>OY744516.1:31863292-31990792 GCA_963556195.1 Sepiola atlantica | reverse complement strand
AGCCTTCGAATAAGAGTAACACTAATAAAATCCATGGAATTTTAAACTCCGGGGTAAATATTGTTCAAAATACCTAAAACAATTTTCCCAATAAGCCGTTGATGAGTATTACAAGAGTTGCCAATTTACAAAAAACTGATATTCTTGCTCATTGAATATTTTAGAAGATGAGGGGAAGAGAAGAGCGAATGAGATAGATGGAGGGAAGGTTGTAGTAGCAGCTTAAGAGAAGGTAAATAATAAGATGACGTAAATAGAGAAGAAAAGGATGAGAAAAATGCGTGATGATTTTCTGCGAGAATCAAACATGAGCAACTCTGTGTAGCTTAATTGCGATAGATATATTTTTATACGATATATATATATATATATATATATATATATATATATATATATATAATTAAGTAGATTACAAAATTTATGATATAATTAATATTTTGTAATAATGTTCCAAAATTCAACACTTAACTATACTTCTCGATGTGCACACGTGTTTCAGAAAATCTTTATTATCACTATTACATCAAAGTAAAACTTTACGAATTCATGATATTCCTCTTGAGGATATAGATTTTATCAATTCCCATCCAGATAATTCCTAGTGGAACTATTGGCAATCACTTCAAAAACAAAACAACGTCCAGATGGATGGACCTGTTTTTGTAATATTTAGTTCACCCTAAACAAGGAACGTTACCACTGTAAACGTAAGGGGCTACTGAGAATTAGGGTGAAAGTTTAGGGGGTCATCCTAAATTGGGAGCTGTGCAGCGAGATGCTTGTTCATATTAGTTATAAATTTCTGCATATCGATACAGTCGTGGAAACAGGGAGCAGGGAGAGAGTACCAAAGACTGGCAGCTCGAGGAAAGAAGCTGTTGGAGTAGAAGGATCTCCGGCATCTGGAGACCTCTACAGTGAATGGATGAGATTTAGCTGATGGTTGGGTTTGTCGAGTGCATATCAATGGCGACTGCCCTATTTTTACCTGCTTTGTCCAGTCTATGGTATGTGCGTTCAGAGATGACCGCTAGAATATCCGCAGTAGACCGCGCTTGCTTAAAGCTATATTGATTGTACGAAAAAAAGTTTAGCATTAACGAGGTGACAGACTATTGCTAGAGTTATTAGAGATCCAAAGATTTTAGCGAAGAGCGGTAGTAGACTGATAGTGCGATAATTCTGAGGATTAGTTCCATCTGCAGAATTTTTTAAGATTAGTACCACAGAGACAATTTTCCTGCGAACAGGGAAGCAATATTCAGCAAGGCATTTGTTGTAGAGTTTGGAGAGAACAGGAGCCAGTTCAACAGAGCATTTCTTTATTGCTATATCTGGTATACGATCAGGCCCACATGCTTTATAGGTGTCTAGGTTTTTATGATGAACCGGACACGAGATGGAGTGATTGCCAGGTTTTCAAGTGTGGCTTCAGTCCACAATGGGAAATTTGGGAGGGCTACTGATACAACATTTTTTCAATAATGATGACAAGCATAACAAGTGAAATCAATATTAAGTCAAAAACACATTTCAGGATGGGATCTATTTAAAAAAACAACGACTGGCTTCAAATTAGTTTGTAATCGATTTGCTCCATTTGTTTTATCCATTTTTAGTTTTCATTTATTTTATCTTTTAGCTGTTGACATTTACCATACCGAATTTTTATATATATATATATATATATATATATATATATATATATATATATATACTTTTTTACATATATATATATATACTTTTTTTTACTCTTTGTGAATTTTTCTGATGATTTTGTAATGTTGCAGAGACGATATTGACATAAACATTTTGTTTGGCACAAGAAAAATGAAACGGACCGTAAAAAATATATCTCACAAAAATGTTATGTTTTTTGGAAATGTGAAAAAATAAAAATAAAAATAATTAAATAAAAACATGGTTATTGGAATATAATATGAACCTGACTTGTATGCCGATATGTAGCCAATACTTGTTATTGTACACTATCATCTAAATACCGTAGCTCCATGGGATTAACACCTACGAACTAACAATCTTACAATCTATATATATATATATATATATATATATATATATATATATATATATATATATATATATATATATATATATATATATATATATATGCGAATATTATTAAATAACACGAAGTGGTTTTGTTTGATGCGACTTTTTTTTTTCAATTTTCCGAATTGTCCATCTAATGTTTCGGTCAAATTGAGGTAAATATGATCCATGGGTTTCTTGTTCCATTCTTGTTTCTTTTTTGCAAGTACTTTCGATTTGAATCGTCAAATCATCTTCAGGCGGTATTAGTTTTAGTGTCTTTAAAAATTATGACTTTACTGTTGTGCTCATTTTTGAATTATAACGGTGAGTAGTTTATAACTTGAAAAAGCGTCGTAAAGTTGAAATGTACATGAGAGCGTGATGGCGTTCTACACATATGAGAGATTTAAAAGTTTGACTGTTTAAACCGTTAAGAAATTGATGACGTTAAAGAAAGTGCATACAATTCAAACGCATAACTACCTAATGGCTAAGAATTTGATAATGTTAATTATTATGCTAGACACTTTAAAATGTTGCGACTAGTTTCATAATTGACATTATTAATTGTAGGATATTTAGTTTTTATGTAGAGGTCTTCGAGTATTTTTAATTTTTTGATATTGGTATCGTGGTGTATTATTTTGGTATTGTTAACAAGGATGTTTCTATATTGGGAGGGGGTACAATTATGTTTTTTTAGGTGTTGGCATATAAAGCTAGTGTCGGAGAGATGTAGGGTGAGTCTTCGGGATATATATATATATATATATATATATATATATATATATATATATATATATATATATATATATATCAATTTGACCGAAACATTAGATGGACAATTCGGAAAATTGAAAAAATAAAAAAAGTCGCATCAAACAAAGCCACTCCGTGTTATTTAATAATGTTTGCCTAAATGAAAATATGCTCCCTAAATACAAACAATATATATATATATATATAGTACTAGTATTGTTTTTGTTTCCTAGATGTTAATCCAATTTTAGTTCAGTTTGTAAAATGCCCCGAATAAAATCGTAGTTGAAACATGTATTATGCACATATGTAGCCAACGATGTTTGTATAAATAAAGGAATTTATACTATATATATATATATATACCTAACTTTATATATAAATATATATATATATATATATTTATATATACAGGGTGGGCCAAAATAAGGGTCCTATCTTTAAATTTGAATAACTGGAATTTGAATAACTTCCACAAAATAAAAGTTAAACTCACCAAACTTTATGTGTGTGTAGACTGACCCTTCCGAGATTTTTTGAAATAAACAAAACAAATTTTAGCCAAAAAACACTTCTTAAAACTTACAAAAACTAAAGTATTGTTTTTTACACTGTTTTGAGTTTTTTAAGCAAAAATAATGTTTTCTAAATGAGGGTACGTTCCTTAGGACTAATACGGCTCATGCTTGCTTCGGAAGGGGTCCTTTACTTATTCTAAAAAAAAAATTTTTTTAAATCAATAAATAAAAAAGTTATGAATTTTTAAAAATAGGACCCTTATTTTTGCCCACCCTGTATTAGTTTCATTTTTTAGTTCAGCAATACATAGTAGATTTTAGTAGTAATAGAACCTATACTTATATCCATTAAGTTACAGAGAAATGTGTGTTTCACTCATTAGCCAGACACACGTTTTCTCTTCACACGTTAAGCTACTCTCTCCCCATTTCTATAAACAATAAGATTTAAAGAAACTCTTGTGAATGGATGCTGTTCGATACGTTTCCATTTATCGAATTTTCTTTGGGAAAATGAGTTTTGAAATTCTGGTAATGACTAAATATTTGAAAAAGCCAAAATCGATGCTCATCGTTATTGACAACGGAGTTTAGAAAAGCAACTATCCATTGGGCCTAATTCTTCTGATTCTTTGGTGTGACTCGACATTTTAGAAGTGAGAAATGTCCGAAAGAAAAATTTATGTAAGTTTCCAAAGAATCTTAGACATTTTCGGTGGCTAATCCGCCCCCCCCCTTTGGTTTTCGTGCCGACCATCTGCTGCACCTGATACGTGTAACAGCAGTAGCAGCAGTTGGGATTTTCTTTTGAAGTCAAGGAATTAGAGTCTAGATTCAAAAGCTATATATTGTTTTGCTTGTTTTGGGCATCAGATAAAAGTTCTTTAAATAAGTACATAAAATGCTTCTTTTGAAAATAAAGAAAGTGGTCGTCACTAAGACTTTGGTATTTATAGGTTGGTTATAAAATAGGTTAGTAAAAAAATAATGTCGTTTTTTGACCTAAACTTTATTAATCGAAATAAAAAACTAATTTAATCAACCCATTTCCTTCCGCATGAAAACAAGTGCATGCCATCCAACTGCATGAAATTAACTGTCCGGGACTCAGAAAAAAAATGCTTTCCCGCGAGAAGTGGTTGGTGGGACAGGAGTCAGGCGGATGAGGCACATTTTCACAACTCAATTTATGAAACTTCCTCAAAGTTATACGCCATACGTGTTCGACCCATCAGAGCCTTTAGTATCTCTCACCCCGCGTCATTATCCGAAAGAATATTCGTTTTAAGGTTAGAGGCGATATTTTAAAATGATTCATGACAAACAGTTATTGCAAACGATTCATCGTAGACGACAATTGCAAATGATGCTGTTATACGAATTTTGAAAAAGAATCACTGTAGACGACTATTGCAATAGTATAATGCATTTTGTCAAAATTCGAATAAGGATTATAGACATAAAGTTTAGTATAATTATATCTTGATTTTAATCTTCGCAAGGGGACATAAAGGTGGTGAAAAACTATTCTGTTCTGGAAATTAATTATACGACAAGCGTGATTTCGGGTATGTCGTTATGTGTTACTCACTCAAATTGATTTATGATGTCTAGTCTCCTAACATATTACTCATCGTTAGAATCAGCTATTTGTTCCTCGACCTTTCCTTAAAAACATCCGATATTCAGATCAGCCTAGTTTGATACAAGGCCATTCGATGTTTTTACAGAGCGCGTTGGTGGTCGACAAGGCTAGAATTTTATAATCATCTATCAATATCTTGTTATGTTTTTAAAATTCAAAATGGCAGTCAATAACAAAATGAAGATGTTTTTATTCTCTCGCAAAAGTGCATCGTTCCGACCGTTGCAATTTGTCATACGAAAGAAACATCGAGAAACTGTCAATACTTGTAACAGGTGATCAGGTCGAACGTCAGATTTAGAAATCGGTCCGGATTATGAAAGAAATGGAATCTGATGGTTTTACGTTAATCCCTTCCACCCTCGCTCCACCCTCGCTCCACCCGCGTCCGTTCCTTTCTCCGCTTCCGACGACACGGAATTATGGGGAGAAATCCCTTGTGGATCTTGATCAACATTTTCCACGCTTATCTAAAGGCTGGACGGATGAGGTGGATCAAGACAGGATCAAGCCCGACAAGCGACACTATCAACCCACACCTTTGCCTACCCGTATTTATCAGCAAAAGCAGCCCATCGATTATTCGATGCCGCTTCTTGACGCTTTAATACATTTTATTATGAGAAAACAATTAATAGGGCTCGTTTATTACGGATGTGAACACATTTATGCCGTTTCAAACTGAAAGGTTCAACTACCTATCATATATTTAGAAAATAAAGAATTCACGAGATTGATTCGTATATTTCCGAAGACTATGAGAGAAGTTTATTTTTCAGATACTTCTGCTTCCAAGCTTACGGTTCTCACAAAACAGTCACTCATCTAAGTACTAAAAAGGCTCGATGTTGCTTAACTCTGGTGAGACGGCGGAACCGGAACTTCAACGTTATATAGTTGTCTTTGATTTATTTCTTGCCACTGAACTTAAACAATGTCGGGTCAGGTAGAGCACGAGAAATGATTATGGAACTTTTGTTTAACCAGGTTTGTGGAGTCAGATTAGGAAGTTTTTGATTGAGTTGGAGTCGGACTCTTAAGACTGATAGGAGTCGGATTTTTAATCCAGAAGAATCATAAAACATCTGAATTTAGAATACTTAAAATAGGGAATCGGAGTCGCAACCATGCAACAAATTCCTCATTGTGCAGACATTTTTTCATTCTTGAAGTGATTATGACAAGAAAACAATTGCCAAACTTGGAAAAATGCTGAAATAAATTGTGGAGAAGATACCAAGACAGAGATAAAAGATAATATATGTATTAATATTATCAAATTCAACAAGAATACAGGAAAAGTATTTTGTAAAACTGATTGTATTTTGCAGTTTCATTAAAGTCCAACTATAGATAAAAGAGACTATTTAAGACGTCTCCCTTAATTGTTCAGATTCAAGCAAGTCGCATTCAAAATAAGGAGAAAATCCGTTGAGTGTTGACTGAACTGCAATCACATTCAAAAAAAGTTTTTGCATTAATGATTTTTGCGTTCATCTCTTAAGTGTCAGTTGATTGGCCAATGAGATTTGTCTTAGCCAATTAGATATGGCTTTTTCAAAATAGAAGGAGTGTATTTTCTTGTTATATATATATATATGTGTGTGTGTGTGTGTGTGCGTATTTTTTTAGTATCCCAACACAACCACTAATGATAAGCGTGCATGCGTGCGTGATATATATATATATATATATATATATATATATATATAGAGAGAGAGAGAGAGAGAGACCGACAGAGAGAGAGAGAGAGAGAGAGAGAGAGACAGACAGACAGAGACAAAGAGAGAGAGAGAGAGAGATGTATGTGCGTTTGTGTGTGTTGTATGTTTTTATAAATGCGTGTGCGATGTCTATGTACACTGTCTTAATTCAGTATAGGCATGTCCAATGGTATTTAAGTAAGACGCACGCCCCAGAAAGATGGAGGAGATCGAAGATGCACCGAAAAAGTGTCGCTTACTTAGCTTATTCCTACGTCTGGTGCCCACTGTGTCTTTCGCGCATGCTCACTGAAAGCGGATGATGAATTACGAAAGACAGTGCCATTCTCACCCCGCACCCAATTCTCGCGACGGTCTGAGTCGATGTGTGCGAGCGGAGTGTCGGGGTCTCAAGGTGAAGACCCGACATTGTTATTGCCCGTCTCCCGTCTGACGTTATTCATCGATATGGTAATTGCCATCTAATTTCGTTCCATATTTCATACCCGCTTGACGGCACCAAATACTCACGCTTTTATTCCTTTCTCAACATTTTTACATACATTATACATACTTAACACACACACACACACACACACACACGCACACACACGCACACATATTTCTTTCTATTCATCCTCATATTTATAAGAGAGGTTCTGTCCGTCAGGTGGTCTGCAACGCTGAAGTTTGAAATAGCATTTCCGTTGGTCTGCCACGTCTAAGTTTAAAATAGCATTTCCGTTGGTCTGCAACGTTTAAATTTGAAATAGCATTTCCGTTTGTCTGCAACGTTAAAGTTTGAAATAGCATTTCCGTTGGTCTGCAACGTTTAAGTTTGAAATAGCATTTCTGTTAATCTGCAACATAATAGTTTGAAATAGCATTTCCGTTGGTCTGCCACGTTTAAGTTTGAAATAGCATTTCCGTTTGTCTGCAACGTTTAAGTTTAAAATAACATTTCCGTTGGTCTGCAACGTTTAAGTTTGAAATAGCATTTCCGTTGGTCTGCAACGTTTAAGTTTAAAATAGCATTTCTGTTGATCTGCAACGTATAAGTTTGAAATAGCATTTCCGTTGGTCTGCAACGTATAAGTTTGAAATAGCATTTCCGTTGGTCTGCAACGTTTAAGTTTAAAATAGCATTTCCGTTGGTTTGCAACATTTAAGTTTGAAATAGCATTTCCGTTGGTCTGCAACATTTAAGTTTGAAATAGCATTTCCGTTTGTCTGCAACGTTTAAGTTTAAAATAACATTTCCGTTGGTCTGCAACGTTTAAGTTTGAAATAGCATTTCCGTTGGTCTGCAACGTTTAAGTTTGAAATAGCATTTCTGTTGATCTGCAACGTATAAGTTTGAAATAGCATTTCCGTTGGTCTGCAACGTATTAGTTTGAAATAGCATTTCCGTTGGTCTGCAACGTTTAAGTTTAAAATAGCATTTCCGTTGGTCTGCAACGTTTAAGTTTAAAATAACATTTCCGTTGGTCTGCAACATTTAAGTTTGAAATAGCATTTCCGTTGGTTTGCCACGTTTAAGTTTGAAATAGCATTTCTATTGGTCTGCAACATTTAAGTTTGAAATAGCATTTCCGTTGGTCTGCAACGTTTAAGTTTAAAATAACATTTCCGTTGGTCTGCAACATTTAAGTTTGAAATAGCATTTCCGTTGGTTTGCCACGTTTAAGTTTGAAATAGCATTTCCGTTGGTCTGCAACGTTTAAGTTTAAAATAACATTTCCGTTGGTCTGCAACGTTTAAGTTTAAAATAACATTTCCGTTGGTCTGCAACATTTAAGTTTGAAATAGCATTTCCGTTGGTCTGCAACGTTTAAGTTTAAAATAGCATTTCCGTTGGTCTGCAACGTTTAAGTTTAAAATAGCATTTCCGTTGGTCTGCAACGTTTAAGTTTGAAATAGCATTTCTGTTGATCTGCAACGTATAAGTTTGAAATAGCATTTCCGTTGGTCTGCAACGTATAAGTTTGAAATAGCATTTCCGTTGGTCTGCAACGTTTAAGTTTAAAATAGCATTTCCGTTGGTCTGCAACGTTTAAGTTTAAAATAACATTTCCGTTGGTCTGCAACATTTAAGTTTGAAATAGCATTTCCGTTGGTTTGTCACGTTTAAGTTTGAAATAGCATTTCTATTGGTCTGCAACATTTAAGTTTGAAATAGCATTTCCGTTGGTCTGCAACGTTTAAGTTTAAAATAACATTTCCGTTGGTCTGCAACATTTAAGTTTGAAATAGCATTTCCGTTGGTTTGCCACGTTTAAGTTTGAAATAGCATTTCTATTGGTCTGCAACATTTAAGTTTGTAAATAGCATTTCCGTTGGTCTGCCACGTTTAAGTTTAAAATAGCATTTCCGTTGGTCTGCAACGTTTAAGTTTAAAATAACATTTCCGTTGGTCTGCAACGTTTAAGTTTAAAATAACATTTCCGTTGGTCTGCAACATTTAAGTTTGAAATAGCATTTCCGTTGGTCTGCAACGTTTAAGTTTAAAATAGCATTTCCGTTGGTCTGCAACGTTTAAGTTTAAAATAGCATTTCCGTTGGTCTGCAACGTTTAAGTTTAAAATAGCATTTCCGTTGGTCTGCAACGTTTAAGTTTAAAATAGCATTTCCGTTGGTCTGCAACGTTTAAGTTTAAAATAGCATTTCCGTTGGTCTGCAACGTTTAAGTTTAAAATAGCATTTCCGTTGGTCTGCAACGTTTAAGTTTAAAATAGCATTTCTGTTGATTTGCCATTTTTTTGACGCTGACTTTGTTTTTGCTAGGATGAGGTATGAGTTCTACGAGGTCCACCCTCGCAGGCTTTACTTTCTTCATTTGAGAAAGGGTTAGTTTATTGCTAATCACCTGAGGCGCCCCTACCGGAGAACGCCGATAGAGCTGTTCAGGCATTTTTTTGTAGGCCAGAGTGAACTTCCTCTAGTACGTTGGTTTTTTAGTCCTTTCATGATCTTATGTCTAACCTCTTAAGGTGGTAAATAAACTCAATATTTGTAGTAAAAAAATTAAAATATAACGTATCGACTTTGGAAAATCTGATGTAGTTTCGGTTACAGATATACATTACATCTCTATAATAACAACGCCTCACCCCAAAACTTCTTATCTACCATCGTGTTCCGAACAATAGTTAATGCCAGAAAGAACCAGCACAAAGATGTGCCAATCACAGTAGGCCTAAAATCATGCGTATCAGCAGATCCCAGGTTGTAATGTAAATATTTCTTACATGCCTCCGTGTCATATTCGCGATATTAATTAAGTGTTATAATGACCTCTCACCTATGGACCCTACTTCTCACACGCTATACCCCACCACTTTTGGGTTGTCTTTTTAATAAATCTGAAACTCTCCTATTTTTCACTCCTTCGTACTCCAGACCCTGCAATAACCCCCACCCCCCACCCACTCACTCACCGTCACCGGCTTGTAATCTTTCTTCGGCTTTAAATCATGTGGAAACCAGTTTCCGTGTTGGAATGGAGTCGTCCTCTTTTTTTTGTGAAATATGGTATTTTTATACTTCGGTCAAAGCTCTTCACAGACGATTCAATTATTTCATAAGAGTGGATACTGACCCCCACACCAATATGTCCTCCCTCCCTGCCGTATGGATCTTTAAGGGTTCCTATCGATGGTGTCCCGTTCTTGATTCTCCTCGGTGTCTTCTCTCGGATGGGTAGCTGAAAATCATGGAAGAAAAGACGAGGACAATTCAAGTTTATATTTTTCTAGTAGTAGACCTGTCCCAGGACGGGTAAGATTAACTACTCGAACAGAGCAGTTTTGCACCACTTTTATGTCCCCTAACGAAGATCAATATCAATATATAATGATACTAAACTTTGTGTCTAGAATCCTTACTCCAATTTTGATGTAAATCCATTACATTATTTTAATTGTAGAACACGTCTAGCTTAAGCATAAAGGGTCTTAAGAAGAAATTGAAATTCAGTAAATCTTGCCTATTTGGTGTCTAATGATTATAGTTCAAATCTAATGCAAATCCGAAATATCTGAATATTTTAATGGGAGGGTGTGCTCATATTATGCCCACCCCATCCCGCTATAAAAACTTAAATTATTCTAAATAAACTGAAATTTGGGGGAGTATTTATTAATTGTTGTCGAATACCTATTGTTAAAATTTCACAAAAATCAGAGGTATCTGAAATTTTACAAACTGCTTCCACACTCTTTTTGCTCCCTTTGCGTGAAACTAAATTAAACTTAATATAACCCACATTACCCACCATTTCGCCTCTAAGCTTTGTTCCAAAATTCGTGATGATCGGTTTATTAGTTTAGGGGTGAATCGTATAGATAGAAATATATAAACATATGCACATACCTAACTTTACATAAATAGAGATTACACTTAACTCTGGATCCATTTCCTTATCTGTGAATTCCTTCTGCCTATTGTGAGAAAAGGGGACTCGACGAGTCTAAACGCCCCTGTCTAGAAAGATCTTACATAGAATGTGTTTCTCACTAAGTTATGATCCGCATCTGGAATTCCAGGCTTGTTTGTTTTGACAGGTTATGAATAACGAAATTCAATAGGTAAATGATTAGAAATAAATATTTCGTTTGTTGTTTCAGAAAAGAATATTTCAAAATAAAAACAGACATTTGATAAATACGGTGAGTTGATCGGAAAACTGGGGGTGCTTATTTGATTTCAAGAAGCGATAACGTCATGCGATTTGTTTATCCCCTAATGTCTCCGTTAGGGAGCTTACTGGAGTTAAATGTGTGTGAAAATAAGATATCATTAATCAACAATTAAAATTCAACAACTTAAAATCCTCCCGTTTTAAGTCTTCCTGGAGAAAACAACCCTCTAAATGCTAAACGATCGACCAGCAGAAGAAAACCAAGTATGTTCAATTTTTTAGTTTTATGTCATCTTGGCAAGTTACTAGATACCCGTCCCTAACGAAGGGAATAGCGACGTGACACATAACAATAAAAAGTAACGTCACAGAATAACCATGTGAAGTCAAAGTATATAACGATATTCCTCTTGAAGATAAGAACCACCTCAGGCCTAAATATTTCAATCGACATTTCCAATAACGAAGACTCGAAGGTATTTTTAGGTAACATAATTATATTTTGAGCTGTGATCTCTTAAATAAGATGAGGGGCTATGTTATAACCTGCTATTTGGTTGCCGTTGAGCAAGGGTTAGTCGAGAACTGGGATCGGCAGTGTAGAAACATCAAGAACAAGATGTTTTGTGTCCAATCGACGAAAATCAAAGGGGAAAATCCAGAAAGAAAAATATTCACAGAATACAAAGTCGGGTCATAAGCAGAGAAGACAACAGATGAAGACAAAGCACCAAAAAAATGGAAAAAAAGAAACGTAAACATAGCCACACACAGAGAAAAATAAAAAAGGAGAAAAAAATTCACAGGGTAACAATGAAAAAAAACCCCAACTAGTTAAGGGCCTTTATATGACTGAATAAGTAAAAGATTATAAACACCCAGAACAGGAACATGAAAGTATGAACAATTATTCTTGTTGGTCTCCCGATTTATAAAATCGGGGGACTTATGTTTTGAGGCATGTCCGTCCGTCCGTCCGGATTTTTCTCCGCAACCATCCATTGAATTTCTCTTAGATTTTGCATGAAGTTGTAACTTTGATCAGGTTAGAAAGTGACATTCTCCGATTTTTGAAAAATAATCTGGTTAGCTCCCCAGGGGGTCAAAAGGCCCCGAAAGTGCAAAAAATGACATTTTTTGCCCCATAACTTTTCATCCATCTATTCAATTTCTCTGAAACTTGGCCAAAATGTGGAGGCAATTGTTCCTAATAGAAAATAAGTATCGCTGACCTTGGAAAAAATCTGGTTCGCGCCCCCAGGGGGTCAAAAGCCCCCAAAATGGCAAAAATGACCCTTTTCTCCCATAACGTTTGATCCATCCATTCAATTTTTTTGAAACTTGGCCAAAATGTAGAGGCAATTGTTCTGGATATAAAATGAGCATTCTTGACCTCAGTGAAATTTTTGTTCGCGCCTCCAGGGGGTCAAAGGGGGTCAAAGAGGGTAAAAAATGCCCCAAATTGCCCAAATTTATTGTTGCATTTTACACTCGCCACATCGAGTCACTTACAGAGGGGGACCACGCACGTGCGGCTTGTTTTTATTAATTTCATAATAAAATGATTTATTAGGATTTACCGTCGAACGATAAGTGACATTTCTAAATTATTTTATTTTCATGAAGTTCATTTATTATATGACATTTGACGATATGTTAAACTGTATTCATTTTGTGATTTTTCTGTTGTGTTTTTGCCATGTCTTTAGAAAAAGAGTGAATAAGAATGTTGAGAGACGTAGATAGAAACTTACAACAATAGAGGTAAGGCAGGGACTAGGAGCTTAATGAAGAGAGAGAGAGAGAGAGAGAGAGAGAGAGAGAGAGAGAGAGAGAGAGAGACTGACACGTTACACAACTGTGCTTGACAGTTTCATGAATGAGTGTTTTCAGTATTAGTACTATTAGTTTGCTGTTGTAGCAATGAAAATATTCACTCAAGTTTTGGAGAATTCAATTGTAAATTAACAATAAGAATAATAAATATAAGTAATTGCAGGTCTTAAATGAAAGCCAATTTTTCTTGTTTGATCTTACAATAGATGTATGTATGAAAGTAGGTACACCCGGTGTTTAAAGGATATCTTTTAATATTTCTATCTCAACCAGTTAACATTGAGAGGAGGATTATGTACTAGTTGTCAATGTTTCTAAAAAAACCCTACTATATGTTTCTATTGAAATGTACTCGATGATAATGTATACTCCTACAAATCCTTTCTAACTATGTTAACTGTAAACGCGACAATAAGTACACTGGAAACCGAATCACTCATTTGTGATCAATGAAACTGAAAAATAGTGTATATATTTAGTAATATTTAGTTTAAAACAAAGAAATGTAAATTCGTTTGTAAGTTGCATATGGTATGAATATCTTTGCGAATAATTTTTATTTTTGTTTTTGTATATTTTGTAATCAGTAAACGAAATTTTGTTATTTGTTTTATCTCTTGTCAGCATAGGAATTAATATGACGTTATGTAGCGTACAGGGTAATTAACAAAAGTCATCATATTTAGATTTATACTGTGTTTCTCTTATGGTGTTCTAGGGCGAGCAAGACGACTTATTACTGTTGGTCACCTCTACTCCCACGTTGAAATTTGTAATGAAAGAAAACGGTGTACCGGATAAATATAAAAATCGTTGAATTCGAACAAAACAAACCAATAATTTCTCAAATCATACAGCAATAATCGGATTAAAGCGTATAGCCGAATTCTATACACAGATTTTGTTTACAGAGCTACACCGGCCAAAGAAATAGGCGAGATTCTGTCACTACTTTATATATAAGACTAGCAGGGGTACTCGGCGTTGCCCGGGAGGGACTCTCTCTTCCCCAGTCGCCCTGTTCATCACTCCTCTCTACCCGTTGCCCAATGTGAAAGCTGTCTCTTCCTCGGTCGCCCCTCTCATCCCGTTGCCCGGAGCAAAAGTTTTCTCTTATCCGGTCGCCTCCTCACACCGGTCGCCGCCTCACCACCTCTCATCGACCTTTCTAACCCTCTCCCCTCACCCCGTTTCCAGGGGCAAAAGTAAGTAGTAACTCTGTCTTCCCGGTCATCCTCCTCTCCCTCTCCATCGATGTATATTTAGGTGAACGTTAAAAATGATAATATTTGTGGTGTCGGTGAGGATCGAACCATGCCACTCTAGGTCTGGGTTCTTCGTTGTTACCGATTGCGACACATGAAGCGAGTAAAAAAAAACGACGAAAAATAGGTCAGTTAAACACAGTGTGAAGATGGGCTATGTTTTATGCACGCGCGCATGCGCAGAGCGAACAATCGATCGAATGGCGAACAATTTTAGGGACCCCTGTCACACGTTTATGGTCCGTTTTATATGAAGAAATCGAGTTTTTTTTTCCAATTTGTCGATATTATGCGCCCGGAAGCTGGCCGATTCAGAAAATGTCAACTTTAGGGTATGTGTCGAGTATCTCGGGAGCCTTTTACAGAAATATAAACAAACATACACACACTTCTTTATATAATAGATGATTTCAGAAAAATAGAATTACATTTAACAGTAAAAGCCTACTTAAAAAAAATGTTGCCGCACATGTGCATGTCCCAGACTTAAATTCTGTCAGACTTTCAGCTTTTTGAAACGCACTACGATATTATTTTTTAAAATGTTTATCTCTATTTATATAAAGTTAGGTATGTGTATATGTTTATATATTTGTATGTATAGGATTCACTCCTAAACTAATTAACAGATCATTATCAATTTCGGAACACCGATGTTAGACATAGGAAGTCATAATGTGGGCTATATTTAGTTTAATTTAGTTTCACTCAAATGAGGCAAAGAGCGAGTGAAAGCTTCTCGTGAAAATTCGGATACCTCCGATTTTTGTGAAATTTTAATAATAGGTATTAGACATCTATTAATAAATATTCACCAAATTTAAGTTTCTTTGTAGTATTTTAAAGGGCTTTTAGGGGGAATAATATGGGCAATTTCAATTTGAAAATTCAAATATTTCAGATTTGCATTAAATTTGATCGATAGTCATTAGACACCAATTAAACAAGATTCCCTGAATTCCAGTTATTTTAAGACCTCTTAAGCTTAAACCTTAAATTTTAGACATGTTCTATTATCACAATCATCTGATGGATTTCGATCAAAATTTGAATAAGGATTCTAGATATAAGGTTTAATAGCATTATATCTTGATTTTAATAGTCATAATGGAATATAAAAGTGGTGCAAAATCGTTCTGTTCGAGAATTTAATTTTCCCCGTCCTGTGGCGGGTATTTTCTAGTTCCATATAAGCATAGTTTATTAAATAAATGTTAAATGTCATCGAAATTAGATAATTCTCTGTTTTGAGGTGATCTTGATAATTAACACTTTGTTTTAGTTTTTTTGGTTTTTTGTACAAAGAGTGTTTCCCTTGTGTGGAGACACTGTATCATACACTTAAGGGGTAGGTTATCATGAAGCCCTAGTACCGGCATGGCTCCTACCTCTTTCTTTTACCTCCCACCATGACCATTTAAATTCTTTTTTCTTCTATTTTCTTTCTGTCTTTTTTTCTTCTATTTTTTAATGGTTCGTAAATTCTTAAACCATTTGTTTTTCTACTTCTTTATTTTTCTCTTTCTTTCTTTCTTTCTTTCTTTCTTTCTTTCTTTCTATCTTTTATCTTTGTTCTAATATACATTTTCTTTCTTTCTTTTTATACAAAGTCACAACTTACCAAGGCCCAAAGGCCACCCGAGGATAAAGATTAACGAGACTGTCAATTGGATTGATGAACAATACCATGAGAGGATTGGAAACGGTGGGTGGAAAAGAACAGGATTTGATTACGTAAAACGATGGTTCGACAAGTATTTGTTGAGATTGGACTTTAAGACGATTACGTTGTAGTGAGCAGGGAAGCAGTTCCATAGTATTGTTTTCCACGGACGGGAAATTCTTTAAAAGAAACTCTGTTCATGGAAGTTCAGTTTGGTTTGAGGTGCACAGTTTGAAGTGGTGGTAGTAGGACGAGTTCTTGCCGTGGATGTTTTACAGAGAAGAACAAGAGATTAGAGCTCAGTTGATCACCTACCATGAAAATAACGATAGAGTAGAGAAACACAAAAAGCCTAACGACGTGAAAAAAGAGACTGTAAAGAGACGGGATCAGTGTGAGGATTTCTTTATTGTTTCTTTTGTTTTTAATTTTTGTCTTCTTTTATCCATGTTTTCTTTTTTTCTTTTAAATTCCACTTTTCTCGGTTTTAACAAAATCTACTTTTATTTTTCTTCATTTGTTTATCGTTTTAGTCCTTATTTACTTGCCTCCCCACGAGGGCAGAGTTAGACAAAAGGTCGATTTTTAATGTCGAGAAAATCCAGCTCTCCAAAAGGGTCACTCTGGATTGAGACAAAAATGAAAATTGCTTAGGACTGAGGACAGAAAAGAGTAAATTCAGAACAGATACTACGCTTTGTTCCTCGTTGTGGTCTTTCTACTTGTTTTCCCTTAATTTTCATCTTAATTTTCATTTCTACTCTTACGTAATTATTTCCTTCCTTTTCCCACTTTCTTTCTCTCTTTCATTCGTTCCTTCTCTCTTTTGTTCTTTCTTACTTTCTTTCATTCTTACTGCCTTTCTTCTCTCTTCGGCTTTTATTTTCGTACTTTTTGTCTCTCTTTATTTTATCCTTTTTTTTTTCATTCATTTCCTTTCTTTCTTCCCTTCTTTCTCGCTCTTCCTTTTTTTTCTTTTTTCGTACTTTCTTTTCTTCTTATATTTAATGATTTCCCCTTTCTTTGTTTCTTTCTGCTTTCTGTATTCCGATCATTTTTATTTCCGTTCTCTTTTTTCTTTTTCTCTCGCACGTGTGTTCTTTACCTAATTCCTTCTTCATATCAAACTATTCGCCCGCCCTCTTTTCACCCCCGTTTTATTCTTATTCGTAGAAGGACATCACGTGCCAATCATTCGTTCTCAACCCACCATCTACTGACACGACCCTTGGCTTTCTCGCTTCCTCGCTCTATCGCCTCCATTTTCTCAGCATAAGCTTTAGGACACGTGAATTGTATACTGAACCTGCACACTCACACACCTTGCTTCGTTTTTTTAATAGTCTTGGAAATCGTGGATAATATATTAGAGGCAGTAGTGAGTTTGTGCCAAATGTTTACTTTCGTCCGTCTGTTTTACGGCAAATCAACCGATTTATCATTTATTTAATACCGCAGCACAATATATAGGGCCCGCCATAAGTGACTATGAATGTTCTCTTGTTTGTAACGTTATAAATATATATAGTTATACAAAATTATATGGTTACTTATGGAAGATCTTGTATATTGTAAAAGTTTAATTGAATAATTAATTCAGCACAAGTTGCTATTTTACCCATAGCTGGAGGGGAAATTCGGGTTCATACCTTTCCGAAAAGTATTAATGCGTACATGACTATAATAGATCAGAGTTAAGCGACGTTGAACCTGGCCAGTATTTAGTTGACCAACGAACCCCGTTTTTCCCACACTTTTGATGGCGTTGTTCTTAATTTGTTCCAAGTTTGAGTGTGTCCCTGTTAAATATGCTGTGTAGTTTGTTCGATGACTGGAATTGTCTGTTCAATAGTTTGATAAATATGCTTCCTATATTTAGTTTTACGTTTTCTTGTATGATAGATGAAACGAAGTTGTTTCGAGTTCTACTTCGGGTTTTCGTTTTGCTGGAGTGTATGTACAGTTTTCAGTAGGGGTGGGACGTAATGGGTGAACATTTCAGATTCATGCGAGTAGTATTTTTTTGTGTTCATTTATACATAAATAACACTAAACAATCAAACATTTTGAAAATTTTGCAAAATTCAGAAGGTGCGGGCCAAAAATAGCCGTTAGGGCTCCACGGGACTCAAAATCCATCATTTTTCGGTGAAAAAGTGGTTTCATGCGACATTGCAGGTCCTAAAACATCCTCAAAATCTATGAATGGATATAGATGGTTAAATCTGATATAGTACTTTAATTTAGGACCATTTTCATGAATGTAAAATAGCCAAAAACTAGTGGCCTGCACCTTCTGAATTTTGCAAAATTTTCAAAATGTTTGATTGTTTAATGTTATTTATGTATAAATGAACACAAAAAATACTACTCGCATGAATCTGAAATTTCCACCCATTACGTCCCACCCCTATTTTCAGTGAATCCACCGTCGATAATGCTGTGTCATATGATCTTTTAGTTTAATTTGATCCTTTAGTTTCATATGATCCTAAAGAAATTGTGTTTTTGAGCTTTAAATGAATTGTTTAGATCATAAAATTTTGAAATCCGCACCGAGAGAAAATTATGTTTTAGTCAAAGTATGACTACATGATAAAATGTTGTTATAATTTTTAAAAAGTCAAGTCGATACATTAAGAAAGGATTTTCTGACAAACAATTTTATGCTGTAAAATTATAAAAATCACGAAAGTAAACTTTCTATCTATCTAAACAAATACTATGGGTCGTTATTTTGAAATAAGATCCAGTCTCATATTAGGGGCTCATGATTAAGACCCAGCTTTTTCCTTTGTAAAATAAAGTTTTTTCATTGCTCGACTTATTATAAAAAAGCGATGCGAATCACGATTGGGTCAGGAATCACAAAACTCGACTCAAGTAATACTGATGCTTGGAGAATTCGCCAGAAGATTGTCTGTCAACTCAGTGAAACAAGCAGATCGAGAAAAGGACCAAGTCGGCGACCGATCTAAGACCGAAATTCAAAAGACTAAAAAGATTTATTTTCCAAATTCTACATTTTCTAAGGGATAAAAACTGGAAGCAAATTCCAAAGACCCTTAAATAAGATTCAGCACCAGTCAAATTCCTCAACTTGTTTTTTTTCTTCTCCCCAACAAGAGGAACAACATAACTTTTACTTTTTATTTATTGTTACACTTTGTATTCCAATACATCTTTGTTATGGTTCACGGCGAATTTACCTTCTTTTGGGGTTGACGACAGAATCAACCACTTAACCAAGTTCTATTCATGACATAGCTGCATGAACATCAGCAACAAGGCGTAAAGCGATTGAAAGAGCAACTCGTCGGAACGATGTGTTTAGTCGATAGTTATCAACCCCCATACAAACCGGTAATACCTGGTGTGGTATTAGCCCTGGTTAAACTATCTCGGCTTCCTCTGAAGGAGGAAGTTTACAGGGAATATCAAATTCACGAACGGTCTCCAGCAGCATGTAGAGCGTAACATCGTGGTAGACTATGAGTCACGAAGACATAGAAGAAAAGACAAGAATAGAATGGGGTAACAATAATACGTGCGTATTGCACAACTTTTATTCTCAGACTGAAGATACAGTTTTGAAAGAACAAATTTGGCGCCTAATTTTCATGTCACGTGATACCTCTGCGGCGCAGTAATTATCACGTAGTGCGGTGATCAGGTCGATGGCCTTATCACCACTTGGTTGAGTGGAACAATATTCAGTTGCCAATCCAACAATCCTGGTCATGGGAAGATGACATACAGCGTCAGGCTTCACGTCGCTTAACTTCGGTGATCTAACGCGAGTATGCCATATATGAACACATACACTTATTAGTATAAAGGAAATTTTGTATGAAGCAACTGTGAAAGCGTTTTTAATATATAGCTATTAGTAGTCCAAAATGGCGACCCATCTGGTACTGGCCAGACTCCACGCTGCTCAACTGTGTCAACGCGATTATGCCCTATATGTATCAACCCCCGAACCTGTTTATTGTGGAAGATTTCTAAATAAAAGAATGTTATTTGATTTTATAAAACTACGTAAGAAAATAACGAATGATCTGCACCAATAAAAAGATAATGTATGGAAATACCCAACAAAAATAAGCTTAACTAAAACAACGAACGAAACCTGTCCTTAAAAGGACACGATTAAATCAAATTAACACACATGGTGCAAACTCATTATTAGTAGTAATTAATTCGTGTATAAATAAGTAATTGCAATTGTGAATGCCGGGTCGGAATTTTTATAGAAATCTTATTATTTAACTATCGAATAACAAGGAACTGTCGGTCGACCATGTTACTATTAAAACCGAATGTAATTAAACTTTTACGCAAAGAAATGTCTATTTTATTTCGCCGAAATATTTTTGCTTTTCTTTTAGTTACCGTCAGCAATGACAGGCAGATGAAACAATTTTACTTTTTTTCAAAATGAAAACTAGAAATTAAATAATATACAAGATAAATATGTGCTTCTGCAGTATTGTGTACATATGAAATATTTCCGTCTTTAATTGAAAAGAGTGAGATGAAAGGGGGAGATAATTCAAACTTTTTTTGTCAAATTTGATTTCTCCCAAAATGGACGTAAACGCTATGAACCTAGTAGATCTTTCTTTTTTATTATTAGAGATAAGGGTCAATTAATAGTTTTTTTGCAAGCACACAGAATTATTTCAGATGCGAAGACCTGCGTCTGTGACGCTGCGATGAGAGTTATCACAGACACAGTTAGAAGCGATGGAGTTGTGTGGCAATGCCCAAGCTATACTTGTAGAACGAAAGTGTCCATAAGTGAGGAAGTATTTTGACAGTCAAGGAAACATTTAAAATTTGTTTATTTTTAGGCTCGTGACCGATAATTCAAACTTATTTATTGAATGTGATTTCTCCAAAAATGGAAGTTGGAAATAACCAATTTTAATACACGACTTGCACGCACACACAGCGCTTAGTGCTTTTCGTCACTGACTTTTTAATACAAAATTATCCCCCCTTTCATGTCACTCTACTAAATTAAAGACCAAAATATTTCATATGTGCACAATATTGCAGAAGCATCGATACATTTTATAAAAGTTAAATGTATCGGATGTGAAGTACCTTGAGTTAGCCGATAATTTTTGTACTTAAAATTTTTGTACAGCATTTTTTATTTATTTATTTTGTTGTAATAAAAATATATTCAGAAAGTTAATATTAATATTAATTGATACGGTATAACTTGGCGAGTAAAAGTAATGTGAGAATCACGAACGAATTGCTATCAAAACGAAAGCGTAAAGATTTCAAAATTACTCGCGAATTCCAAGTAGTCACAAGGTATTTAAAAGACAACAAAATGTAATATTTATGAATAAGTAATTATATATTTGGTAAGCGTTTGAATTTAATAACTAAAACGTAGTCGTAATCTAAAAAAATTACAAGAACTGAATAATTACGTACCCAGCGACTCTAGAAGCCATTTTGAAGTTTCCATTTTGAAAACTAAATAAATAAAGATACGGTGTAATAACACATAACTTTCCATTAATCTGTTTCGATGAGTGAGGAAAAATGTCTGTATTGTAGCAGTTTTCTCAGCCAGAATAAGTATATTTAAAAAAAACTGAAGTAAAATAAAATATATCCGTGCCAATAACGTAACAGAAGGTAAAACGAGGATAAATAGGCTAGCCCGAATCAAGTATCGATATCTCGGACGTATTGCGATTTGGGTGTGACTTTGAAAATCCGACAATATAACTTTATATGTTAGATTCCCGCACACATATCACATTCATGTAGTTATATTTATAGTTTAATATATAAAACTAGCATAAAGGTTATTTTTCATGATCAATCAGACAAGGATCTTAATAGTATCTATTCATTTATTTGGATGGAGACCCTTTTGAAGTAGGCCATTTTATTCGATGGGGCGTTCCTGATAATCACGTGTGCCTCTATAGTGAAACACTGACTATAAATAATATCTCTACATAATAATAATAATAATAATAATAATAATAATAATAATAATAATAATAATAATAATAATTTTTTTTTGGGGGGGGGGGAGAGGAAGAGGCCCAAAAATGAGTTATCAGAAACCGGAAATGAAAGTCGCATTCCCTCCTTTTTTCATTTCCCATTATTCCTCCGTACTTTATTCCGAGGCCGCTTGTTTTCATTGTAATTAAGTCGTTTGACGATCGCCCACTTCCGCTTGCAATGGAGGAGACCGGCTAACTTATAAGAAAGTATTTCAAACCGCCTACGCATTCCCCTCCTCTACACACCACCTACACCGACATCGTATTCAACCTTGCATGACAGGCGCAAATTTGACAGCCGGCGTCAACAACAACATCATCAACAACAACATCAACAACAACAATAACATTTGTTATATACCCGCTGGGTGACGGGATGCTTATGCATTTTGTTCGCTTCTCTTCCTAGAGGGACGAGGCTGGCGGTGTCATCCCTATTTTATTCCCCCCCCCCCACGAGGGCAGAGTTAAGCTCAAAGTTGTTTTTTAATGTGAGAAAAATCCAGATGAAGTGATGAACAGATTCTAGCCTTTGCTCCTAGCCAAAAGGCAAGAAGGTCTGTATTTATTTACCTCCTCTCCAGCTGAGGTTTTACAAAACGAGCTCACTAAAAGTGCATTCTTGCCCACAAGAAATGACTGTGCAGCTGTGTCGGCATTCACTGACATGGCGCCCCCGGCGATTAGTAATAAACAAAACCCTTCGCAAAGAGAGAAGATAAACCCTGGGACAACGAATCCTGTAGTTGTCATGTTTATTCTTTTGGACAGATAGCTGGAACATGCTCAGACATGAAGAAGGAGACGATGAAAGTTTTATCTTAAAACATGCTGTGTTGACTTAACTATGGAGTATCTAATTTTCCCTTAGCTAAGAGCTGCTTCTGACTATCTTCAGAGGCAGGGGGCAAAGACTAAATCCCCTATTTAGGAGGACCTTACATTATTATGTTTGCTCACTAATATTTTAAACTGCAACTGCAACTTCAAATCTATTCTATGCCACATGATTAATCCAACCATTCATTGTATCGGGGGGAGGGGCAGGGGAACCTCACGTTTACCTGAGTAATTTGTATTATTTGGATTATTCAGACTACTGTTATCATCTTGGATGTTATTCTCACAACGTAACCCACGACCTTCTTCACGTGCATTATGTCGAACTCGGAAATCTTTACGTCGAACTCGGGGAATGTGTATGCAATTTTGAACGGAACCCTTAATTTAATCCACTGGGGTAGCTTTTTCTTGTACCATGTACCTCCAGAAGACTGTCACTAAGAACTGATTATTACTTAGCACTTTATCCGTTACGCCACGAGTTATAGAATTTAATAATCTTCATCTTAAAAATTCCGAAACATAATACTTAAGTAACTTTATGCATTTGGTAAATCATTTCCACACTTGACTTAAAAAGCTTAGTACCGCTAACTTATATGTAACATAATCACATCACATCAACAAAAACAGCATCAATGGTCGCAACAACGCCAATAACAGAATAGAAAATGTGGACCATGTAGACAATAAAAAAAATGTAACGTTGTTTCCTGTTCTTTGCAGGTCTTCAAATTTTAAAAGTGTCGTAGAGAAATGAATAAATCGAAACAAGAAATATAGCTTACAATGTATTGCATGCAGAATGTCGAAATTTCTTTTTAGCACACTGCGCTTTATGGTTTAAGCTAACTCCCGAACCTCAAGTTAAACGGAGCAAAAAGCGGAACGTCTGATCATTTCGATTGTCAAGTCTGTTCTGAGTCTTTTCTCCAATCTTCCCTCGATCGGTGACGTACGTCTGCAATTGTTTATGATACATTCCTCAATCTGCACACTTCAAGAATTAAAAACAAAACAATGTTTACACTTTAAATTTTAATCTCGAACTTGAAATTATAAAAACGATCGCAGTCGCATTCCAAACACGACGTCTACCCCCATCCCTGACCTACATCTCGTTACCATCTAGGTAATAATACTCATTCACTATCCTGCCCCTTTTTGATCACCCCGGGGTAATCTCGTTACAGAAAGGCTGGTGCCGACATTCTTGTAAATAGTCCATAATATGAAAAGACTCTCCTACAATCATCTATTTATGAAAAAAAGACTTGTTAAGGATTAACTACTAGCACTACTACTATTACTACTACTGATGCTGCTGGTGCTACCACTACTGGCTATAATAAACACTATTGGGCTAAAGACTATTGATAAAATTTCACCAAATTTGGCATGAAGCATTCTTGGCATAACTGTGTTTCACAGAAATGTCAAAATTATAATACTACTTAGCATGGACTTGACTGGCCTATTTGGCATAATGATTAGATTATCCGATCGAGTTATGCCAACGGCTAAAAAATGGCATTGCCACCCCCTTGCTAACCACTCAGTATTATAAGGTAAGTACCAAAGATAAGTGGAGTAACCTTGGTAAGAGAGTGGCGTTCCCCCTACATATCGATATAGTAGCTGATGAAAGGGAGCTGTCGGATTGGCATCGATAATGGTCGACCATTTCATACAGTCCGCCGAAGTGATACACTTGGGGTTGGGTTATGGACTGGCTTATTTATTGACCAGGTTTTAATGAGGTCTTTGAAAACCAACAGTGGATTGACAAGAGGACTAAGTGTGTTTTGAATATACACGCTATTTGTGGTTTGAGAGCATTCACAGATGTGCTGATATACATAACGCTGTCAGTGAGTGACCGGCACCTATCGTATAGGTAATGAACAACAATTACAGTTGACTTCAAGTCGAGTTTGTCGTGACAGTGAAGACCTGGCACTGGTAAAAGTTTGCTTTGAATTGCACGAACCGTTCAATGAAAACGAACCTTGTCTCGAAAGTCTACCGAGTGACTACTGCTGCTTTTGCAGCTAACTGGGATGAAGCAGAAGGCATTGGAAAAAAAGAGGAAAATAAACTCGATAATATCAGTTTAGATGATATAAAAATATAGAGGAATGATAAAGTTCGTACATTGGAAGATTTACATCCTAGAAGATTGGAAACAGAAGTGTGCATATCAGTCCCACGATTTTGTGGTTTATGATGAGGATGATGATGATGATGATGATGATGATGATGATGATGATGATGATAAGGTTGTAGCACATTACTATTATTAACTCACCATTGAACACACCTCACTCTTTCATGAGAAAACCTACCAAGACTATTTTGTATGCATGTTAGTAATGCATCTATAAGTTTATATATGGAACGATCACGTTGACACAACGGTTCCCGTTAGATCACCGAAGTTATACGACGTTCAGCATGGTCAGTACTAAATGGGTGGTCATTTGTAAATACCAGGTGCTGTATGTGGGAGGGCTATCTGCTTATTCCGGTCGTTCTAGACGTATCCTTGCCACTGGACTCAAGCAATTCCGATTCAGCAAGGCGGGGGATGAGGATTGTGCAGTCCTTGCTTCATAATAGACTCCCCGCGCAGTCACATTTACAGGGGTTACCAAATGTCTCTCAAGACAAAGTGGAAACATCTCTCTATTTTTTTTTTGATATTGGATGAGTACTCCGACAAAATGACGCAAGAACGCCTACAAGGAATCAGTATCCACGCGAACAGCATATAGATCTAATAGAATAGAAAAGTCACTGGTACCAGAGGTGTTTTCCCAACCAATTCCACCAATAAGGATACATTAATCCACCTATCTCTGTGGTTAATTTGAGAGCGGAGAAGCCACAGCAGCAAAAAGTCTCAATTGTGGAAACCGTTGTTGAATATGCAAAAAAAAAAGCAGGTAAAAAGTTGTATCGGCAGCCGATGATACATTGTTGGAGAAATGGATCATGAGAAATGACATTAAGAACTGAGACGAATGAAAAGAACAACAGATCTGCAATATTACACTTTTGGAGCATTAGTGCTTTGGTTGCGGCACAGACTCATTCTGAACAACGTCTATTTGCAGATCACTTCAGTACATGTGATACAACTTTAGTCATTCATAAAAGGTATGTTCATACCATATTTATTTGAATAATCTGTTTAATCTCTATATACAAATGTAAAAAGAAAGAAAGATTAGAGAATCTACATATAACTAAACATTTCGGCAGCCTCATAACTCTCGCTTCCTTTATTTTATCTTTTAGAGCTCACATTTGATGGGCGATGTTTCTGACAACGGGGGAAGAATTGCTGTTTTTGGGGTTGGAATCTATTAATCTAACACTTATCGTTGGCTAGTTTTTGACTTTTAAGTTACAATTTTTTTAGATCCTTACATCAAGTGGCTTCATACCTTGTCTGGAGCGATTTCTATAAAAAAAAAAGGTGAAATCATTACCCATTATGCTCTCAGCAGAAGGTTCGAGGTAAGTAAAATCTAAATGTTTCATTAAGCGTTTTCAACTGCCGAGAGGGCTCTATATTTTTTATAAAGAGCTATGCATCATCGCTAATGGCAATTTACTAGAATGCTCAACCCACGAAGGTGGGAGACATTAGAGAGAGAGAGAGACAGACAGAGAGAGAGAGAGAGAGAGAGAGAAAGAGAGAGCGAGAGAATGAGTAGGTTGAATGAAAGAAAGGCACAAAATACATATAACATAGTCAGAAAGATGGATAGGAGACAATTAGATATAGAGAAAGAGGGGGTTGGGGTTAGGGTTAAATACATAGATATAGAGAAAGAAGGAAGTAAGTGATTTTAGAAAAAGAAGAAAAACAGCCGAGAAAAGTCTTACTTTAATTGCCATTTCCTCATGATGAGCACCCGTGTCCTTTTTCTTCCCACCTGGATATAAACTTAATCGAAATATCGCCCCCCCCTCCCCGACTTGCGTACGGCGTCACTTAATACTGGCGACACCGCGTCAGATCATTTATCCCAAAATACAACGGCGGCGGAAGAAAACCCTATCGTATTTTATGGACATTTCAAGGGAACTTATTTCCAAGCCAGGATTTATGGACGATGTCGTGCGGCGGCGTGATCTTATTGAGAGAACAAAAACAACTTGACCAGCTTGGTGGCCAAAGTAGTTGTGTCTTTATTAAGAAGAGCACTTCAGTGGTTGAAATTTTGAGTACATATAAGAGGACAAAATTTACAAGACAAGGCGTTCTCCTTCTCTTCTGTCTGTCTGCCTGTCTGTCTGTCTGTCTGTCTGTCTGTTTGTTTGTCTGTCTGTCTGTCTGTCTGTCTGTCTGTTTGTCTGTATATCTGTCTGTATGTCTGTCTGTTTGTTTGTCTGCCGTTCTTTATTTCTCATTATTTTTATTTATTTGTCTAATTCATTTCTTGATTTCATTCTTTTTTTTTTTTTTTTTTTTTTTTGAATACTTCTTCCAGTCATGGCTGATGGAACAAGAGTATGTAACCCCCTTAATTAAATAAAGGGTTCCGTTCGAAATTCCGTCCAGATTCCCAAGTTCGACAGAAATCTTCCCGAGTGCGAAGAGATACACATGAAGAAGGCCGGAGGTTACAGCGGCCGAAACGCAGTGATGATAACACTCAAGATGGGAAATGTAGTCTGAATAACCAAAATGATACAAATTCTTTATTTTTGTCCTTACGATTCCTTTTCCATTTTATTCTTTTTTTCATTTTATTTCGCATTTTCTTTCCTTCTGTGTATTCGTTTTCCACATTTCCTTACCCTCATCCTCCCTCTCTACGCATAACAATAATAATAAAAAGTGTGGTTAATTATTCTTGTATTACAGTTATGAAGCTCTGTCTTAAAGGATATTAAGGTCTTTCTGTGTTCAAAGTCTACTCTCTTAAGTCGATATATATATATATATATATATATATATATATATATATATATATATATATATATATATATATATATGGTTATTTTTGATTTACACATCCTGTGGATGTTTACCTTGCCTGGATTATTATCATTATATATATATATATATATATATATATATATATATATATATATATATTAAGTATTCACTGGTGATACCAGATCAGGCTGCCCTGTGGCTCCCTGAGACGAAATTCACCTACATTGACGTTTTTTTTTTTTTTTTTTTTTTGTAAAACTTAATTATGTTCTACAAAACCAAAAACAAAAACAACAGCCCCTCTCCCTTTCTCCCTCCCCTTTTTTATTTTATTTTTCCTACCCTACTCCCGGTCCTGGATATGACCGTAAACTACATCCGATGGTGAGATCCGGCTTACGGATATATAAGAAAATTTAAGGAAATTTAAAGTTACCCAAATATACTTATCCATGTATAAATACAACATTTAATTTCTTAGTTCGATTTTATAAAAAAGGGAGGAAAGGCTAAAAAAGTATCTCCCCCCCCCCCAATAAAAAAGAAAAAGAAAAAAAAAACTCCGGCATTAAATGACCACATAGGTTGATATGCCGCAAAACCAACCAATCCAATCCAATCCATTAAGTATTCAAGTTCAAATATATTGACATAATGAACACAAAACCGATATATTTTCAAAAGTGCTCAATACAGAGTAGAGCTTTTATAAAATAAAATAAACATTGGTGGGACAGTCGACACTTATTAATTCGTGTTTCTTAAAACTGTGTCAAAAAGGCGAACATCGGTTTTGAAATTGGCCCAGAAAATCTAAGTTGAAAAAAAACGGAAAAAAATAAAACTAAGAAAGCGAGTGATAAGATAAATCGGTAAATCGATCTGGAACACGTCCGGCTGTCTAGTGCTAATACATATTAGATTAAGTAACCCTCCCACCTTCCCCTCATCGCTTACCCAATTTAATTATGAAATAAAAATTAAACTTTATTTTAAGTTCAATTACTAAGATGTATTTTTTATACATATATAAAAAACACCTTACAATACTTTAATATTTGAAAGTTATCTGTATAAAATTATGATCAGAATAGTCAACCATATTTAATTTGAACTTAATATTCAGATTAGAAGATTGCACTTCGAAATCATAGAAACCTTATCTTTTATATCGCTGGCAATCGGAAGGTGGTACATCCACTGAACCATATTTGAATTATATGGGTGTGTATAATATTTTTACTACTTGAAATAAACTACTTTGATTCATCCTAGCATTTAAATAAATGGATAACACATACAAGGGTTTGAATTCGATTTTAAAAGTCGATTAAACATACCGTTTCAAGTTTTGCAGATAAGTTCTTTCTTGGGGGACTCACAATTTCTCAATTGAGCTATTTTTCATGTCTATTTCTTGTTTGGATATGCCGTTGCCTTTGTCGAGAGCTCATTTTGAACTTTTTCTATTCTCTTTTCCTATGTATTCCTATTGCTGCTGAATTGAACTTTTTCCCTGAGGAGCTGCATAGCTGAGATGAAGGACTGTATTTCCCCTCGGTTCTATTGCCAAACGCGCGTAGGTTGTATAGAAACCATTAATTTTTGAAATAATAAAAATAAAGAATAGAGGATAAACATATTAGGAGAATTTTATTTGCATGTAAGACAAGAAGAAAAATTGAAAGAACATAACAAGACTATGGTTGTGGTCGTTTGACGAAATAGAAGATTAAAAAATGAAAGAACCTATTGGTCATTGGAAAGCAACTATAATATATATATATATATATATATATATATATATATATATATATATATATATATATATATGTGTGTGTGTGTGTGTATGTATGTGTGTATATGTGTGTGTGTATGTATGTGTGTGTGTGTGTGCTGGGGTAGGTATTCATATCCATTTATCTCATTCCATCCGTTTCTGTCTATATTTTCTAATCTCATAATTCTCTCACTCTCTCTCTCTCTCTGTGTATCTCTATCTATTTATCTCTATCTATATATCTATCTTCATAATTAACCGTTCAATTAACTTATACTGCCACAATATAAATCCAACACTCCCCATTAACCATTCGGGTAATTCCGTCAAACCTAACGCCGTCATTGGTTGGAGGATCCAACCTCTTTGGTGCCAGGCAGCTTAATTTATTTGTCTCAACCGACACCAAAGCGAAGTTTTTACCGGTGACGATAGAAAGGTGGAAATGTCCACGAGGCTGGTGGTGGCGGTGATGAGGGTGGGGCTGATGGTTGGGCTTGGGCAAAGAATGTCTCGTGACATTAAACCGACTCAATTCCTAAACGCGACAGACAGGTGATGAGCCCACCCCTTCCTCACATTTAGTCGATTGTTGAGTCCCTAGGCCAATGATGAATGTCAGATCGGTCGCCAAGACACCTGCCCATTGACGTAAATCAGTAAAGACAGAGGAGAATGTCGATACGACGGCGTTTTGGAAGGGTCGTTAGTGACGGGGCCCTTCTCAAATATGATCAGCGAGGACAGTAGACTCTAATGGTTCCATTGTAGACATTATAGGGGTTGATAAATACTACTCTCTACCTCCCTGCTAACCGTATTATTGATGGGGTTAACTGCGATAAAAATCCCATCAGGATTGGTTGACATACGATGAACTAGCAATAGACTCTACCAGTTGGATTCGATTTAATCTAAACTGGATTTAGACACTAATCTTAAAACTTTTATCACTATCTACCTTTTCATCTATCTATTTATTCCAGTATTCATATCTATCTATCTATCTATCTATCTATCTATCTATCTATCTATCTATCTATCTATCTATCTATCTATCTATCTATCTATCTATCTATCTGTTCGTTCGTACGTCTTTCTATTTAAGTAAAACTGTTTGTCTTTCTATCAAAATATCTATCACTTTTAATTAGAACGATTCTTTGAAAAGTCATGGCTTAAGGAAGTAATAATAATATTTAAAAATGATGAACTTTGTTTTGAACAACTGATGACTTAACAGATATTGTATTTTGAACATTTTTTCTCATCTTTTACTTGTTTATAAACAAGTAGAAGATGAGAAAAAATTGTGCAAAATACAATATCTATTAAATCATCAGTTGTTCAAAACAAAGGCGGTTTAATTTAAAAAATATCATTCATTCGTTAAGCCACGGCTTTTCAAAGAATGATACATTATCGTCAGGGGAAAGCAAACAGATAAGTTGTTAAAGGGTAAATTACCATAAGTCAAAATTTGAACAGATATAAAATAAAAATAATATAAAATGTAAAAAGTAAATATAGGCAAAAAGAAACTATATGCAAAAGTTTAGGATGTAAGTTGTGTATTAAAATACATTTGTGTGAACTTCAATGGGATTTGTAGAGAGAGTATTTTGGGAGTTATTTAATTCAAATAATATGTCGTAATTTCAATCTTAAAAGCTATCCGTAAGAAAAGCCAACATTGATATAAAAATAGAATAGACAAAACAGGCAACAGTAAAGTATTTTATTTAAAATACAAAGATTACATTGTCTGTAGATTGTACCGGGGTTTCATCGTTCTGACCATGCCGTGCCTGGGGTAGAAACCGGATTTCTCGACGTCTTTATATACTGAACAGTGCTGAAGATTCTAACCCAGGCCTGGCATGGTCAGATCTATGAAACCCCAGTACATCCAACAGACACAGTAATGTATGGATTTTAAATAAAATACTTTATATTAGGTCTTAAAGAACCTACAATCGAGCACTTTATTTTTATCAACTAACTTATACATGGTACACACACGTTATACCCTCCACACTGATGATGCCGGAAAAAGGATGAAACACATATATGTGGATGTGAATTAAATAAAAATACTTATCAATTTATATATATATATATATATATATATATATATATATATATATATATATTAAGTAAATATAAAATCACCTACAAACGCCGGCGTTTAAAGCTTTTTGCTATCATCAGTGTAGGAATTTCAGACGGTCGGAGGATTTGGACCCAGTTACAGTATCAGCCTAGACTCCGCAAGCTAGCGCTCTAACCTCACGGCAACGGGAAATTACTAGATTAAGAAGGGAAATCAAGTTCTATTTGCGTCGAAGAAAGCGGGCAACAGAAAGTAGAAATCGAGAGGGCTAAACGAACGTTATCGGAACTTTGCGTAAAGCTAAGTGACAGTCTATTTTTAACTTCCCGAACAGGGCTCAACTCGAATTTCTTAAACGAGGCTTATAACAATATTTATTAAGTAAATATTGAATTATTTTTAGCTGCAGACGCCAGGGTTTCAAGCTTTTTGCTATTATCAGTGTAACAAGTTATAATTTCAGACGGTCGGTGGATTTGAATATATATATATATATATATATATATATATATATATATATATATATAGATATTTAATTATTTAAACTTCGATTTTAATAACCATAATTTGAATACATAACCGCCAACGACATCGCTGCGGATACACCATAATAAAAAAAAGGAAAAAAGTTTGTTTATATTTGTTTTTGTGTTTTTTGACAATACTGGTCAACTCCGATGATGGAATATTATTCCGAAATTAATACGATTAAAGTAAAAAAAAAAATTAGAAATTAATCTTTCATTGATAAAGGCTTCTATTTTCAATTTTGTAATACTGACCCACCAATGCTTTAAAATGAACGACCCATTAAACTTCGAGCATGTCAATGCTTTCTTCGTTCTACGGCCAGAATTTGAATTCATAACCGCCAACGACATCGACGCGGATACACCATAACAAGGACATTTTATATAAAAAAAAGGAATAAAGTTTGTTTATTTTTATTTTTGTGTTTTTTGATGAAAATTTTTTACATAATACTGGTTAACTCTGATGATAGAATATTATTCCGAAATTAATAAGATTAAAGTAAAAAATAATAATCTTGCATTGAGAAAGGCTTCTATTTTCAATTATATATATATTAACTCTAGTGAGTGGTATTTACATAACAGTCAAAATCATAGCTTTAATGCATGTTCCTTCATAAGGTGAACACTGTTGATGTCGACTGCCTATTGCGCCGGGTTTACTCACCGATTTATGTGGTTGTTCACTGTAGCCATGTGGGCTAAGGCGTCGGAATTTTAGTTAAAAACTTGACTCCTGTTCCGTATTAAATACGCGCGATGAAAATAATTATGCTCTTACGTCTCCTCCTTGTGTATGCCCCATCTTACCGCCTCCCCACGAGTGCTGGATGTGAAACAAGTCAGTTTAATGGAGGGATTATCCAGCTCTTCATAAATAGACACTCTGAATGGGACAAAAAATGTCCCAATCGACAAGGATTTCTCCTTCTCTGACAGAGTGACGACAGAACAGAGATAGTTACTTATATTTTAAGCGCATCGCTTAATTATTATCAGTTTGTCAGAATATTTTTAGTATCACTTATCTCATCCAAATTCCGAACAAGACAGTATAGTTTGACAACCACTTTATTGGCTTCTGATTCTCACGATTCAGCAGGATCAATTACCTATTCGTAACCCTGTGTCTGAAAAATAATGCTGGTCTCCAACTTTGACTTCATTACTTTGGCCTGTCGGTTTTTACGAATCAAACTTCGACTGCCAACCACTGCAAAAATGCTCGACGCCCGACTCTGATTCTCAACCAGAAAGAAATAATCTGACTCCTGACACTGTTGTCAGTTTTAAAGAAAATGATCGGACTCTTTCTAAAATTGCCAACCCCGAATCCATACCTCAGAAACACAGAGTATGGAGTTGAGAAGTTAAAAAAGAAAACAAAAAAACAAAAAAAAAAACAAAAAAAAAACAATACAAATAAAACAACAAAAACTGACCTTGATTCTCGACCCTTGCAAAGATTTCTGACTCCCGATTCCGACTTTTCCCTTCTAGCTTTAAATATACAGATATTAAAGAAGAGAAATTTATTTATCCCTTTTTTTTTTAATGACCGCAATAGTAAACGCAATTCGGCCGTTGAAGGCAATTGTTGTTTCTAGATGTTTCAATCTTTGACTGTGTATACCATTCGCCCATAAACGCTATGATAGCTTTCTGAAGTTTACCCCCTCCACCTCTTCATCCTCTCGACTCAACTCTATCGAGCGTGTGCGACTTTATATGTGGCGCGAATTAAATATAAAAAAGAAAAACCCGAAGAAATTCCCTCCGTCTAATCGGTCGTATCTGCGAGCCTATGAATGTCGTCCGTGCTCGCGTCTCTCGCGTCCCACAAAGACCCGTGCCAACGACTCATTCAATTGTATCACAACCCTTAACACCGGCGACCACTCCAATCCAATCCGATTTCCACGGATATTTCTCTATAATGAACTTTCAAAGCGAAGCGTGACACTTTCCAAAAGCCACGTCACCGCCCCCTCCCTTTTCTATTTTGCTCATTCTAATTGCTTCTCCCCCCTCTTCTTCATTCTTCTATTTCAGCGCTTACTCTTTAGTTGTTTTCTCTTATTCGAAAGTATCTTCTCTATCATAGGGGAGTGCATAACTTGTTCAATGGATACTTTCGCGGGCCGTGTAATCGGCTATACCGGGTTCAAATCCAATCGGGTCTACTGCGATCATTTTTTATTTTTTAATGGAAATCGCTCCAGGCAAGGCATGAATCCACTTGATGTAAGGAGCTTAAAACAAAATACTACTTCAAGGTTAAAAACTAGCCAACGATAAGTGTTAGATAGATAGATTTCGACTCAGAAAACAGCAATTCTTCCCCTTTGTCAGAAACATCGCTCATGGAATGTGAGGACTAAAGGACAAAATAAGGGAAGTGAGAGTCACGAGGTTACCGAAATTAAACCCACTGTCCACTTTCTATTCTTTCTACTGATAGGAAAATTATGAACATTGCACCACAAAAGCTGTAGGTAAAATAGCAACTTGTATTCATTTAATCGTATGCAATTAAACGTTTACAATGCGTATCGTATTATATAAGCCTAACGTGTGGATATGCCGTTATACGAAGAAAGACTATTCACAACACTACGGCGAAGAACTTTCCTTTCTTCCCTTATGTACCTAAAAGCAAACGGAACTTTAATGAACAGAGTTTCTTTCCAAAAACTTCCTATCTGTGGAACTACGTGACTGCTTCCCTGCTGACTACAACATGGCCGTTTCAAAGTCCCATGGAAACAAAAACATAGCTGTCGTCTTAAGTAATCAAATTCGGCCCATTCCACCCATCGTTTCCAATCCTCTCATAGTATTGTTCATCATCCAAATGATAATCTCATTGTCAGTTATCTACGAGTAGCTTTTGGCTTTGGTAAGAGGTACCTCATCATATATATATATATATATATATATATATATATATATATATATATATATATATATATATATATATATATATAATGTATATATATATAATACATGGGAAAATGAAAAAGGAAAAACCAAAAAATGGATGTTTTTTATGTGTACATCAACGTTTCGTCTTTATTTATAAGACTTCATCAGGATGATAAAATAGAGAAAAAATGTCATGCAAGTACAGATACATGTAGGGTAGACATATCGGGAGGAAAAATAGAATGAAATAATGGCCACTGCTGGGTGGACGTCCGTATTTGTTGGAGAAATAGAAATGAATGTTGAAGAAAATGAGTGGGGAAAAAATGGAAGGATGGGGTATGTATATATATATAATGTATATATATATATATATATATATATATATATATATATATATATATATATATAGAGAGAGAGAGAGATAGAGAGAGAGAGAGAGAAGTAAAAGATGAGAAAAAGATAGTACAAATACAATATCTATTACGTCCTCACTTGCTCAAAACAAGGTGTTTTCAAATAAAAGAGATTTATGTTTCCTTCCTTAAGCCATCAAAGAATAGAATCTAATTATCAGAGGAATACAGAGAGATAAGTTGGTAAGGGAATGACCAAATGTCATAATTTGGAAAGATATAAAGATAATACAAGATAAAAGAAAAGTATAGAAAGTATAGAAAATGTCTAATACAAAGAGAAGAGGTTGAAACTATGTGAAAAAGTTCACCGTTAAAGGCGTCATGAAAATGTATCTTATATTATATCTTTTCAAATAATGACTTTTGGTAGTTCCCTAACAAACTTATCTCTCTGTATTGTTCTGATAAGATTCTTTGAAAGCCATGGCTTAAGGAAGGAAAAATAAATCTCTTTTATTTGAAAACACCTTGTTTTGAGCAACTGATGACATAATAGATATTGTATTTTTATAACATTTATTCTCATCTTTTACTTGTCGATATAATGTCTATATCTCGTATATCGAGCATCAATTCTTTCATGATAGATTCTAATTTAAAGGTATACATTATATCTTTAGTTTCCTGTTATTTATATATATATATATATATATATATATATATATATATATATATATATATATATATATATATATGTTATTAAAAATGACCGACAATTTTTGTTTTGTTATTTTGGTATTGATCCTTTCATTACGGCAGTTTCATCAGCCAATTTTCTTCCGAGATTAAGATTTTAATCCGGAAAATTGAAGGGATCAATACTAAAATAACCAGACAAAAATTGTCGGTTATTTTTAATAATACGTGTCTTAAGGAAAAAATGCTGCCTCGATATATATATATATATATATATATATATATATATATATATATATATATATATATATATATATATATTGTTCCTGTATAGTTTTATATGCTGACTACTATGTCGCAAAATGGTTCTTAAGTATAGTATTTTAATAGTATTATCATTATTATTATTATCATTATCATTATCATTATCATTATTATTATTATTATTATTATTATTATTATTATTATTATTATTATTATTATTGTTTTAAATAATATTATTATTTGATATGCAAATAACCATATCATATTGTAGTCTTATGGGTGATGTTTTATTATTATCTATATATTAATACGATAGTGCGTGTTCGTGCGTGTTCGTGTGTCACGCTTACATCAAAAGCTCTGCACATGATTTGGAAAAACATTCAGCTCACCTAATTTTCGTAATATTTTCGATTATCTCCCTTTGGCGCAGGAGTTAGCAACGAAGGATTTATAAGTCGGTTTTTGACGTCGGCCAGACTAGTTTATAGTTCGATCCCAACCAACGTCTAAGATTTTTTTTCTGCATCGAAGGGGGGAGGTAGGTAGGGGACGACCGGGAAGACACATATTAATATTTCAAATAAATATACAAGTCAAATTTTATCATATTTTATTAAAACATGTATGGGTTAGGAACAAGATAATTAGTATTGAAAACATCATTTCGTGTAATTTACACGGGTCCCACTAGTTATCATTAATATTATTTATATATATATATATATATATATATATATATATATATATATATTAGTGAAATAAAAACTAAATATGGGAGGAAGTTATCATTTGATCAGTACCACTGGAGAGCCATGCATTCCATAACTGTTCTGTTTTTAAATCTCTGAAACAGTTACATTGTAAACAGCTAATGATTCCCGTTTAATATTTCCCAATCAAGTTAAGGTCTCATTTTTTGTTTAACTGCTATATACTTGACTTCTCTGTTGTATTAGTACGGTAAGTCGGCTTATGCGAGTGCTAAGTCTACGGTATGTTGAATTTAGTTAGTATCCTTGAGAATTTAAGCTGGAATTTCTTTCTTTGTTTAAACTGACTCAAAGCTTCTTTAGAATATATATATATATATATATATATATATATATATATATATATATACGCAATACGCAACCTGTAGGGCTAATTCTAAGATTAACTAGCTCTCAGCTTTTTTAAAACCCACATTGGAACGTGAGTGAATTTTTACAACTAACATCTGTCCAGAACAAAAAAAATAACAAGTACTTTTCCAAAGAGGCTCTACTGCAAATTCTGAGAACTTTTGAAAGTTGAAGGTGGCACAGGTTTATCGAGATTTGAATAAAATAATATTCCAAGAACATTTCCAGACGCCGAAAACCGATCGACGCCTACATGCTCGCTGTATTTGAATGGACAAATGTTAACAGCTTTTTAACTTCACGATAAGTGCACCTCGTCTCATATTCTTCTAAGAAATAGTTTTTCTGTGGACTATATATATTATATTATTTTCAATGGTTAGTGTCTATGATTTTTTATCCTTTTGTTCTTGTTATTGAATTTTGTATGTGTTTCTTTACATGTATCGATAAGGAGAGAATTGACTGTCTACACAATCAAAACATTTTGTTTTTCTATCACATATAAGTTGTCTAAGCGTCCGTATGTATCTGTACCTATATATATATATATATATATATATATATATATATATATATATATATATACATATATATATGCATCTGAATGTTTGTGTGTATTCATGTACCTATATACATTTAACTATCCGCGTGTATCTAAACACGACTGTTCTACTTTCTAATTACTTTTTATTTTTATTGTTTATTATTATTGATGTTGATCTTACATTTTATCCTCTCAATAATAACTATTACTCCCATTAATATCATCCTATATCAACGTCTTTCTAATCACTATTATGTAATCTTTCTTATCATTTTTTTTTTCTAATTAAAGATATTTTAAAATTGAAATTTAAAAAAAATGTCTTCAATAAGGTTTCTAAAAAAGGTATTTATGGAAATTCTTCTTACTCTTTTAATAGATTTACTCTCTCTATATTCTTTATCCTATTTCTATAGTCTTTATTTTATAACTAAATTGTTCTAAAACTCATTTAACTTTGATTTTAGAATTCTCTATTACTTTATATCTTCATCATAGGGATCTTCTCATATATCCCAAATTCCCTATAAAGTTTAAATCTATGAAATTCCTTGCTCTCCTCCGGTATTTATATAAGTAAATTAAATTCAACCACCCATCGACATTCATTTTTAGTTTTAAACATACTTAATTATGGTACGGGCTCCTCTTAGGAATAACATTATATTTTAAAGCTATTCCTTTATTTCGGGGCATCTTCAGACCTATTGTATTGTAAATTCTAATCATTTCAACTTCTATTAATCTTAAATAATACACCCTACCTTTAATATAAACACATTAAATTTAATCTAGCTAACTTTATTTATTTTTCCTTTTTTCCTCTCTTCCCATTTTATCAATTTTTTCCACCTCTTTATCAAATTTTTAACCAACCCCTTTATTTAAATTGTTACCAAGAAGATCTTGTATCACTTTAAACTATTATTATTGATTTTCTTTTACCTGTAATTATTATTTTACTACAGTAATTCCCAATTTTACCATCTCATAAACCATATCTAACTTCTCTTCCTTTTATTTGATCTACTCTTAGAATATCCTAACATTGATTATCATTATAAAAAAATTATCTTATCGCTCCTAATAGTATTCAATGCAACCATTGTTTACATCTCTATTTGTTTTTGATTGTAATTGCCCCCTCTTCGATTCAAACTGTATGTAGACCCTCTGTATGTTTTGAATGTTTTTTTTTTTATCTTTTATTTTTATGTTGTTTTATATTTTATTTCTTAATTAATTCAATTCGCTGTCCTACTTCTGTTCCAAAGTCTTGTCAGTTGACGGAATTTTTATACGAAGATCGTGTGCCTCATTTCATTAAGCTTCTGTAGGTGATGGTATAAAAGGCACTGACGAAGTAACTCTATGTATCATAAAAAATAACATAAATGAATAATAACATTTTTCCAGAAAGTTTTGGAAACGATCGTACACCGAATGCTTGTTGGTGTTGAATTATTAGAACAATGTTCTAAATTATATTCATCTAAACTCACATTATATATATATATATATATATATATATATATATATATATATATATTTATATATATATATATATATATATATATATATATATATATATATATATATATATATAGAGAGAGAGAGAGAGAGAGAGAGAGAGAGAGAGAGAGAAGAAAAAGAGTGATAAATATGCGACGATTGTCCAAATTTATTTCAAATTTCAATTGTTCAATGCAAGGTGTATTCAATAATAAACTAGTGTTTATTATTCTTTCCTTAAGCCAAGGCTTTTCAAAGATCGATATATATATATATATATATATATATATATATATATATATATATATATATATATATATATATAGTCATTCACATACAGACTGTTTCGCTGTAAAGGAAATAAACTACACACACGTCAGGGCTTTCCGGATTATAAATTATTTCGACCTAGATGGGTCTCATCAGACGCGTACACAGCCATATTTCGGAGCTTCAGTTCTGAAATGTGGCTGTGTACGCGTCTGATGAGACCCATCTAGGTCGAAATAATTTATAATGCGGACAACCCTAATGTTTGTGTAGTTTATTTCCTTTAAATTTAATCCTGCTCTGTTAATAAGTACATTGAGCTCTCTTACTCGGATTCCCATCGAGACCATTCAACTCTGCCTTCTTTGTTTTCTTCAGCCTTTCATCGTTTTCCTTACATCATTTTCTCTGTCTCGTTATGCCATTTCATTCTTGTTTAGGATTTAAAAAATCTTTTATTTAAAATATTTGTTTATTTTATTTTCAATCTTTTAAAAAATATTTCACCTTGTATTTTGCTTTTCGCTTTCTTTCATTTTTTTTTACCCGTTATTATTTATTTATGGATAAACTTATTTATTTTTATAAAATAAATACATTTTTCGTTCCTTTTATTTTATCCGGACTGTCTTCTTTTCATTTGTTCTTTTTTATTATTTTTATTCTCTTTCGGGATTTTATATTTTCTCTTTCGTTTCTTTTATTTAATTTCATTTTTGTTAGAAACATTTATTTATATTCATTTCTATTTTGGTTATGTTCTTTTTTTCCATCATGTAATCCTCTTTTTATTAATAATTATCATTTTTTGTTAATATAGTATTTTTTTAATATAGCATTTTCCCTTCTTCGTTTTCCTCAGTGTTTCATCTGTTCTCTTTCAAGTTTTTATTCTTAGACGATTCTTCATTTTAATTTTTTAAAATTTGAATTTCAATTCCTTTTTTGTTTAGTTTTTTGTTTCTTCCTTAACTCGTTAAATCCTCTGCTTTTTCTTGTTTTCCCTTTCCTTTTCGCTATCTTTCTTTTAGTGATGTTGTTCTTATTCTTGTCCCTCTTCTTGTACTTGTTGTTGTTGTCGCTGGTGTTGTTGTTGCTATTCTTCTTCTTTTTCTTCTTCTTCTTTTTCCTTTCTTTTTCATAAAGCATTATGCTAATAGTGGGCGCTGAGACGCAGACAGATTCTTATGGTTTATAAACGCACAGAATTTAGTGCTCCATTAAGAAAAAAAACAACAATCTTTTTTTATGTTTCGAACGTATGCGAAAATAATGAATTAAAAGCACGGGACCAGAAACGCAGGGAAATATGCCGAGAAAAAAAGATGGCGGCGACAGTCACCTAATTGGACCAGCGTTGTCTGTCTTTTTTATATATATATATATATATATATATATATATATATATATATATATATATATATATAGAGAGAGAGAGAGAGAGAGAGAGAGAGATTTGAGCATACCTTATGAGTATTGGTATAAAAAGCAATCCGAAATATATGCTTATCTTAACTTGAATCTGAACTAGAACATAGAAGCATTTAAAGAACAACGAAATAGATATATAAAAAAGAGGATTTAAGCGTATGTTAAATATTCATTCTTGAAAAGGTACAACCGATTGCATTTAATTGGGCTAATTTCGTTCTGTTTTTATGATATCTACATATTGCATCATTGACATAATTTGTCATCGAATTCTTATGAGACTAAAAGAACGATTTAAGTGAACACGTAATAAACTATTTATTTAGCTATTCATCTTTGAACTGTTTTAGTCGCGACAACGAAAACGAGCTCATCTTGAGGTATAGAATGCTAGGTTTATTTTCCTAACAGATTCAAGTCGACATCAGCCATACGTACTAGAGTTTAGATAGATCCCTGCATCTCTGTTTTTTGTTGGTCGGTCACGCTTAATTTTTTTTTTTTTGAAATAAATACTTATATGTTATATTAAACAAATTCTTATTCGCCCCAAATAAGGTATATTGCATAAGGGACTACTGTGATAGGGGCAGATTTATAGGGATAACCTGGGTTAAGAGTTGAGCAGCAAGGTGTTTGTTCACATTCATTTGAATTTCTGAATGTTAGTACGGTCGGTGAAACAGGGAACAGGAAAGGAATTCCAAAAGAAAAGATAACCGAGGAAATAAGGTATCAGAGTAGAAAATCTTAACGCATCTATGGACCTCTATAGTGAAGAGGTGGAATTTTGCTGCTAGTCAGAAAGGTCGTTGAAGGAGTATTTCGTGAAAGTATTTGCAAAACAAACACAGGGGTGCCGCACTGCGACGACGCGACAAACGAAAAAAAAACAGTATAGAGCTCGGAACATAATACGATACTAAAATTGTGTATAGGCGATAAATATTGTTTCCTAGTGTTGTTTTTGTAAAATATCACACACACACACACACACATATATATATATATATATATATATATATATATATATATATATCCTCCAAAAAATGATGCCCGAAAAATAATAAAACACATATGTGAATAAAGATTATTTGAAAATATTTATCATGATATATATATATATATATATATATATATATATATATATATATATATATATATATATATATAAAATTTAGATAGTTAAAAAAAATTGACCGAAGAATGGGTTATAGTTTTTTATTTTTGAAACTGCGTGCTGAGTTTCCATTTTTCTGGGAAACCGAAGGTATCAATCATTATATATATCATGATAACTATTTTCAAATAATCTTTATTCACATACATATGTGTTTTATCCTTTTTCGGGCATCATTTTTGGAGGATATATATATATATATATATAATAATAAATATATATATATATATATATATATATATATATATATATATATATATATATACATGTGTGTGTGTGTGTGTGTGTGTGTGTGTGTGTGTGATATTTTACAAAAACAACACCAGGAAACAATATTTATCGCCTATACACAATTTTAAGTATCGACAGAATGGATTCTTTTCTAAGTGTGATGAGAATATAGTGAAGTAAAAGTGGCGCAATACATCGATTTCAAATAAAAATTTAAAAAATTATGTTTAATTATCAAATAAGTAAAAAAAAACATTATTTTAAAACATTCAATTATGTCAAATTTTGTCGTTTTTATCCGTATTAAATACGCGCGATGAAAATAATGATGGCCTTACGTCCCCTTTTTTGTATCTCTTACTTAACCGCCTCCTCACAAGTACTGGATGTGAAAAGTCCGTTTAATGTGGAGAATTATTCAGCTCCTTATAAATGGCCACTCGTTATGACACAGAAAATGTTCCAATCGACAAGGATTTCTTCTTCTTTTACTGATGACAGAACAGAGAGAATTACTTATATTTTAAGCGCATCGCTTAATTTTTATCGGTTTGTCAGACTATTTTTAGTACGACTTATCTCATTCAAGCTCCCATCGAGACTGAGTTTTCTTTGAGAGCCTCTCTGTTTGTTAGTCATGGCTGATGTCATGGCTGATGTCATGTCGTAGATTTATTGGCTTCTGACTCTCACAATTACGCAGGAGCAATCTCTTATTCTTGACCCCGTGTTTGAAAAAAATGCCAATCTCCGACTAAATAATAAAAAGAGAGAAAGAAAGAAGAAAGAGAGAGAGAGAGAGAGAGAGAGAGAGAGAGAGAGAGAAAGGAAATAGGGGAGAGAGGGAAAGAGCGCAAGAGAGACAAGATGAAGTGAAACGTTGCACATACGGATCAGAGACGGATGGTCTATTATGACATCTTAATGTGTTTCTATCTTGTGAAATTCTTTGACTTTTTAATCCTTGTTAAATCATTATTATTAAGCGATGTCAAAATTGAGAAATTACATCTAACCATTTGGCTGTTTTTACTTTGTATATAAGATAACTGCCATTATTTCAATCATTCAAGAAATATTTCTGACTTAGTCTGCGTTCTGTATTAATACTAAAATCCTAAGAAAGTAGAAAAGAGAGTGAACAATATAAGGGAAACGGCAAGTTAAGGTGAGGAAAATAAAAATAAAGAACAAAAAAGAAAATGAAAAAGAATCGAAAAATGAGAAGAATACAAAAAGAGAAAGAAAGAGAAGAAATAAGAGATGAAAAAGAATATAAAATAACATAAAAACGTGAATGAGAAAAGAAAGAAAAGATAAAAGAAAAATCAAATGAAAAGAAAGGAGAAAGAAAATAAAAGGAGAATAAAATGAAATGGAAAAGAAGAATAAAAAGTAACGGTTAAAGAGAAAAAAAAGCAAAAACGGCAAAAATCAAAAGAAAAGTGAGAAGACAGAAAAGTATAGGAAAAGAAAATAAAAAGGAAAGGAAAAGAAGAAAGAGAATATAATAAAGGAATAAAGGCAATTTTAAAAAAAGAAAAAGAAGAAATGAAAGAAGAACAGAAGAAAATATTTTTTAAAAGAGAAAGAAAAGAAAAAGAAAATGAAAATCAGAAAATAAAAAAATTATAGGAAATAAATATAAAATTAAAATAAAATGCTTATACTTTAAAGCATGAATTATTTAAATGGAAGTAAATACCAGCATTCAACACATTCCAAGCCTTTTCAGTATAATGGCATAACGCCCGAGAATTGCCACTTCCGGCTAAGAAAACGATGAAGTGCGAACATCAGTTACCGCTATACTACGTTCTCGCTAGGTGCTTTGTGAACTATGCTTATTTTTGTACAAAACCATATTTCCTTTTGTTTATTAAATTGTTAGGTTAAAGTACAGAATAGTTAACAAAGCCTCCTTCCCATGTTAACGATGTCTTTCTAAATGATAACGTTATTATTTAGAAAGCCATTCTTAACATGGAGATGTTAAAAATATTTCCTCTGGCTATTTGTAAAAAAGAAATAAATGAAGAAATAAAATACAGTAATCGATTGTAAGAATGAAAGCAGCGATGAACGAAGGAATGGGAAAAATAAAAAGGAAAAAGAAACAACTAACGAGAATCCTTAAAAAAGAAAGAGAACAAATAAATGATATCAAAAATAAATTTTACTGGGGACAACATTTAAAAATAGCTAAGAAAAGCGAATCCATTTGTAGTAAATTCTTCTCTCGAGAAAGAAAGAGAAGAGAGGATAATCTTATATAAATAGAGATGTTGTCCGTCTGTCTGTCAAATATTAGTTTACTCCTCTCCAGGAGTTAGGCACAAGGCCAGTTTTTATCTTACTCCCACAGATGTGACCCAAGGTCGGGTCGGGAAAGTGGGGTTTAAAAATTGCCTGGGCAGCCCCGTCAGCATTCCCCGGTAGGGGCGCCTCAGGCAGTAAGCAATAAACTTACTCCTCCCCAAAGAGGGGGGGGCAAAGCCTGGGAAGGTGGACCTCCCAGAACTGCACAGGACAGACCCATTGACCGGCGTAGATCAAGACCCGAAGATCAAGACAACACCAATATGGGGTGCAGTATCCATCGGAACAGATAGTCGCAATTTTTTAAAACATAATAAATACATTGCGGAATTTGTCTCATTTCGAAATATCAGAGATCTTAACTACCTTTAGAAATGGAAGATATTGCATCAATAGTAAATAATAAATTACCATGCCATGACCGGACATCGAAACCGAAACTTTGAGATATTCAATCTGAGGTTCTACCAACAGGTCTATTTGGACTTTCTGATAAATAGAACTTAAAACATAACAAAATAATTATGGCTTCAGCATGACGTCATAGATTTATGATTTGCATTATGTTTCAAAACATAAATTCAAACGTAAGCGATAATAAAAAGAATAGATGAATCGGTAAACAATATCAATAGCATTAGAATTTATTTGTATAGACCAAAAACTGGCAGACCTGATCTTATACCAGTAGTAGTAATAAAGAAATGATCTGCTGAACTGGCACCGGTCCTCTCTAAACTCTGCAACAAATGCCTTGCTGAATCTTGCTTCCTATGATAGAAAAAATAACAAACACACATTCTTCTGGAAAATTGCCTCTGTGGTACCAGTCTTCAAGAATTCTGGAGATAGAACTGACCCTCAGAATTATCGCCCCATCAGTCTACTCCCGCTCTTTGAGTCACTAATCAATTTATTGATAGTCCGTCACCTCGTTAATTTAAAACATGTTTCTGACAATCAGTATGAACGCATATACCATGCACTGAGCAAGGCAGGTAAAGCTATGGCAGTAGCGCTTGATATATCCAAAGCCTTTCACAAGGCCTGGCATAAAGGTCTTCTCATAAAAATTAATTCATATGGTATTACTGGACGAATATTTAATATAATTAAAGCCTTCCTAACCAAAAGAAAGGTCCAGGTTGTTCTCGATGGCCGTTCATCCAAACAACACGACATAAATCGATATTTGGACCTTTATCGTTCTTGATTTTCATAAACGACCTCCCTGATGACATTGTGTCTGAGATGGCTATACTTGCTGACGACACCACGCTCTACTCTAGTGATGTAGGTAAAACAGAGATGCACATATCCGAGGCAATGGCTGAATCCTTAGAAAGTGACTTCCAGTCTGTAGTGGAATGGGGTCATAAATGGATGGTAACATTTAATGCTGCTAAGACAAAGCTCATTTCCTTCAACAACTACAAGAAACCTCTTCAACCACCGATGTGTACACAAATACCTTCTTTCCTCGTGCTGCCGACCTTTGGAACTCCCTCCCTGCTACATGTTTCCGCGACTGTATCTATATGCAGAAATTTAAAACTAATGTGAACACGCATCTCACTGCACAGCTCCTAATTTAGGATAACCCCCAAGACTTTCACCCTAATTCTCAGTAGCCCCTTACGTCTACAGTGGCAAATTGCGTTGTTTTGGGTGAACTAAGTTAAAAAAAAAAACAAACAAAGTTTATTTTGCTTTAACTGTGTATTGACGTTAAAAAAATTTAATATTTTATATAGTAGAATTTGGGTCCATAGTGCTCATGAATTCTTGTAAAATAAAATTGAAACAATTCATACGAACGAAACACGAATATTTCTAAGTATCTTGCCAAAAGTGTATTTTCATATCATTACTACGCTTTGCTTATCTGTTGTGCATTGTTAAAAAAAGTACGGAAACAAATATACACAATATATTATGTAATAATAGCCATATAATAATACACTAAGACATATCATGTTTGAGTGTCGCATGATGGCGTAGGGGTTAGCATCGCCGTCTGTCAGCTCGACGGTTGCGTTTCGATCCCGGCTTGAGACACTAACTGGTCTAGCCGCATTGATGAGCTGTGAAACAGCGAAACAGGCTGTATGTGGATGACTATAAAAAGCTCCCTCCGGGTAGAGCTTATTTTTGTAAGGGTATCGTCAACGGCCATTAGCTTTAAGGCAATGCTCATTAGGTAAAACTAATTTCGAGCTCAGGCATTTGCAATGTTTACATTTCGTTACATTGAGATATCACTTACATTACATGGTCTAGCCGCACTGATGAGCTGTGAAACAGCGAAACAGGCTGTATGTGGATTACTATATATATATATATATATATATATATATATATATATATATATATAATGAATCTTATTGGTTATCTTACTGGACTAAACACCGCGCGGATATATAAACACACTTAGTAACACAAATTCAATGCACTTTATCCTGCCGATTCCCTACGGAATGCATCTTCATATATTTTCATAACTTACTCTCTCTATATATATATATAGAGAGAGAGCTAGATAGATAGATAGAAAGACTGACTGTAGGACTGAATCGGTGTTAAATGTCTTGTCAGCCATATTTGTTGATATAACTTTTCTCCTGTATTTTCCGAATCGCATGTCTATTGACATTTCGAAAAAGGTTTTGTCTCAGAAGTAGCAGAGAAATTAATGAAACCTTAGCGACTCGTTGTCATCGACGGACGGCGGTGGCCCGGGGAGGGGGAGAGGGCGTATAGAAGGGGGCAATGTGTGGCCCTCGCTCTCTATTCCCAAACACTCTACCCTAACATCTACGCCCCACCACGCCCACAAATAAGCGCTGTCTCCTCGTGTAAAAAAATGATTGATGATGATTTTGATGAAGATTTTTTTCCCGCCTATACATATATATTTTTTATACATATATATTTATATATACATATATATTTTTTTATTATTATTATTCTGTAGTTTTGACTGTCGATATTTTCACCTTCACGAGAAAAAAAAAAGAATATATTTAAAAGAAATGTTCGCCGTTCGAAATAAATGAAGCAATAGAAAAAAATGAAGTTGTAAATATTTGTTACACCCGTCGTAAACATGAAAGAAAGATTGCCAATAAAAAAAACAACATACACACAGGAAGAAAAAACAACAGAAAAAAATGTTTGCCGGGGAAACACTTGCTCCCTTTCTCGCTCTATTTTTTTTTTACCTTGTTTGTTTAAAAGATAACTAAAATAAAATTAAAAATTAAATATGTATATATCATTTATAACAAATGTTTTATTACATTTTTTTAAAGATAAAAAAAATAAAATTAAAAATCAAAAATATTTATCATTTATAAAAAATTTATTTTTACATTTTATTTTTCCTTTATTTTACAAACGCATCTCTACGTTATTATTATTTTTTTTATCAATTTGAAATTTTTCTATTTTTAGTTTTGCAATTAATTTATTCTTACATATCCAATTTTTTTAGATTAATTTTAGTTAATTTTCTTCTAAATAATTATGCATGAATATGTATATCGTTTATATATTTCTTTTTACTTACAGCTAATAATATTCTTCTAAATAATTATGCATGAATATGTATATCGTTTATATATTTCTTTTTACTTACAGCTAATACTTTTCTCATATTAAATTTCATGTCCCTTTTACGCGCGTTTGTTTCACTTTCGTTTAACTTTTATGTTTAGTGTATTTAATTGTTTATTTTTTAAAACTTAACTTACTTTTACTAACGCAATGTTTCCTCGGGTATATTCTTTTTAACAAAACATCGTTAGCGTTTTAAAAATATCAGATGAATATATTTTCTTTCGGAAAAATACAATTACCAATAATAATAATAATAATGATAATAATAATAATAATAATAATAATAATAATAATAATAATAATAATAATAATGATAATAATAATGATGATGATAATAATAATAATAATAATAATAATAATAATAATAATAATAATAATAATAATAATAATAATAATAATAATGATAATAATAATGATGATGATAATAATAATAATAATAATAATAATAATAATAATAATAATAATAATATTGATGATGATTTAATTTTTCCGAAAAATATAGACCATAATGCATCGGTAAGCGCTTAAACAAGAACAAGAAAAACAGGCTTTTTGTATCTTCTATCGGTATAAGTGAAAGAAACGAATAACAACCATGTTGAAAATCCAAAATGGCTTCTCACACACTGATTGTAATTTTTTTTATCGATATAATAATACGATAATGCTTTTCCTGTTCGTACGTACGTTATCACCTTTCACACTCATTAAAAAATGAGATCGTCCGATCACCAAAGATTTGTAAATAATAAGATGACGCTAAAGTAAAAATTCCAACTTTACCACTTTTAAAATGAATTTTACCAAAATCAAATTATGTCGGTTTGTAGACTAAAACAGTGAAATTTTAAATAAATACATATCTAAAAGTTATATTTGTTTTATTGATTTGAAGAATACTCAGCTGACAATTACTTTTACTGTAAGAAGACAGAGAATATTTACTGTTTTAAGAAGAATTAAATTTCTACAATTTTAAATAAATAAAGAAAACAGAGACAAATTCGTTTTATTCATTTAAAGAATATTTAACTGAAAATGACAATTATTTTTACGGAAGAAGAAAAAGTCATTTTTTTTATTAATAGTATTAATCCTGACAAAAAATGTATTATTCCAAAAGGAATATCATTATTATGAGTTAATTAATTGATGTAGAAAACACTGTTGAATGACCACAAAGTCCCGCTAGTTAAATATGATTCTACATATTTTTTCTCAAAATGGTTTATGCAATGATAAGGCTTTCGAAATAGAAACCATACTTACTATATAACGCACATACATGCTATTCTGCGTGAAATAATTGAACGTTGTTCAATCATTTGCTTGATCAACTTAGATCATTGTAGATATTTTTTAATAATAATATATCTATATATTACTAGCTGTAATTGCCACCCTTAATTGGTGCGCTTTTCAAATATTTGTTAACCTTTATGAGAAAACATGTTATTTTACTGCATTTGTTCTTCGTGACTATAGTCATATGTATTTTTGAGAATGACAGAAGTTTTTCCTATTTGTTATTGTGTTTACTGTCGATAATGACGGCGTTTTGTTTGTATTTTCCACTTCCTATCGGTAAAGAATCATATTTTTTGTTGTTTTTTTTTAGTGTAAGATGATATGAAATACATGTAAGAAAAATCCTTAAATAGGGTTAAATTTGAGAGAGATGTATTAAAATGATTTGATTAGCAATGAGAACTTGCTATTATCACAACATTTTTTTTATATATATATAGAGATATTTAATCAGGGACGCAGTGGTGCGACCCTGATTAAATATCTATATATAAAGAACCCCCCCCCCCAAAAAAAAACAACATTTTTCTTATAATAAGTTATCACTTACATTAGTTTGACTGTAAAATATATATTTTCTAGACTGTCAGTTTAAGATTTTTTATTGCTTTTTAAAACTTAACATGTGACAAATTAGCAGACCTATTTCTGATACATTCAGATTAATTTTTCGGTTTTCGCTTTCGGTGTATCAATTTCATGCCCACTCCTATTTGTGTTTATCCTGGCTAGTTCCTCTGTCTTCTCCCCTCTTATCGCCTTTTACCCCTTCCGCCAACCGCCTCCCCCATACTAGCTCAGTAGGTGTGAAAGTGAAAAACTAAAATAAAATAAATAAAAATATAAAAGGAAAAATAGGAAATAAAGAAGAATGTGTCACCCACTTGTCATATGTCAATGTCACTTAAAGTTTTCTCATATGGTCCAATCGGATCATCCTTTCCTCCCCCATGGGTGTGCCTTCAAAATAAAGTTTATTTCCAAATCTTCACTTTTTCTGAGGACGTTCGCCAACACGAACGAAACCGGTCAAATCTCTTGTCTTTGTTTTTCTCCTGCACTTTAACCTGTTTTCCGTTTGTCATTTTTCACACACACACACACACACACGTATATATATATATATATATATATATATATATATATATATATATATATATATATATATAAACAATTGCAAGTAAAAAGGCATGAAAAAACTCACATCAAATATTAGCATATATTTCGACCCCCCCCCCCCAAAGCGTTGCACCGAAAACTTGAAACGATTTCACGTCGTCATATAGTATTTGATGGCAGTTTTTTCATGCCTTTTAACTTGCAATTGTTATCTTCAAATCCTCATCTTGGGTTTTTCTCATCTTCTTTTCTACTGTTTTGAGTGGATATGTTATTTCCATTACTATTAATATAAATCATCAATTTCTCTGATGATCAGCGATTTTAAAATAAAGACAATATATTTTTCTTAACTTAACTGTGAAACGCGCGTAAGATATGAAAAATAAAAAAATTCGAAAAAATAAATATAAATTTTGTTTGTAAGACGAAAGAAAATAACAGGTATTCGTCCAAGTCAGAAAATTATGAAATTGAGAATAAAAATTGAATAACAATTATGGTCATGAATTGTGTTTTTTTTTTTTGGGGGGGGGGGGAGCATTTTAATATAATTTGGGGGGGGGGGCTCATTATAATAATAATCTGAGGAAGAGCCGAGAAGGTTCTGAAACAATTGTCGGATACTCAAACTATGTTTATTTTAATATAAAAGCTCTAATATATATTGAGCACTTTTGAAAAGTAATGGTTTTGTTGATTAAGTTAATATTTGAACTTAATTAAAATTATATATATATATATATATATATATATATATATATATGTGTGTGTGTGTGTTTTTGTGTGTGTGTTTTGTTTATATCGTACTACAATTAGATACAGTCACTAAACTAGGGAATTATTTTCCTGATAAAGCATATTTTAGTGACAGATTCGCTGTATCAACAACAACAACATGTAATCAAACAAGGGAAATAAACATTAGAATAAAACAAAGGATTGGGATTTGAAAGATCATAATATACCATCTCTATTTAAATGGAAACTACTGTAGTGCAGAATTCATACACTTCATCTTCCAGAAAATGTAGGGTGTGTACTACTGAAAAACTTAGAATTTTACAGGCCATTATTTCTTCGCTAGTCACTTGTTTCAACACAAGTCTAAAATTTTCAGGATGTGCTCGTACTTCAATAAATACATTTATGCGAATTGGACTCGAAAGGACAACCACCAGCCGCCATAGGCCCTAGACTAATACATGTCGCCAGGCCCTGGGTACACAGCGAAACTATCTGTGGAATCTGATGGGACAATATGGATGTGTAACGGTACAAACAGATATGAGCGCGTGCGTGTATGTGTGTGTACATTTACGAATATATACGCCAATAACTGAACAAAATGTAACTATAACCCCTTAAAACAGAACAAAATGTTACTTACACTTCTCGCTTCCCCCTTTAAGATAAAGTGACTGGAAACAAAAAGGTGGATAACTCGTACATAAATCCCTGAATTAAGGATTGCTTATTTTAGAAAAAAACATTTAATAAAATACGTAAAAGTTGTGACTCCTTGGTATAAACTTTCCTTCGCAGGTTTGTGAATATATCGTTCCAATTAGATAGAGTCACCAAACTAGGGAATGTTTTTATACCATTTTTATCTAAGTTCTAAACTCCAACTGCTATCCTTACAGTATGGACCAAACAATCATTGCCGAGAAAGGTTTCAATAACTACTTCCAAGTGACACGCATTTCTTGGTAAGTTGTCATCTTTTATTAGTACAATATCTCGAATAGCATTATTACGTCTCTGATAACACAACTTGAGTTTATCTTGAAGTGTTGGGAGAAATTCCTTTTTCCAGCAAGCTCAAAAGTCGTTCACCAAATATTGTACTCGGCCTCATCTCTTTCAGCAGTATAAATCCAGTTTTTGAAAATTTCCAGATAGTGATTATAATTTTTTTGATTTCATTGCTATCAGATGGTTAGGTGTCAGTGGTTCTGCAGTTAGAAGATAATTTAAATTATCCACTGTAAGTGGTTGACCGTTCACAATGGCCATTGTCTCAGCAAAAAAGAGACTAAACGCTTCATCATCTAGATTAGCACTAAAGTCATGCGCAATAAAATTTCGGACTATTCGGATCCTTCGTTGCCAAACACATCTCATAGCTAACGATACGTTATGTGTAAAAATTATGTAATCGTATCCCACTGTTAAGGTTAAGCGTAGTCACTAATTTTCAGAATTCATTTCGCTACAAAGACGTGAACACAATGAGAATCATTGCCAATGTAGCCAAGAATAACATTACTATCTGTCTCAAAGCACTTCACAAAATAACATAGAATATCAAATTCTCCAAGAAGTGTTGAGTTGACCTTTACAGAAATGGGAGCAACTTACTCTTTGATTGCGGTCGATCAAAAACACAAGTATGAGTATTGAGATTATTCCATAGAGTTTTTCGATAGTAACAAAAGTTACTTGTTTCATTTGCTGATAACAATCGAATCCAAATGTTTTTCCTGCTCAATCCATCATTGCCATTATGGTTGTAGGTTTTCTGGAATTGGATTGTCCAAATTAAAGTAAATGTTGCAACACATCCTAAGGGATCATATATGGGCTAAGTATGGACAACACACTCTGTCAGGTATTTTGCAATTAATGAAGTGGGTATTAAATATAGAGTATGTTGGATTTCGGATGTATGTATAATGGGATGGTACTGTTTTAAAAAATATGATTCTAAGTCTCAGATATTAAGTTGAATATTACGTATAGGAACTTAACAGTCTTAATGTTGGAGGTGATGTCTACTATTAACCGTCATTTCTTTAAATCATCTATTTGTGACCTGCTGTGTTGTTTCACAATTATCAATCTATCAGCATGTTATAGAATTATGTCAGTAATCGTGAACAACCGAGTTAATTTTATACAAAATAAAATGACCCACCAAGTCGGATATCCAGTGAACCCGTCGTAACATCAAAAGATGAACAGCTGGTACATTTAACATATTATTCGTTAGCGTAACATCGAATGGTTTTCAGATGATGTCAGAGTACATTTCTGAAAATTTCATAGCGGAGTTTAACATGCTCTCTGTGATGAGTGGGCAGAAGTCGACGATACCGAACTGAACGAATGAAGATCAATCCTTGCTAGGGATATTACGAAACAAACTGATGACAGGTGTTGTATTAATACAAGTTAAGTTCAGTTGTGGCGTTTGCTTTCCTTTCATGGTTTTACTGATTCTCTCGATCTCGGATCTGGTTGAATTAATGGGTCTTGTTGTAGGCTTAGAAAATATCTAGTTTGTGGTTCTTTAGTAAAGTATGTGCACCCTTTTATCGTAGGTGCCTAACTCTGTAACTAATTTTCAGAAAAACTTGCTAAGAAGTCGTGTCGATATGCTTCACGTCGAGGCCAGGGTTAGGTAAGCAGATATCCGTTATATCCTGGGCTTCATGTAAACACCTTGTCTTACCATCTTACTAAAAGGTTTCTCCGTCCATGCGAACACACCTTGAAAATTTACAAAGTATAAGTGCTTTGCACTAACAAACGCAAACGTTCGTATTAAAGTTACTTACAACATTTCTTTCCTTCAGATTTTTCAACGTTTTCATTCACAGCACCTGTTAATCGAGGGGTTGCTGGTTCGAATCAACCCGTAGTGATCAGTTTTGTTTTGTTTGTACTCGTTTAGCGTAAACCTGAACTCTTACGTCACTTACACATTATTTAAAACAAAATCGAATTCTTAAAAAATACTAGTTAGTAACAATAATTTATTTACAAAAAATAATGAAGACATTTAATCAACTAGAATGCAAGTTTCTTGGAAAATACTTCAGCCATGTTATTGAAATAAAAAGCATATTTAGAAAGAAATCGGTATTTACAATAGATAATTTATTTCTTAAATTAAATCTACAAGAATGCATTTCGATTGCTTATAAAATAGGTCAGTCATTTTAATGGATTATTTCGTGGAATTCATTTTTTCTGGCTTTACATATTTTTCCATTCCTCATGTATTAAAATATTGAAAGATCTGTAAGTTATATACAATACTTTTACAAATAGACATTAAAACAACAATACCGGATAGGGACAGCTTATATATCAAAAGACAGAAAGTATATATATATATATATATATATATATATATATATATATATATATATATATATATATATGTGTGTGTGTGTGTGCGTATATGCGTGTCCGTGTGTGTGTTTGTACGCGCGTGTGTGTATGTGTATGTCTGTGTGCATGTATATATTGTTCATTGAAAGGGATAGGGACAGCTAGTATATATAGAGAAACCGCTAGTATATATATATATATATATATATATATATATATAGAGAGAGAGATATATCTATATATATATATATATATATATATATATATATATAGAGAGAGAGAGATATATATATATATATATATATATATATATATATATATATATATAGAGAGAGAGAGAGAGAGAGAGAGATTGAAATGATACTTCAAAGATATAAATAATATATAATATCTTTCATTAGTGAACTATCAGGATAGAAACAAAGGTCAATATATTGGAGATATATATATATATATATATATATATATATATATATATATATATATATATATATATATATATATATATGGTTCTAACCCTACTCTCTGGCATCCATTTTGGTGAATTCTTCACACAGACGGATTTTTCCTTTGGATTCTAATTTTGATAAAGGATAAAAAAAGGGAAGATATTCCCGAAATATTAAATGATTCTTAATCATCATCCGGACAACACACACAGTCGACACCACACTTGCTGTTATATAAGATTTTAAAGAAAAAAATAGTAAGTACCCCTCCCCCCATTTTATTATTTTTGTTCTGCCCAGCTTATTACCAATCCGGCACTCTGCATTGCCCTCAGCCTTCTTTACATATTACTATACACACACACACACACACACACACACACACACACACTCATACACATACACACACACATATATATATATATATATATATATGTGTGTGTGTGTGTGTGTTTCTGCGTGTGTATGTGTCTGTGTATGTCTGTGTGTATGTATATATTGTTCATTGAAAGTCATTTTGGAATAAAGTTCAGTTAGGGTTGTGCATGTTTGCCATTTCACCGGTGATTTTTGACCTGCACCCTTAAGGCTGAGGAGAAAATTGGTTGTTAAGGATAATTACCCGTCCCTGTGTGTCTAGGACAGGACAGATCTGGAGAGAAGGAGGTATGAAGTGAGAGTGAGGTTGAGGGGCTGGATGTTATCATGTAGAAGAGAGAGCGCATCTTAATGGTTATGTGATTGGAAGTGATGCATTGAGGGTTTGGCAGGTGTAAGATGATGGGATAGGTAGGTAGGTAGGTAGGTAGGTAGATATTGGTTGAATGACGAGGGTGCGGATGAGGCCGTGCGTTGTGAGAGGAGGGGGTAAATACAGGATACGGATTTTGCGACATCCATATCTCGGTGAGATGTTTAAGATCAGAGGAGAGGGGGTAACGTGGGGGGATCTCGTTAAATGGACAGAATAAGAGATTGGAAAAATGAAGACGAAAAAGATAGAGAAAGAGAGAGCGAGAAGGAATTAAAAAGAACGAGAAAGAGAAAGATAGAGAGATGGAGTTATGGAGAGGTAGAGAGAGAGGGGAGAAAGAGAGAGATAAAACCAGGAAGAAAGATAAACACAAGGAAAGAGAGATGAGGAAAAAGAAGGGAAAGTAAAGCATATAGAAGATATATATATATATATATATATATATATATATATATATATGTATATATATATATATATATGTATATATATATATATGTATATATATATATATATATATATATATATATATATATATATATAGAGAGAGAGAGAGAGAGAGAGAGAGGAAAAAAATGAGAGATAACACAGAAAAAGAAATAAAGGAAGAAATGGAAATATTCAGAACGAATCGAATTCTAAATCGGATGAAAGCAGAGAAAACAAATAAATATATATAACTTTCTAGAACCATGAAGCGATTATAGAACATGCTTTCTCCAGACAGCTTCTCTATATGCTCGAAAACAAAATTCCGCTACATATCACGGTCTTTGACTAGTTGTTTAACTGCCAGGAGTGGCATGCCAGTCTCAATCTTTATCAGGTCAGCCAATCTCTTTGGTGGTCGTCCTGTTGATTTTTCTTGGATGAAATCTTGATAAGATTTCTTTACATAGCTGGAGTGTGGTAACCTGGAAACATTTCTAAACCACATTCATTTCTATTTTCGAATAACGTTGTTGATGGATTTGTTCATATGAAGCACCTTTCTCATATCTGCTTTTCTTCGTTTATCTCGCAGAGTTACTCCAAGGTTATTTCTTAAACATTTCATTTCAAAGACATTTAGCTTCCGTTCATACTCTGCCAGTATAGTCAATCTTTCACTTGCATATATATATATATATATATATATATATATATATATATATATATATATATATATATATATATATCCATAGGAATTATCAATGCATTGTAAATTCTTCATCTTTCGCTCCATATCTTTTCTTTTAGACGTCCAAATGCATAATTTGTTATTCAAATTCTTCTGCTAATGTCAGATTATGCTCCTGGAACCACTGAGCCAAATACACAAAATCTTCATTTTTTTTACTGTTTGTTGTCTATGGAGATATTATCTCCAGAAGAGGGAAATAGTTTTTAATTTGCCTGGGTTCACTTTCATCCCCTATTTCTTACAAGAGGCTTCTACCTCAGAAATATAGAGTTTAAACTTAAATTAAAGACAGCAGCAACGAGCGTGGTGTCATCAGCATAACGAATATTAGTCGAGAGTTCATTGCTACGTATCAGTATTGATTGCAGACTTTCCAGTTATTTGATCACAAATCCCAAGAAAACGTTGAAGTGGTCAAGAGATAAAAGACAATTATGACGTACCCCTACAGTTACTTGAAACTAACTTGTAATATGTCCATTAATAACCACTTCTCCTTCTGCGTCTTTGGATAAATGGTAAATAATGTTTACGATTTACATATCAATTCCAATCACTCTTTACCATTTACCATTTACCATAGAGCCTTTCGCTACACTGTATTAACAGCCGCTTTAAAGTCTATGAAGTTTAAGTGGAATGTATTTTTCGTTCTTTGGCTTGTTGCATTAATTGTTATACTATAAAAATGGCACCAACTGTTCCCCTGCCGAAATCCGTACTGTGGCTCTTTTGTGGAATCCTCAATACGTTTTATTTTCATTCTCTGTTTTAATTCATTTTAAAGCGTTTTTTTTGTCGTTGTTCACAACAAACCTGGTGCCCACTCTGTTTAGTTAGATCGAACAACCAAATGGCTGGCAAGGAGCCGTGGACGAGGACCGTTGATAATCGCTCAAAAATCGAAAAGTAAACAAAGTACTGGTAGAAACACATCCAATAAATGTAATCAATCATTCGAAAATGTAATGTTCTACGATTATTTTGTTTAATTTTCTATTTTTAAGCGATTATCGAGACTTCACGTGACAGTAATGTCAGCCATTTCTTTCGTTCTAACTTAACAGAGTTGACACTAGTTCTGTATTTTTTAAATGGAAATCGCTTTAGACAAGGCATGAAGCAACTTAGGAAAACTTTACAAGAAATTGATAGAAGTGCAATAGCAAGGTAATTTGCTGGATCAACTTTGCCCCTTTTTTATGAATAGACTTAACAAGCACCCGGGACCAGTGTTTAGGTGATTTTTCTTCATTGCATACTTTTATGCTGAATTTTTTAAAAAAACTTCTAAAACATGATAACTACTATTTCTAGGAGCAGGGGCAACAGTTCTGAAAACCCTGAAAAATGACTAGAAGAAATTAGAACCAAAAAATATGATTGCATCTCATCTCATTAACTCTTTCATGTGTGATTTTTATAAAAAATTTACGTACCTGTTCTAACTTGTGCTTGAACCGCGTGCCTTCAAGTTGAGCTGACTTCCGAAAATGCCCGTAACGCCTAATAATAGAAGCAACACGCATTCCTTGATTTCACTGATTATCACAAAAACAAATAGAATTGGTCAAATCCAAATTCATTATAATTTATTACAACTTTTCTATTTGTTGTTGTGGAACCACCCTTTCTTCCTTGTTTCTTTTTTCCCTCCCACCAACACCCTTTCTTTCTTCCTTTTTTCTTTCTTTCCCACCACCACTTTTTCTACCTTCCTTTCTTCTTTCCCTCCCAACACCACCACCCTTCCATTCGTCTTCCCTCCAACTCCAACCTTTTCTTCCTTTTTTTCTTCTTTCCCTCCCATTACAACCTTTTCTTCCTACCTTTCTTTTTCCCCTCCCACTACCACCCTTTCTTCTTTCCTTTCTTCATTCCCTCCTACTACCCCCTTTATTCCTTCCTTTCTGTTTTCCCTCCCACTACCACCTTTCCTTCCTATGCATAAAAGAGTTGACCCTTATCCTCAAATGTTTCTTGGCCTTCATAAGTGGTTTCTCAATAAAAGTATGCTAAGACGAATGCGGTGGAGCTGAGATTACCCGGGCGAATGTATGAATAAAATAATATGACCTATTATCCTTTCACAAAACAATAAATAAATTCATACGAAGTTGTAACAACATTGGTTGATACCACGGAAGTGGCCTATACGGTCTGAGATGATGGTAGGACCAAAGTGGGATAGCACTATCCAGACCTCGCCGAAAAGGATACGGTGAGTGCGTGGGGACTTATTGCTATTCATATATTAGAAAAAACACCGGCTTTTACCAGCGTCAAAACATTGGTAAACCAACACCAAATAAGTTCCAATAATAATGGAAAGGAGCGGTGACGATTCAATTGAAAAACCATGGTAAAACACCAGCGAAAAATCCTAGTGAGTAAGAAATAATATATGTTGGTAAAACGGAAAGTGACCGTGAAGGGTCTGAGTGGATGACCCTCGACTAGAAGGGCACGGAGAGTACTTGAATTCTGAGCAGGTTTATTGGCACTGAGGTCCCAGCGAAAATCACAAACCGTGGCGAGAACGCCATGTGAGTTACAATAATGGAACGGTGAGTACTGAAAATCTGGGTAGACTTTCTGTCACTCAGATTACAACTCGATATAGTCGATTCTGTAGGCCAATCACGCTTCCTTACTATATGTACAATGTCCGTTGTAAATGAGCAAAACGTAAATAATGGAAAATCTTCGAAGTTGGAAGAACGAAGCAAATTGTAATAACGTTGGAGGAGATACAAAAACTTGAATCGGCCCAGGAGGATTGCGAGACGAAAAGAAAAAATATTGAAAATAAAAGGAATGAAAACAATAATAATAAAAAAAATAAAAATGTATTTGGACGATCGACTCAAAGGTTGATTCAGAGAGAGAGAGAGAGAGAGAGAGAGAGAGAGAGAGAGAAGAGAGAGAGGGGGAAAGAAAGAGGAGAGAAAATCACCTAAAAAGATGGCAATCAAGAAAGATGATGAATGATACATGTTGCAAATCTTGGAGGCACGGACCATCCATCATGGCGACGTAGCATGTCTTTTTGTGGCACTGAACCGCCCCGAGGGTCAGGGTCTGATGTCTGACTACCAATAAAATAGAGAGAAAGAGAGAGAGAGAGAGAGAGAGAGAGAAAGAGAAGGGAGATGATAGAATGACAGTTCTTCTTCTTCTTCTTCTTCTTCTTCTTCTCCTTCTTCTTCTTCTTCTTCTTCTTCTTCTTCTTCTTCTTCTTCTTCTTCTTCTTCTATGTCGATGCACGGTAGACGAGGTGGTGCGACGCCCCCAGGCAACCCGACACGAAGGAACCACAATACTTTGACGGGACAGCCAAATTTGAAGACTGCCCCAGCGCTGGCAATAGAAACACGATTTTCGTGTGTTTATTTTTATCTTCTAAAGAAGTGTTGGCCTTTACTGCTCTTTGCGAACTTTGGCTGATATTAACCCTTCAACAATCTAGCCAATTGCCTTCTCTCTATATATATGAGCGTAGATGCATAAATAGCCACATATACACATCTATCTATCTATCTATCTATCTATCTATCTATCTATCTATCTATCTATCTATCTATCTATCTATCTCTCTATATCTATCTCTCCATATCTATCTATCTATCTATCTATCTATATGTGCCAAAACGAAATCTAGCCATCTAACTGTAACTTAACGTTTTAATCTATTTCTACATCTACTCATCTATACCTAAAAATATCTAATTCACATATGTTCAAAAATATTGAATATATCCATCTCACTGCGTATTAACCTATTTATTATGCATGCACCTGTCGATGTCTTTAATATTTAATCTACCAATCTACATAGATATATTAAATATATTAGATATTATGAGGAATCGATAGATACATCGATAGATCAATAGATAGATATATTAAATGTATTTTATATCTTATATAAATCTATCAGGAAAAGTTCAGCACAAGAACATTCATTCCCAGCTAGTATCCCGGCAAAGTTATTATTATGCATGGCTGCAATAATGGTCAAAAAGGGCATGCCGTTTGTGTTTCATCAAACAACATGGTATTGCTTGCCTATTAAATGTTACAAGTTTATATATATATATATATATATATATATATATATATATATATATATATATATATATATATAGTTATTATAAGCTTTAAAAAAATAACTGCTTTTCCTATGCATTATTTTTTGTTTATCGGGTTTTTAATTTCATATATTTTAGTTTCGTTAAATAATTATTGTACAAAGGGCAATTGTACTCTTTTTACAAGTAATTTTTATCTCTATTTTACTTTTCCCTATATTATGATTATTTCTTACTCACGAGAGGTTCTTACACAAGCCATTAAAGTGACCTCTCATTGTTAAAACAGATGGTGTACCATGAGGTCTGAGCAACAGCAAATTTTCTCAGATCTCCACTACTCTCCGTTTTTTTTCATCAAAATGGCAACACACTTGGTATTCCCGAACCAGCGGTTTACCATTGAATCTCTTAACAATTTCTAGTTGTGTTCACGAAGTGCAATCTTATTTCAACAAACTTGTGCTTAGTCATTCTCACTTGAATATGCGGGTTGGTTTGCACACTCTATGATTTTTTTATAATCATTTAGCTATTTACCATACGCGCCGTTGTCTTATGGTGTCAATTCTCCCATGGATTTTAGTTTCTTCTAGTCTTTTTTTACAAGTATTTCGGGACTGTGCCTGGTGCCTCTACAGTTATTGATATTACGGTAGTTTTGTTCATGTTTCATATTCCTTTCCACTCTCTGGAAAATGTCATACTTTTACTCAAACCTTTCAGTGTCCTTTAACTTCATTCCGTGATCTGCTATGGCGGTGAACTCTACTGTTCGGCAGAGATTTTCCTTTTTGTTTATCTCGTCTTCTTGTCTGAACAGTTTGTTTGTCTTTTTATTTCGCAGAAGATTTTATGCATTTTGTTTAACAATATTGGTTCCCGTTGGCATAGTTCTCAGTGGAATGCCTTCGCAGCCAAGTAATGCATATTTTCGTATAATTTCTGGCTATCTTGCTGCATTCAATTAGGGTATGGTTTACCGTTTCGTCTCTTTGTCCACAGAGTCAACATTTGCTCTTTTTCTGAATCTTGTCTATCTTGACTTCCATGTAGTTTGTTTTCATCGTGTTGCTTCTTCCCTTCCCATTTTTAAAATTTTCTGGCCATTTTGTTTTCCTTTTCACTGCTCTGTATGTGTGTGTCATATATTTATTAATTATTTTTATTGCGTTATCTATGCAATCTTAAATACTTACAAGTTATTTTCTTTCTTTCCGTTTTACATAGCGTCGGTCAGTATCATCTTTTCCGTGCGATGCATTGTACATAGTTATTAGTTTCCTGGATCTTTCATCAAAGTTTCCGACTTCTTTTGTCTAGTTTATGAAGGGACACTGCTCGAGTGTTACTTCTCTTTATTTGGTTTCTACTCTTGGCCTTTTGGCTAAGATCAAAGTGTAGTATCTGTTCCGATGGATACTGCACCCCATAGACTGGTATTGTCTTGACCTTCGGGGCTTGATTTACGCCGGTCTATGGGTCTGTCCTGTGCAGTTCTAGGAGGTCCACCCTCCCAGGCTTCGCCTCCCCTCTTTGGGGAGGAGTAAGTTTATTGCTTACTGCCTGAGGCGCCCCTACTGGGGAATGCCGACGGGGCTGCCTAGGCAATTTTTAAATCCCACTTTCCCGACCCGACCTTGGGTCACATCTTACTTGTGGGAGTAAGATAAAAACTGGCCTCGTGCCTAACTCCTGGAGAGGAGTAAATCAATACTCTATGTTGTAGTTCGAATGAGCTTACATGTTCTCAGGTATTCTCTTTTTATCATCTCTCTCAACTCCTTTGATTTGCTGACATCCGCTTTCAGATAAGCAGTTCTAAGTTTGCAGTATATATATATAGCCACGTTTTAGTTTATTAAAGATTGTATGCGTAGGACTAGTTGCTAGAAAAAGTTTATTAACAGGGTTTAGTTTGTTTTTAATTATTTCATTATATGTTGGGGTGAACGCGCGCAACGTTCGTGTTAATAATGTATTACCTTATATAACTCAAAATTTGACGAAGAGCGATTATATTCTCGATTAATATCTTTGTATCTTATTTTATAGTTTTTTGGGGGGGAGGTAGAGTACTAGTTTAGGTTGGCGTATTCCCTAAATGGTAAAGTTTACAAAAATAAATGATGCGCTCATGTTACTCGTCGCGTTGTTGAGAATACATTTTCAAAAAATCATAATTATCCGATCTTAGGAGATTAACATGTACATATAAATATATGTATAAATATATACACATTCCTAACTTCTATCTATCTATCTATCTATCTATCTATCTATCTATCTATCTATCTATCTATCTATCTATCTCTCCATATCTATCTATCTATCTATCTATCTATCTATCTATCTATCTACATATCTATCTATCTATATGTGCCAAAACGAAATCTAGCCATCTAACTGTAACTTAACGTTTTAATCTATTTCTACATCTACTCATCTATACCTTAAAATATCTAATTCACATATGTTCAAAAATATTGAATATATCCATCTCACTGCGTATTAACCTATTTATTATGCATGCACCTGTCGATGTCTTTAATATTTAATCTACCAATCTACATAGATATATTAAATATATTAGATATTATGAGGAATCGATAGATACATCGATAGATCAATAGATAGATATATTAAATGTATTTTATATCTTATATAAATCTATCAGGAAAAGTTCAGCACAGGAGCATTCATTCCCAGCTAGCATCCCGGCAAAGTTATTATTATGCATGGCTGCAATAATGGTCAAAAAGGGCATGCCGTTTGTGTTTCATCAAACAACATGGTATTGCTTGCCTATTAAATGTTACAAGTTTATATATATATATATATATATATATATATATATATATATAGTTATTATAAGCTTTAAAAAAAATAACTGCTTTTCCTATGCATTATTTTTTGTTTATCGGGTTTTTAATTTCATATATTTTAGTTTCGTTAAATAATTATTGTACAAAGGGCAATTATACTCTTTTTACAAGTAATTTTTATCTCTATTTTACTTTTCCCTATATTATGATTATTTCTTACTCACGAGAGGTTCTTACACAAGCCATTAAAGTGACCTCTCATTGTTAAAACAGATGGTGTACCATGAGGTCTGAGCAACAGCAAATTTTCTCAGATCTCCACTACTCTCCGTTTTTTTTCATCAAAATGGCAACACACTTGGTATTCCCGAACCAGCGGTTTACCATTGAATCTCTTAACAATTTCTAGTTGTGTTCACGAAGTGCAATTTTATTTCAGCAAACTTGTGCTTAGTCATTCTCACTTGAATATGCGGGTTGGTTTGCACACTCTATGATTTTTTATAATCATTTAGCTATTTACCATACGCGCCGTTGTCTTATGGTGTCAATTCTCCCATGGATTTTAGTTTCTTCTAGTCTTTTTTTTACAAGTATTTCGGGACTGTGCCTGGTGCCTCTACAGTTATTGATATTACGGTAGTTTTGTTCATGTTTCATATTCCTTTCCACTCTCTGGAAAATGTCATACTTTTACTCAAACCTTTCAGTGTCCTTTAACTTCATTCCGTGATCTGCTATGACGGTGAAATCTACTGTTCGGCAGAGATTTTCCTTTTTGTTTATCTTGTCTTCTTGTCTGAACAGTTTGTCTTTTTATTTCGCAGAAGATTTTATGCATTTTGTTTAACAATATTGGTTCCCGTTTGCATAGTTCTCAGTGGAATGCCTTCGCAGCCAAGTAATGCATATTTTCGTATAATTTCTGGCTATCTTGCTGCATTCAATTAGGGTATGGTTTACCGTTTCGTCTCTTTGTCCACAGAGTCAACATTTGCTCTTTTTCTGAATCTTGTCTATCTTGACTTCCATGTAGTTTGTTTTCATCGTGTTGCTTCTTCCCTTCCCATTTAAAAAATTTTCTGGCCATTTTGTTTTCCTTTTCACTGCTCTGTATGTGTGTGTCATATATTTGTTAATTATTTTTATTGCGTTATCTATGCAATCTTAAATACTTACAAGTTATTTTCTTTCTTTCCGTTTTACATAGCGTCGGTCAGTATCATCTTTTCCGTGCGATGCATTGTACATAGTTATTAGTTTCCTGGATCTTTCATCAAAGTTTCCGACTTCTTTTGTCTAGTTTATGAAGGGACACTGCTCGAGTGTTACTTCCCTTTATTTGGTTTCTACTCTATGTTGTAGTTCGAATGAGCTTACATGTTCTCAGGTATTCTCTTTTTATCATCTCTCTCAACTCCTTTGATTTGCTGACATCCGCTTTCAGATAAGCAGTTCTAAGTTTGCAGTATATATATATAGCCACGTTTTAGTTTATTAAAGATTGTATGCGTAGGACTAGTTGCTAGAAAAAGTTTATTAACAGGGTTTAGTTTGTTTTTAATTATTTCATTATATGTTGGGGTGAACGCGCGCAACGTTCGTGTTAAAAATGTATTACTTAATATAACTCAAAATTTGACGAAGAGCGATCATATTCTCGATTAATATCTTTGTATCTTATTTTATAGTTTTTTTTGGGGGGGGGGAGGTAGAGTACTAGTTTAGGTTGGCGTATTCCCTAAATGGTAAAGTTTACAAAAATAAATGATGCGCTCATGTTACTCGTCGCGTTGTTGAGAATACATTTTCAAAAAATCATAATTATCCGATCTTAGGAGATTAACATGTACATATAAATATATGTATACATATATACACATTCCTAACTTCTATCTATCTATCTATCTATCTATCTATCTATCTATCTATCTATCTATCTATCTATCTATCTCTCTCTCTCTCTCTCTATATATATATATATATATATATATATAAAATATAAAGAAAAAAACAAAATTGTTCATATAATGTATATAACCTGGTTTGCTTTGGTAGAAGGAAATTAAACATTAATAATAAGAGCATAATATTTATCTATTAATAATATTACAGACGACTAGATCAAATAAATATAGTATCATAAGTTTCAAGCCGCGAGAGCAGACCCAGACAAAAAACACACATTTACTTATATCTATATCTTCAGCCAAAGTTGATCTATCTATGGATCTATATAGATCAAATATGGTTGAAGAGTGCAAGTGAGCGATTTATATATATATATATATATATATATATATATATAGATATATATATATATATATATATATATATATATATATATATATATATAGATATATATATATATATATATATATATTTATGAAGCTAAACATTGGATCTTGGAATGTGCGCACATTGCAGGATAGTGATGCGTCACTAGAAAGGAAAACGGCCCTTGTATCAATGGAATTAAGGAAACATGATGTAGATATTGCTGCCCTTAGTGAGACGCGCCTGCCTGATCACTCACAGCTGTGTGAGGTAAAAGGTGGATACACGTTTTTCTGGGCTGGTAAACCAGAAAACGAACCACGTTAATCTGGCGTAGGGTTCTCAGTGAAGACGGAAATTGCTAGATCACTAAAAAAACAACACATTCGCAACACATATCAGCTGTTATGCCCCTACTATGAATAGTTCAGATCAATGCAAAGCTGATCTTTACAATGATTTGCGTAGTTTAATCTCTAAAATTCAGCATAAGGATAAGGTTGCTTTGATGGGAGACTTCAATGCTCGAGTGGGGCTCGACTTCCAAACATGGGCTGGTGTTCTGGGTCACAATGGTGTTGGAAAAATGAATTCAAATGGATTACGACTCCTGACGTTATGCAAATAATTTAACTTCAGTGTTACGAACACGTACTTCCAACAAAAGCATTGTCGAAAAACATCATGGATGCACCCTGATCAAAAGATTGGCATCTCATTGACTACATAATTACCAGAAAGCGCGACCTCAAAGATTTTATGATAACACGCTCTTTCCATAGTAGCTGTTGTTTATCAGATCATGCGCTTATAGTCGGCAAGACCATCTTCCATTTAGACAAGAGGAGAGTGAAAAAGTCTTCTGTTCCAAAACGCCTAAATGTTCTGCCTCTAAAACAGGCAGACACACAAAATGAGCTGAAGGAAAAAGTTACGACCGCTATAGCTTCTTTAGAAGTAAATAGTGACGTTTCAAGTTCTTGGGATTCATAGCGCAATGCTGTTTATGACTCGTCTGCTGAGGTTTTGGGCTTCCCTCTGCGGAAACATCAAGACTGGTTTGATGAAAACAACACTGAAGGGCAGAAGCTTATCGACCAAATGCATGTTTGCCACAAAACATGGCTCGAGGACAAAAATTCCACAGTGAAAAAGAAGGCATATAGAGCTCACAAAGCACAAGTTCAGAAAGCACTTAGGGCATTGAAATAGGCTTGGTGGTCATCCAAGGCTGCGGAACTTCAGGATGCAGCCGACAGGAAGGATTCTAAGTCATTTTACTCTGGCCTGAAAGAGGTGTTTGGTTCTCAAATGAATGGTTCGGCCCCAGTTTTTGCTGAGGACGGGGAAACACGGCTAACTGACAAATCTGCTATCCTTGAGCGCTGGAAGCAGCACTTTGAAACTGTTCTTAACTCTGCATCGATGACTGACGAAAAAATAATTTCCTCTCTTCCGCAGCATCCCGAAATTCCGGAACTGTCTTTTCCACCTACAGTTCAGGAAGTATCCCAAGCTAAAAAAACAGCTATCGTCAGGGGCACCTGGCAGAGATTGCATCCCCATTCAGGTGTACAAACATGGCGGAAGAGCACTCGAGGAAAAACTGACCATCTTGTTTGTGGAGATATGGAGAGTAGGCGGAGTCCCACAGGACTTTAAGGATAGTAATGTCAAGCATCTTTATAAGAGCAAGGGAAGCAGGAATTCTTGCGATAATCATCGCGGGATATCTCTGCTTTCTGTTGCAGGTAAAATTCTTGCAAGGTTGATTCTGAACAGGATCATCAGACATCTTATTGATGAGATTTACCCAGAGTCCCAGTGTGGTTTTCGCTCTGGTCGAGGTACAATCGACATGGTATTTGCCCTTCGTCAAGTTGCTGAAAAAGTCCGTGAAAAAAATCGGGAACTGTACATGGTTTTTATTGATTTAACAAAAGCATTCGATACGGTCAGCCGCGTAGCACTTTGGAAAGTTCTTCATAAGCTTAGAATCCCCAACAACATGCTTGATGTCATAATTTCCTTTCATGAAGCGATGAAAGCACGGGTCGTTTCCAATGGGGAAACCTCAGAGCCTTTTGAAGTAACCAACGGTACGAAGCAGGGTTGTGTGATGGCACCTGTGCTGTTTGCATTGTTCTTCTCGGTGATGCTTCGGCACGCATTCTCTGATGAAAGCACAGGTGTTAAGTTTCAATTCTGAACCACAGGTGGGCTCTTTAACCATCAGCGTTTTAAAGCCAAAACCTTGGTTCGAGAGGCCATCATTCGGGACCTTCTCTTTGCAGATGATGCTGCCCTGGTCGCGACTTCTTTTGAAGAAGCTCAGAATCTTTTGACAAAATTTTCAGGTGCATGTAGGGCTTTTGGTTTAACAATCAGTTTAAAGAAGACTGAGGTGGTCCATTAACCATGCCCTACCCCTAAACAAGTTCAAGGAGTGAAACAAAATCAGCCTGTCCATGAATTTCCATTAGAAAAACTAAAGTGGATGGCAGACCACTGAACTATGTTAAAAACTTTACCTACCTAGGTAGCAAAGTTAATTCTGCTGCTTCACTTGATGATGAAATCGTAAACCGAATTGCAAAAGCGGCAAATGCCTTCGGCAAGCTGAAACATCGTCTTTGGTGTAGCAGAGGCATTAGGTTGGAGACAAAAATCAATGTGTATAGGGCTGTAATATTGACAGGTCTTCTCTATGGATGTAAGGCGTGGACGCCTTACCGGCATCACATTCGCCAATTAGATGTGTTCCACAGGAGCTGCCTTAGGACCATATGCGGACTTAGTTTGAAGGACAAAGTCGCTAACACCGATCTTTACAACAGATGCAATATTGGTGGAATTGAAAGTTTCCTGTTGCAGTCTCAATTGCGATGGGCTGGTCATGTAGCAAGAATGGACGAAGGAAGAATACCTAAAGCACTGATGTACAGTCAGTTAGCTTGTGGTAACAGAAATGTTGGTCGACCCTTGCTGAGGTACAAAGATAAATTGAAAAATGCGCTGACGGCAATTGGAGTACCTCACAAAAACTTTGAAGACTGTACAAAAGACAGGAAGACATGGCGAGCAGCTTGTTGCATTGGACTGGAAAGATTCAACGAAATCTGTGTGGATAATATGAGAACTGCCAGAGTGAGGCGAAAAGCTAGAGAGAGTGCTCCACACCTGGCATCCGATTACTCACACTCTTGCACTGTCTGCGGCTTTCCTTGCAGGTCTCTTGCCGGACTCAGGTGTCATGAACGATCTAGACACAAATGAAAGCTGTTGGATCCTCATACGTCGTAATCGACGGGAGAGACCATCATATATATATAAAATATTTATCGTACTGCGACTCATCAGAGCGAACCGACTATATATATATATATATATATATATATATTTCTGAGTTTATATAAAGAATATATATTTTTATGGTATATATCCCTCATTATATCATCAAAATTGTTTCAAATTACAAACTCAATGAAGCTATATTTCCAGCTTCAGAGCATATATATTGATTGGTTGAATTCCAATGACCAAGATAAAACGTCAGTCTTCAATGATAATTATTTTATCGAATTTGTATTTTTGCGAATGCTTATAATTTAATCGTCTTACGATCATTTCGCAACATGTAAACAAAAATACAGTCTTTATTTGTCACACACTGCTCGTCAGAGACCTTGATTAAATTATTAAAATAAGCATACTGGTCCATAGCAAAAAAATGAACGGTGAAAAACAGCAAGAACAAAACATGTAAAACACAGATTGAAGAAGATTATAAGAGGAATATCCCCCAAACATCTGACATAACGTGGATATATTTTCAAGCCGCCATTTTGAAATCAACAAGTAGAGATAGGATCTTCATGCAATGATTTAAAACTTAAAAACGGAGACCAACTTAATTTGAAATTGCCGGTTGATACAATTTTGTTTGCTCTTAAATTAAGTAATAATCATCATAAAAAGTTAGATTTTATCGGACATCTGAATACGAAAATTCGGTTTCTGGCAATAACATTAGATGGTTTAGTATCTTAATTAATAAATTAATTTCTAATTGCATTATTTATTATTATATACATAACAAATTTTACTTGGAAAGTTCATTATTTTTATCTCCACACATTATCTATTTTAAATTCTTTACTTTTTTAAAATGTTTAATTTTATTTTACATTCAGTACATTAGTTTCTCTGACTTTATATTAATAGCGTTTCTTAAAAACTGTTATATATATTTAAATTTTTTTTTAATATATTAAACATTAATTTTTTTGGTAAATTCTAAGCTTTTCTTTATTGTTACATAATTTGGTGTCTCTTTCTTTGTTTTTTAAATTTTTTTATTACTTCTTCTTTATTTTTTCTCCTTTCTTTAAAATTAATTTAACTATGAACTAAACATATCACATGTAAAATAATTGCAAAGGAAGATGATCGAGGTATGATGAATATATATATATATATATATATATATATATATATAACAATTTGGGAAAGTTCCTTTTTTAAGAATCTTTAGAATTTTAAACATAAAAGATGCTGGAAAAAATGAACTTTCCACCATTTATACCTACCAGCGACCATACGCGATTTAAGTTCAATTTAAAACAGACATTTGTATCGTTAGTCCACAATACCGGACATGACTTCTAGAAGACCAGGAAGGATTATTACGAAAAAAAAAGGTTAATACCTTTTATTTGTCTAAAGCTCTGTCAAGGCTTGTTATATCAAGCGAAATATTAGATTAAAAAGTCAAGATAAAAAAAGGAAAAAAATGTTTTTATTTTTTATTTTGATTTTAATAAAAAATATCTGCATCTAACACATGTTTTTTATGAAGGCATTTTGCCCCTATCTTTATGTTTAAATATATATATATATATATATATATATATATATATATATATATTAATTTTCAAATATAGTTAATGTTGACTACTTCTACATTTTATTAGAACCCAATATCCTTTATATTGTAATATAGCTTTCCAATGGATGACTTTTAAGCGCGTCATGGTGTATTTGGAGATTCTTCATTACAAAGACTTTCTGCTCTTTCACAAATGAATTTTTTTCTTCTTTCAGAATTCATAATTGGCTGTACAAATCTTCAAATTAATAATTTTTACCAATACTTAATAATTTATTGGTTTTCTCCTTCTTATGATAGGATTTATTTCTTTGAAAATTTCTTGGGTTAAAGGACTTTTTTATAAACTAATCTTTGTTGTTATATGTGAATATTATAAACTTGCAGAAGTATGTAACTACATTTGTTTTATCATCACATTATGAATTTACGTTTTCCTTTATCTGGTCAACGATATACAACTCTTATTTCTGTCTATGCTCCTACATTGGATAACTCACCTGAGCTAGTATGATCTTTTTATGAAGATCTTAAAAGTGTTATCTTGACTGCTCCGCGAGATGATAACATCGTCTTGCTGGGTGGGATTTCAATGCGAGGGTGGGAAGGGACTATCAAACATGGCGCCCACTCGGATGTTATGGAGTTGGAAGTATGAAAAAGAGCGGGTTGTGGGTACTGCAAATGTGTTCCGAGCTGAAGTTAGTGATAACTAATACACGTTTCCACCTGAAACCAAAGTATAATAACGCATAAATGAGAGCACATGAAACCAAAGTATAAGAACACGATCCAAGCAATGTCATTTGATCGCTTACGTCATCACCCGTAGACGCGATCTACAAGACGTCTGCAAGGTTGGAGTCAAAAGGAATGCCGAGTGCTGGACACGTTATCGTCACGTGTGAGCTGTCATGACGTTCGTAATTAAGCTGAAGAGGCGATTGGCAACATCAAGTGTCCTAGTAGAATAAATATTGCAAAGCTGAAGGATGAGAAAACTGCTCTAGACCTACAGAATAGGCTTGAGCATATATCGTTTGATGGTACGTGGGAGTGTTTTAAGAACTGGATTTTTGAAAAAAATCAGTAAGTTTTCTTGGGCTTACGAAGAGAAAGCATCAAGACTGGTTTAGTGACAATAATTCTATCATCGCTCAACTGCTACATAAAAAGCACAAACTTCATCAAATGCGGATTAATAGCGGTTTGTCAACTCAGGATCTAACTATTAAATCAGAGTTGCAGAAAGACCTTAAACGGATGAATGATGAATTGTGGTGACAGAAGGCTTGTGATATTCAGCATGCCGCTGATGTTAAGGACAGTAAAGCAATGTATGACCTGATGAAGACAGTCTGTGGTCCTAGCAATTCTAGTGTAACCCCATTAAAATTCAGAGTTGATTAGAGATCCAAGCATGCTACTTGATAGATGGACTGAGAATCATACTGATCTGTTCAGCAATCCGTCGATAGTCAGTACTGATGTGATAGCTTGCCTTAGAGGTCTATCATTGCCGAGATGGATTTTGTTCCTTCCCTCAAGGAAGTGGAGGAGGCTATATGGCAGTTGAAATGCAGAGCACCTGGTGGAAATGGTATACATGTATTAGTCCTTCGCTGTGGTGGTGGTGGAAGACCATTGGCAGTGTAAATTAAAGGGTTGATTGACAAAATCTGGTTTGACAGGCATGTTTAGCAAGATTGGCGTGAGTCCATTATGGTATCTGTGTACAAGAGCAAAAGGAGGAAAGATAAGTACGGCAATTATCGAGGAATCTCTCTTTTGAATGGGACAGAAACGGTATTTATCAGATTCATGTTAAAAAACCTGAATGCATACATCTGTCTTCCTGAGAGTCCGTGTGGCTTTAGAAGAAATAGGGATACCACTGATATGATCTTTACGGCACGTCAAATGCTGGAAAAGTGTATTGAATATCGTCTAGACTTATATCCGGTCTTTGTTGATCTCACGAAAGCGTTCGATACAGTTATTTGGGATGCGCTGTGGAAGGTATTAGGTAAGTTTAGATGTCCTCCTAACTTTGTTAGACTCCTTTGTGAGCTGCACGACAACATGAAAGCACGTGTCAACTGCAATGGTTGCCTCTCTGAACCCGCTGCAGTTTTGCAATGGTGTTAAGCAGGGTTATAAACCTGCACCTACTTTGTTTTCCATCTATTTTGCTTTTACTCTGACGTTGTCTTTCACTAACTGTGACAAAGGTGTGTATCTTCAATTTCGCACATCTTGTCGGCTGTATAACTTACAGCGTTTTAAGACTTTTCCAAGGACATTCTTCACTGTTGTCCAAGATTTGAGCTATGCAGATGATGCGGATCTCGTGACTCACTCGCAGAATGATATGCAGGATATCATGCATAGATTTGCATCTACATGTAGAAGCATGGCTTACACAATAAGCCTGTGCAAGACAAAGGATATGTTTGCCCCAGCCCCTGGCAACCCGTATCAGGAACCGAGTATATTTGTTGACGGCCACAGACTATCTGTAGTGGATCGTTTTATGTATCCGTGTAGTGTTATTTCGAGGAAAAGGGCGTTGGATGCTGAGATTAGTAGACGTATTGAACAGGCTGGTGTGTCTTTTGGTAATTTAGAAAAGCGTGTGTGGACACCACGTGATATCAGGCTGGAAACTAAGATCTCTGTATATGTAGCGTGTGTGGTCAATATTGTGAGACATTGACCACTGACAGAGCTGATATTGGCCTGCTAGTGCATTTTCAGCAGAATTACCTTAGGCACCTGCTTAACATCTGATGGGATAGCTTTACCCCCTGACACCGAAGTGTTGGAACGAGCTGCTGTTTCAAGCATCGAGTCTCGTATAAATAAATGCAGACTTCGTTGGGCTGGTCATATTATTTTTCTTACTGATGAAACACTGCCAAATCAGGTGATTTATGGAGAACTAACTAGAAATACTGGCCCACAGTACAAACCTCGTAAGCGATTCAAAGATTGTCTCAAAGACGATTTGAAGTGCTTTGGAATTGATATTGGAGGATAAGAGGGTGGAGGAAAGCGATTTTTGACACGTCCAGCACATGGAGGAAATCTGGAACACTTCAGATGCCAAGCTTGAAATTTGGTAACTATGTCACCAGCAAGGTTTGTTGAATCACCAACGAGTGCATGTTTTGCAAAATAAAGCACAGACAAGAGGTGGCTTCATTTATGGCGTCCCCTCAGATCATACAACACCTGCCAATTCTGTAGTATAGTCTGTAAAAGGCTGGCAGGCTTGAAGTGTCATCTCAGCGCCTTTCACTAGGAACGTTTACACTAATATCACATCGATACGCCAAAAGTGGTCATATTCGAAATCGAACAGACAGCCACTATATATATATATATATATATATATATATATATATATATATATATATATATATATATATATATATAGTTCAGAAATAAACAAATTAATGACATTTCATTTATATTTGTTCAAGTTATTCAACATCAACAACAGTAAGATGTACGATCGTTTTGTGGACGATATCGACCTTTATTGATACCACGCCTCTTTCTCAGTAGTTTAAAGTCAAACAAAGCAACAAAATATGTAATATTAGTCAGCATAAATTACACAGCAATTAAAGAAATGCAATCCTTCTTAAAACACCACACATAGAAGGAAACACTACGGAGAAAAAAAGTTTAGATTTACAGATTCATACAAAATTAAAAATTAAGGAATTAAAAAGATTTTTTAAATTAATTAAATTCATTAAATGAAAAAAAAAAAATTAAAAAATTACATAAAAAACCCATAACAGCAAGGAGACCGGATATGATAATAATCAACAAGAAAGAAAAAACCTGCAAAATCGTAGACTTTGCCGTTCCAGCAGACCACAGAGTGAAGACCAAAGAGACGGAAAAAAGAAGCAAATATACTGAACTTGCCAGAGAATTGAAAGGAATATGGAACATGAAGAAAGTCAGTATAACACCAATAATCATAGGAGCACTAGGAACAGTCCCCAAAAACATGGAGAAAAGACTAGGAGAAATAGGAATCAAAGGGATAACTGAGACCATACAAAGGACAGTAATGATCAAAATAGCTACAATCCTGAGAAATGTCCTCGAATGCGGAAACCAACCCACATAAGCAACGAATTGGAACAAACACATGGAAGCACAAAACAACAGAACCGGGGAAAATACAACCGCACGAGAGAGGCGCAAGCATAGGCTGACGCCACGAAAATTATGGACAGAGGGTCGAGGAGGGAAAGCGCAAACCAGACCTCCACTGGAAGAGCGCGGACAGCTCTGGGACCTTGGGGAGGCTTGTTGCCACCCGGGCCCCAGAGGGGACCAATGGCCCTTACCAGCGGGAAATCGGTGGTAGGTGGCTGTTGCGATACCGCAAGGTCATCAGCAGTGATGAACGAAAAGAGGTGGGGCATACTGGAAGTCTGAGGAGACTTGTTGTCACTCAGACTCCAGGGAATACCACAGGTTGTTGGCAGTGGGCGATCACTGACGATGACCAGTGTGATAACTCCTAGTGAGTAAATAATAATAATAATGGAATATGATATAACAGTAAAAGATTAGATTGCGATTTCTCGAAGGAAGTTTCTTAAGATCAAACTTCCTCTCAACATATGCTTGTACAGCTTCCGACAAAGCCTTCATCAGATAGTAATTCTATGTTCAGGCATTGTTTATGGGCTGAAATTATTACCAGACTCTGTTGGATTGTCGTCATCCCGTGCGATTGCTATATGCAACATGATGCAGTTAGAGCATTGTCTTGTATCTTCTTTTTGTATTTCTTTTTGTCTGATGGAGAATGACCAAGATTAGTGAAGAATGCGGAGGTTGAGTTGGCAATAACACCTCGGTATCCGACCTCGATAGAAATGTTTTTTTTTTTTTTTATTGTAGATCTTCATTTTTTTTCCAACTTGCGCCCGTTTGCCCAGCAGACTTTTTCTCAAATCGAACTGTTAATTCAATGACGAAAACTTCCTTCAAATTAACGGACTAAAGGACAATATCTGGACACTGATCCGTTAAGATGTTTTCAGTTGGAAATACGAGCCGGTGTTCTAAATCGGATACAAGACGCCAGTCAGTGCAGCCATCAAACAATAACAATCTCTGCCTATTTTTACATGAACACTGAACTATTTCCTTTTTAATGAAATAAATCGCTCTACTGGTGACATTGAGAGCTTTATTGGCAGCCTCACAACATATCTTCGAAGCCTTTGCAACAATCTCCAATACTTCATTGTGTCTCCATGTGTAGCTTCTCAGAGCATACTCGCATCCAGTGCGAATGTGCTTGAGGCTGGCCTTTTCCCACATGCTCTAGTAGTAGTATGAAAATATATATATGGCGAGTAAAGTTATAGAATGAAACATGGACACCTATGTGTAGCTTACTTGCAATGTATATATTTTCATACCGCTACTACTATGTTCTACTTGCGTATTGAGCACTGTTGAAGTAAATACTGAAAATATATACACAATAAAAGTTTTATTTATACGAACATAGCATAGCTATAGATTTCAAAAATGTTCCAGTCGTAGCTATAATCAACCCGACTTCCCCAGGCCTCTCAAAAGGGTCCGTTCTTTACGCATTAGAAAAATGTTTTGAATCTCGTCACATGACCCTTACAGATTGAAATTTCGCTTCACTCTACAATATGAAGGCGTAAAGAACGGATCCTTTCTTTGGCCTGAGGAAGTCGAGATAATAATAGCTACGACTGAAACATCCTGCGAAATGTGTAGCCATGCAATGTTTGTATAAATAAAACCTTTTATCATAAATAAATAGCTCTAGTTATTATTAGAAAACTATCGTATAAACACATTAAAGATTCTCCGGATACAAACCTTACCTGGATTACTATATATATATATATATATATATATATATATATATATATATATATATATATATATATACAACAATAGAATAGGAAATAGGAAGTAAAATCAACCGGTAAAACAAACTCAAAGCATTTTAGCATGTCGATTCTATCCGGCGATACGTATACTTTTTATCCTTACAGGAATTGTCAGTGTAGAGGTGATTATTCATACCGGTCGCAGGACTCGAACCCCGGAACACGAGTCATGTTTTTAACTGAAATTCAGCTATTAACAACCCGATTAATCAGCGAGAGATTAAACATATTAAAGGCAGCCGTAAAGAGAGTGTTCGACTGCTAGAGGGAACCTGCAGTAGAGCTACTATGGCGGTTGTGTTAATACTACTCACTACAGTGCCCAGCCTAGATTTGAGGACGACAAATAATTATACATATTTGTTTATTCTAGATATATCGGGAATTGTCAGTGTAAAGATGATTATTCATACTGGTTGCAGGATTCGAACCCCGGAACACGAGTCATGTTTGAAACTTATTAAAGGCAGCCGTCAAGATTGTTTGACCTCTGAAGGAACGTATATATATATATATATATATATATATATATATATATATATATATATATATATATATATATATATATATATAATGGATTTACATATCTGATGAAAGCGGACCACCGCTTGAAATGCGTTATATAAAGTTATAAAATGATAAAATAACAAAATAATAAATAAATGTTGAAAAAAACATTTTACAAATGTTGGTAGTCTTACTCCTTTATATATATATTACCGTTGAAAATTAGTTCCTAGACTGCAGATTGCGTTAGCATGAAACATCGATGTCTCTAGGTATTTAAATATTTAATATTTATTAAGCCCCCCTTCCCACAAGAGCTGGGCACTTTCGAGTAGCTTTAATAACAAGCAGTACTAATAGCTATATGCGAGATCCGAACACCGGTTCGTAAGATCACTCTGAGCTGCCTGGTAAATAACGGCCACGTGTCGCTATTTACAGTTAAAGTTATTCTATATTTACTAATTAATTGACGATGGCCCTTTGGTTAAGATCACCGACTACGAATCAGTGGCGATTTGTGTTCGGGGTTCGCGCCCACCGACCGTTGAAGATTAGTTCCTAGACTGAAGATTGCGTTAGCATGAAACATCGATGTCTCTAGGTATTTAAATATTTAATATTTATTAAAAAATATTATTGTTTATATATATATATATATATATATATATATATATATATATATATATATATATATATATATGTGTGTGTTTGTGTCTCATACAGGTGAATTGTAAAAGAGCGTTTTTTCGAAAAGCGACCTATGTCAGTAGTTAAGGCATCACTTGTCCTTAATTACACCCTGTCGCCTCAATACCTGCCTGTATGTCCATCGGCACTTTTTGACATTGCTCGCCTGTCGCTGTTATAAATGCTTTTCTTGGGGTCTAATTCATCAAATCATTTTCGATGTATAGTTTTCTGCCATTATTACCAGTGGACGTTTCATGCCGTCGATTCCTATCATAATTTATATTTCGTCATCGCCGAAGATATTTGGTCATTCCGCTATCAATAAATGCACCTATTTTAATGTCCGTCCCTCCGTCCACTTCTTTCTATCTCTCTCTGTCTATGTAACCACTTATTTTATAGTCGAAAATTCGGAATGTCTGTCTGTTGAGTCCGCCCATTTTAAGATGCGTCCTCACATCTATATGGAGGCTCCGTCTGTCCGTCAGACGGTCTGTCACGCCTATGTTTGAAATATTTTATTTGTTGGTCTGTCGTTCAAAAGTTTGAAGTAGCATTTTTCGTTCGGTTATTACCTTTAAGTCTGTAAAAGCATTTTCGTTGGTCTGTCGCGTTTACGTTGGAAATTGCATTTTCATTGATTTGTCACGGCTAAGTCTGAAATATCTTTTTCGTTGGGCTGTTACATTTAGATTTCAAATATCATTCTCGTTGGTCTGTCACTTCCAAGTTTGAAATATCATTTTCGTTGGGCTGCCACGCATAAGTTTGAAATAGCATTTTTGTTGGTCTGCCAAGCTTAGTTTTGAAATTGCATTTTCGTTGCTCTGTCACACCTAGCTTTGAAATATCATTTTTCTCAGGCTGTCACGCATAACTTTGAAAAAGCATTTTCGTTGGGTTGTCACCTTTAAGTTTGTAAAAACATTTTCCTTGGTCTGCCACGCTTAAGTTTGAAATAACATTTGCGTTGGTCTGTCACGTCTAAATTTTAAATATAATGTGTGTTGGTCCGTCACGCCTAATTTTCAACGCTAAACGCACAGATTGAATGGACGCAAATTACGAATAGCCGTTCCTGTTTCTTAACCGTTGTCCCGCCTCTTGGCCCGTTTTTCTGTCACCCTGTCAATTCGGACATCTTTTCGTTCGCTTGACCGCTTTCTCCTTGAATTGATATAATGGCATTGGCCATCGAGCGCTTATCTCGTGAATGCACCCGCTGATTAGGGCCTTCACCAAATCGCTAATGATATCCTACGTCGTGTACAAAGTTTCCCCCCGTTTATAAACTGTCTTGGAAGCAGTGAGACCAAATTAACTGGTCAGCCATGAAGGCTGGCAATACAGAGACGTTGGAACGGGCCATCAAGCTACTGGTCAAACGCGCTTAAAATCCTTGGGCGAATTAAAGAATAACTAGGCCCATTTTCTCCCTGCCATATGCCGCTAAGCCAAAGATGCACGCATGCGCTTAGCAAGTTCCGGAAATAAGTTATATTTCTTTTGTTTTCCATAACGTCGGCTCAAGCCACTTGAGACGAATGACCTGCAATTGACCGGTAAATACTCTAGTGTATCCGAGGCTACTCCAGTTCGGTGGTGCTGGGGGAGGTTGTGTAACGGATCTTCGTTGAATACAAGCGTTAGGCCAAAAGTGCGCACGGCTTTCACCGCCGTATATTGATTCAGTTGGCTGATGGCAGTAAGGGATTTGTCTAGTTCGGATTTACTGTTTCTATCCAGCACACATACACAAGCACACGAAATAGACGATGTATATTGGGAAAGACGCGTGCATTTTTACGCCTATTCACACGTCAGTGGCAATGGGGAAGTATTTGCATGTTAAATGTTCATATTAATAGATTAACCTTAATCTCTCCCTATATGTGCCAGTATCTATCTATCTATCTATCTATCTATCTATCTATCTATCTATCTATCTATCTATCTATCTATCTATCTTTCTTTCTTTCTTTCTTTCTTTCTTTCTATCTATCTATCTATCTATCTATCTAGCTAGCTAGCTAGCTGCGTGTGTTTCTGTATTATTATTATGTTTATAGACATTAATATTCTATTTGCTGTATGTATGTATGTATGTATGTATGTATGTATGTATGAATAAAGTGTATGTCCATCTTTATCACTATGTGTCTATTTATACATTCTAATTTTCATTGGTCATATTCATATTGTTAATGTATATATATATATATATATATATATATATATATATATATATATATATATATATATATATATTATATTACATTTTTAATATTTTACCTACGTACGCTGTCGTTTCGAGCTTTCGTCTCTAATCAGCGTATGGAAATGACAATCTCAGACGGTCACAGGACGCGAACCTGGTTCACATAGTCACCTTGACTCTGTCAGCGTTCGCTCGATCACTTAGGCCACAGAAGGTTCCGTGGTAACCTTGCATCTCTGTTCGGGAATTCAGTAAAAGTCTAAACCAAGATCAAACATGAAGTAACAATTTTGCAATAGGGGAAGATTTTATGGAGAACGAATCTTGTGCCAAAGCTTACAGTGCGAGACGTTTTATGTACTGCACAGAGCACGAATATAAATATTTGAAGTCGTAGGTGTTAATATGCGACCACCGTCTTTGCCAAAGAATATTCCCATAAATTTATCTGAGATCGAATGAAGAACCCCTCTCTCTCTCTCTCTCTCTCTCTCTCTCTCTCTCTCTCTCTATATATATATATATATATATATATATATATATATATATATATACTAGTAAAATACCCGTCCCAAAACGTGTAAAATTAATTCTCGAAGAAGTCTGCGGAGACTCTGCTGTGTATAAAGAAGTCCTTGATCATTATTTTTGGGCAGTTATTTTTTGTTTGTGTGTATAGTAATACCCACATAAAATCATTACAGGTCCTATGTTTGTAACCGGGTTATAAAAAATGCAGATTTTCTGATGAAGATATTCACCAATCCTACCAGACAGAGTTTTATATTCAGTGAATACTAATATTAACCAACCTGATACAAGATGGTTCACTATTTCTTTATATTCATCACTGAATCTGCATTTTGGGTCAACCCCATTTTTTAATATGTTTGCTTGATAATTTCTAGTGATCAAGAATTGATCCTATACAGTATGAATATAACCCTCCGTTTCAGTCTTTAATCTTGCACTATGTAACTGCTGATATCGATGCGGTTGGTCTACGCCAGTATGTTTCGTGCGGCTGGAGAGGTTCACCGTGCCATAGTTTTGATCAATTTAATTACATTTTTCTTTCCTTTTCAGGTTCTTTGTTGATACAGTAAATGAAGTAGAACTTACTTGGCCTTCTTCGTCAATTTAAAGTTCTCATCTGAATTTCTTTTGCTCTCTTCATCACAGCGTAGAGTCGCGTATCCATCTCCTGTTTTTTTCATATACAACACCATCCAGTTGTAATCTCCAGATAATAAGCATCCGCCTTCACCTGATCTGGACACGTACAAATGATCCGTCTTAGCTTGGTGCATGCGATGGCAAATGAAGGTGTTTTTTATTGTACTGGCAATCATTCGATTTATGTCTACTATGATTCGGTTAAGGATGTTGAGACTTTATTTAACGACAGCGACAACCGGAGTGTATATGGCTTATATTCTGTTTTGCAAATTTAATTCTGTGCTCAATGCCACACGTACACGTTAGTAATATTATTTTCTTCTCTCTAATCCATTTGAAACTAGTTTATTCTATCTCCTTAGCTGATTTCTAGGTAGCTATTAGTTTCTTGCTCTTCAAGTTCACTAATTCTTGTGTCAAAATCGAAATTTATAGAATGCGTTTCGGTAATTTTACTCTTATTGAATCCATCATTTAAACATTTTTTTAATCCTAACCCTAATACCGATGTCACCAATAAAACACTGTTGAATTTCATTGTGGTTTTTGTACAAAACAATTTCAGGTCATCCATAAGGGTTTGAAAAATTTGTTGTCATTTTTATATGCGAATCAGTTTTTGTCCAGTTTATATTAAAGTGGAACTAGGAAAAGACAAGTGCTGTGTCAGTCGTTTGATGTTATTAAAGAATAATGTTTTGTTTTATTTTTATTTTTTAAACTTTTATTCACCCCAAAATAAGGCATATTGCCACTCAGATGTAAGGGGCTATTGTGGATTAGGGGCCAGATTTATAGGGGCATACTAAGTGGGGAGTTGTGCAGCAAGATGTTTGTTCACATTACATTTAAATTTCTGCATGTCGGTACAGTAAGGGAAACAGAGAGCAGGGAGGGAATTCTAAAGGCTAGCTGTTCAAGGAAAGAAGCTATTAGGGTAGATAGCTTTCCGGTATTCGAGGACCCTCAAAGTGAAGTAGTGAGATTTTGCTGATTGTTGGGTTGGTCGAAAGTATTTACGTCGATGGGGCAGTGCCGCAAATTCGTCAGAGAACACCCCATTTAAGTATTTGTAAAATAAGCACAGGGCTGCAACATTGCGGCGATGAGACAGGAATTGGCGTTTGGTGGGCAGCATGAGACCTATTAGATTAGAGATTCTTTTTTTTGACACTGTCTAAGAATGAAGAGACTAGTGGCTCCAGCCTAGATGTGACAACAATACTCCATGCATGAGTGAATAGTGACTCTGTAGAGATATAGGATACTGGCTAATAATGGTTGTCCGCTTACTTGACATAAATAGAATTTATTTCTCATCTCGTCGTGTAACGATTGGAATTGGCCTCATTGGTTAGGGCTCCCGGGATTGAGTTAAGGTGACCCTTGTTCCGTTGTTCGAATCGTGCGACCAGTTTGAACAATTATCTTTACACTGATGATTCCGCAAGGATGAAACTTATACGTATATAGATAATAATTAAATATTTATTATTAAATTATTACACACACACACACACACACATATATATATATATATACATACATACATACATACATACATACATACATACATACATACATACATATCGAGAGCATGCTGTTTTGGAATAATGACTTGTTTTGTTTGAGCAGTATTGCAAAGTTTCCTCCCTTGGTTGAACCCTCTGAAAGACAACTGAATAGTACTGATTAAGAGCAGTATTTACACTTTTCATTTGTACAACTGGTCGGTGGTAGCACGTGTATAGATGTCGGGTTTAAAGACTCGATGTTTCAGGTTCAAATCGTGCGGTTGGCAGATTAGTTGTATAGCCACACTGACGAGTCTTTAAAAGACGAAATATAGCTGAAATTGAAAATATTTAATTAAAAAAAAATGACGCCTTTCTGTTTATTTCTCCAAATCTCAATTATCTTACGATCGTGCACACGGTGTTTTTTTTACCTCAGCTTCCGCTTGTAGAGAGACAATTACCGTGTCTTCAAAAGGGTTCAACAGATTTCGGTATCAATCTAGAGAGTCCATCTGCATGGCAGACCTTTGAAGATAGTATATACTCCATCTTGTCGTTATATATTTTTAATCTGTTCCCCGTGTGTATGAGCAAACCCTTTCTTCGATCCATAAATCGTTAATAAAGGTTTATGGTCGTTTTGTAAGCAAAATCTTCTTCCGTGCACGAAACGGTGAAACTTTGTTACCGCAAAAAATGATGTCCAGCGCTTCTTTTTCTATTTGCGAGTAGCTTTTATCTATCGGTAAAAGTGTACGAGACGTATGCACTATCAGCTACAGCGAACCGTCGTTCATTCGTGTAAAATACAAGTTCCTATACCTATGAACTCGCATAGGAAGCTACAACTATTTCGCGTTCTGGATCAAAATAAATCAGACGCAAGAATGTTCTTTATTTTCTTAAATGCATCCTGGCATTCTGCCGTGCAAATCCAGTCTTTTTCCTTCAGTAGTTTGTTTAAGGCGCTTGTAGGTTGGGCATACTTGGTATAAATACGTAATAGTGGTTCGCTAACTCAAGGAAACTCTGCAAAGACGGTATATTTTCTGGCGCGGGCATATTCTTTGTTGCGCCTTCTCTCTCTGGGTCAGGGCTTCACAGATATTTAATTTGTTCCACAAAGAATTCACATTTCTCTTCTTTTAGTTTGGAACCGTAATTTTTGGAAAACTTCATGTAATTGCGCTTCATGTTGCTTCCTAGGTTTGGTAATTATTAGAATATCATCTTGAAAGGCCGTCGCAAACTCTAGACCGCTATAAGTAATGAGTCCACGAAAAAGTGGTGGCAGCATCCGACGTAGAAGTTCTCTTTCTACATGTTTTTAGTTTCTAATTTCTGTAAAAAAAAAATAATAATGAAACAACCCCCCAAATCTGCGACAATTCTGCATGAATCGAGACTAATGAGAATACCGGACGGAACACTCGGACATCCACTTCAAACTGGAGCAGTGACTACCAAGCGAAGACACGCACGCACGCACCCACGCACGCAGCCACACGCACACACATACACGCATATATATTAGCACTCTCGTAACGTTAATCGCTGGCTAAACTATTTGTGATGCATTGCTCTGCATTATAAAATAGAGCACTCTAGGTAGCTAATAATGCGTATATAAGCATTAAGATTCCCACACTTTCATAGATTTATATGATGACTGTTTACAAAACTGTAATACAGCCAAAACAGTCTGGCTTAGCATTACTCCCTCTCTCTCTCTCTCTCATATATATATATATATATATATATATATATATATATATATATATATATATATATATATATATATATATATATATAGAGATTTTTTCCCTGTGCAAGCGTTGGGTAATTTGAATTTGTAAGTTTTAGAAGTCTAAATAACTCATATATATATATATATATATATATATATATATATATATATATATATATATATATATATATATATATATATATATATATATATATATATATACGCACTTTTTAAAATAAACATTTATTTATTTAAAATTAACTTAGTTTCGACGGTAGACGGATTCTAGACAGTATGTTAAGTATTATTATATTATATTATAATAGGGTACGTAGAAGTGGTGCAAACAGTTTTATTTAGGTAAAATTAATTCTACGTATCGTTACGAAGAATAAACTCAAATTTAGTGAATCTTGCTTATTTGGTGACTAATGATTATGAATCAAATTCAATGAAAATCTGAAATATTTGAATTTTCGAATGAGAGGTTATGGCTATATCATTCACCGTAAAAAAAACCCTGAATATTTTAAGGGTTTTTAACGGTGCATGATATAGAAACTGAAATGTGGGTAATATTTATTAATTGATGTCTAATACCTATCGTTGAAATTTCACAAAAATCGAAAGTATTTGAATTCTTTTTACCTTTATTGGATAAAACTAAATTAAACTAAATATAGCTGACATTGCGACCCGTTACGCCTAGCAGCTGTCTTCCAAAATTTATAATGATAAGTTAAGAATGAATTCTGTAGGTTTAAATATATAAACATATACACATTCATAACCTATATATATATATATATATATATATATATATTTATATATATATATATATATAATTTTTTTGTGAGCCAAAAACACGTGTCCATGGATTACTTTTATGTACGTATAAAATTAATAATATATATATATATATATATATATATATATATATATATATATATATATATATATATATATATATATATATATTAACGAAAAATACGTCCTATAAAGTTAAAGGCGACTAATGATGCAATTTTTGGTCATCTTAAGTAGTAAGCAAAAACAACGAACATTGCAATCACCAATAAAAAAAACTTTTAAATAAAAATACATTAAATATTCAGGTGATTAAAAATCGTACATATGTCTAGGCAGGTCATCGTAGTCTAATGGTAAGACACTGGACTTTAGACATCAGTATCGAAGGATCGATCCATGTGTAAGTTAGCCATGCTAATGGCGGCTGTGAGGCAGAAACACGTGTCGATAGATTACTTTTATGCAGTATAAAATTCATAAAAATATATATATTAACGAAAAATGCAATTTGCTGAATTTTAATCAGTTTGGAAGTGAAACAATCGAAATAGTAGTAAGCAAAAACAACGAACGTTGGAATCAGTAAATAAAACAATTACATAAAAATGCATTATGTATATATGTGTGTGTGTGTATATATATATTATGTATAAATACATATATGTGTGTATATATATATATATATATATATATATATATATATATATATATGTTCCTACTCTTTCGGTATACGGTCACCTTTTGTTTTGGGGCCCTGGATCTATTGTCGGGGATAAAAGTGATGAGAATCATTCCTGAATTTTCTTTTCTTGAATTTACTTAATTGCAGAATAATGTCCCGCCGGTCACAACTTGGCATACCTGCCAGTGAAATTGATTTTTCTGTCATTGCCCGTTGACAGTAGGAGTCGAGCGGGTAAACCCCTTTGCTCTAACCGCAACCCCCGCCCACGTCTGACAAAGGCTTGTTTACGGAACGCAAAGAAGTCAGGGTTGCAAGTGATCGGGCTTTTTTCTGTGCATCACTTTTTTATCAACTAGTTCCTGTTTATTTTGACTTCTGTCATCTCTCTCCCTCTCTTTTTTTTTTATTTATCCCTCCCTCTCTCTCTCCTCTTCCTCTCTTCTCCCCTCGTGCGCTCTCCATCTGTTTTTTTTTATTTATTCATCCCTCTCTCTCTCCCTATCTTCTCCCCTCGTGCTCTCTCCTTGCTTTTTATTTATCCCCCTCGTCCCCCTCTTCTCCCCTCGTGCGCTCTCTCAGTTTTTTTTTTTATTTATCTCGTACTCTCACCTTCTCATGTGTGTGTGTGTGTGTCGTTCTTTTTCTCTTTCCATCTCTTTCCACCCCCCCCCCCATTGTTTTCGTCTTTTCGCTTACTCTTTCTTTATCTCTCTCTTACTTTCATTCTCTCTGTTTCTCTCAGCCGATAGATACATATATTCTTTTTTGCTTATATGCATTTTCTTTCCTTTTACTTTCCTTTCTCTTATTTTCTCTTTCTCTTTCTATTTCCTTTGGTCTACTTTTCTTTTATTTACTTTTCTATCTCTCTCACTCTCTCTTTTTTTTCTTTCTGTTTCTTTCTTTCGATGTTCCCTCTCTCTCTCGTTTCTCCATCTCTTTCTCTCTCATCCATCTCTCTTGACCCTTTCCCTCTCTCTCTCTCTCTCTCTCTCTCTCTTGATCGTTTACCCTCTTTCGTATCCTCTCACTCTCTCTTTCTACCTCTCGGTCTCTTTATTTGTCTCTGTCTCTTTCTTTCTCTCTGATTTCTTTCCTACTTGAAGCGAGCATATCCACTTTTGTCTTCTTCCCTAGCTAACCTGACCGCAGTGACCACATCGCAGATGTAGATTGTCCCCTTTTTGCAAATGACATTAATGATAACCACCCCTTTTTGATGTGAGTCCATTTACAGACAACGGACCTTTCTTTTTTCCCAAGACATCTCTTTGCTACCCATTCCACATCACTCATGATTTTCTTACGATCTTAAGAAGATATTTTCAGCTGAACTAATTCCCACTTTTATCCGTGAATACATTAACGTGACAAGGGTATTTTAAACCTATGGTTCCCAATGTGGGGGATACCGAGCTCCCCAAATGAGTTGAAAATTTCCAGTGGAGGTGAGGGGTTGTGTTAGTAAAAAAAGAATTGCAAAGAAATAGCTGATGATCATATTCTTATTTTTATGTTTATAAAATCGTCCGTCCGTATTTTTCTCCGCAACCATCCATTGAATTTCTCTGAAATTTTGCATGAAGTTGTAACTTTGGTCAGGTTTTTTGAAAAAAATCTGGTTAGCCCCTCCAGGGGGTCAAAAGGCCTCGAAATGGCAAATAATGACATTTTTTGCCCCATAATTTTTCATCCATCTATTCAATTTCTCTGAAACTTGGCCAAAATGCGGAGGCAATTGTTCCTAATAGAAAATAAGTATCGCTGACCTTGGGAAAAATCTGGTTCGCGCCCCCAGGGGGTCAAAAGCCCCCAAAATGGAAAAAAATAACCCTTTTCTCCCATAACGTTTGATCCATCCATTCAATTTTTCTGAAACTTGGCCAAAATGTAGAGGCAATTGTTCTGGATATAAAATGAGCATCCTTGACCGCAGATAAATTTTGGTTCGCGCCCCCAGGGGGTCAAAGGGGGTCAAAAATGCCGCAAATTGCCCAAATTTATTGCATTTTACATTCGCCAAATCGAGTCACATACAGAGGGGGACCACGCACGCGCGGCTTGTTAAATATACTTCAATCTAATGGAAGAGTCTTCTAGTTTCTTGTTCCTATTTACTTGCCTCCCTACGAGGGCAAAGTTAGACACAAAGTCGGGAAAATAAAGCTCCTCCAAAAGGGGCAATCTGGATTCGAACAAAAATTAAAACTGCCTTAGTCTAAAAAGACTTCTCCTTCACTGATTGAGGACAAAAGACAAAATGCAGCATCAGAACAGATACTACACTTTCTTCCTGGCCAAAAGGAGTTTCTTGTTAATCACACCCGCACAATACAAAATGTAGATTAAAATGGCTGATAAGTTTACAAAGAAGCCGAAATGCATTCTGGTTGATTTAATTTCGTAATGCAGTTATTTTTAAATAGAATTTTTAAAAAGTTATTTTTGGTATTTTACGCTATTGTATTTTTTATTTGAATAATTAAGTAATTAATAGTAAAAGTAATAAAAAGGTAAAAGGGTTGACCGTAGTCAAGGGCGACTCGAAGGCTCCCTATTCATTAGCTACAACACAGAGGTGCAACGAAGGGCGCCACTTCTTTTCCAAGTATTACTCCACTTACACTTGATTCTCATCTTATAATGATGAGTGTTTAGCAAGAGAGTATCAAGTACCATTTTAAAAAAAGTATTTGGTATGACTTAACCGAGTATTGAACCGTGGTCGCCCGGCGCACGTTTACCATCATGCCAAATGGGCTGATCGAAATAATGTGTACATCGCGTAGATGCGAAAGAATATACATACATAGAGATTATTTACTGTAATTTGCAAAGATCTTCGTTGATAAAACTTTACATGTATATTTTTTCGACTACATTCAGGTAGGTTCGCAGGTAAGTAGTTAAGTACGTAGGTAATGGCACTGTTATTAATATATAGTCATAAGACTAGTCCACTTACGACTTTTACACGGTGCACGACTAGTTTGCCTAGGGCATCAGACAAGCCGATCAAAAAGGATACGTGTGCAAGAGACTTCAAGACCGGCAACCTCTCTATACGACAGCTGTGAAACACCGGCCCTGAATTGCACTGCTCGGCGTCACAATGTCTATAAAGGTATCAAAGAGTCAGGCATGTGAAGAGGTCACCTCGTTGGGTATGGGTGTGCATATGGGGAGATGATATGGCTGGGGAAAGTGTGCTCCATCAGCACTTGCAACGGAGACCTCTCAGTTCATCTGTACCAGGTGCAGCATAGTCTGCTACTCACGTCTCCGGTTGCGCAGCCAAAGAAGACAGACCCAAGAATTTATGACACGTCGGAGATGCATTGAGAATTATCTCCAGAGAATGACACTAGACTTATTATTATGCAACTTTGATGTCTGTCTGTAAATAAAGCTACGTCAAATTCGTCAAATTTATTTCATCATATTCTCAAAAAATACTTAATTTTACATTCTGAAATAGATTTAAATACAAAATAGGTCCTGTCATTAAAACATATTTTTACTATGCAACTCTTATATATATATATATATATATATATATATATATATATATATATATATATATATAATCAAATATGAAAGTAAAAGTAAACTTTTAGTAGATAGAACCTATAGTGAAATGGTTTAAGCTCAATATACGAGATAGAGCAATTAATCACTCTTCTTTCATCTATCTTTATATGTATATATATATATATATATATATATATATATATATATATATATATATATATATGGGAAACGTGTTTTCATGTCTGTGCCACTGTTAATAGAAATTGTCACATGTTCATGCAGGTTATCGTTAGGAGTTTTATATATATATATATATATATATATATATATATATATATATATATATATATAATAAAATAAACTGCTTTGCCCTATTTCATTTACCATTATACCTTTCTAACCAAAACCTCCATATGCGAATTTGCTTCGGCGGTCATTTTAGCCAATTCACAATTCGTATTTTCGGAAAATTTGCGTTCACTTCGTTCGCTTTTAATAAATTTTACATTTTCTCCGGCTAGACAGCTTCTCCCAACATAGTCATCTACACAGGGTGTTGAGGGTATTTTAGCTTAACTATTTCGTTGTGAATTTTTTTTTAAGTTACTAAAAAGCCCAAGGGTTCCATTAGTATTATAAATCCGCCCAAACATGAATCATGCAGGCAAACTGGAGCCAGTATTAGAAAATTAAAACAATAACGTTCTCTTGGATATGGAAGTTCAAACAGACAAGCTCATCTAAGCACGGAAAGCGGACGTGATAATAATTAACAAGAATGGAAAACACTGCCAAATTGTAGATTACGACATCCCAGCATTCACAGGGTGAAAATCAAGAAGACAAAAAAATTAAGCAAATACGTGGCGCTTGCTGAAACTGAAAGGAATATGGAACATGAAGAAGATTATTGTAATACCAATAAATTGTAGGAGCGCTGGGAACAGTTCCGAAAAATGTGGGACAAATACTAGGAGAAATTGGAATCAAGGGGAACTTGATACAATACAAATCACGGCGGTAACCTAAAAGTAGTTAAGAGACAGATGGACAGACACACGTCTCTCTTATTATATCGTATTGTAGATTTACTCATGCAAGTGAAATTGGCAAATCAAACCTGAGTGTTTTTCAAAGCTTCCGCCGAAATAACGATTTTCTCTGCACCAGCAACAAGTGGGGTCAAGCAAGTGCTAATACAATGTCACGCTTCAAATCTACAATTCCATTATCGATGCGTTTAGACTAGAAATTTCATTCCACCTTTCCGAACTTCTTTTCATCTTACTTTCAGGTTGAGAATCATTGTCTGCATGGGTTATCATTATCAGTGGGCATCAAAAGTACTTTCGTATTTGCAAATGATCTATATTGGCATTGGGGAAGTGTGTGTGTGTGTCTATCTGTCTCGCTGTTGCTTCTAAACTACTCAAAAGAATTGTACCTACTCTTGTATGAAGCACCCATAACATGCCAAGTATCTCACGGGGAGCTGAATACTAATAATGTTGCTACTACAAATGCTATTTTTGCAAATGGAAAAAGGTTTGAAAACTATTGTGCAGAATTGGACCAAATTTAGTATAAAGCACTCCAAACATGGTGACTGTGTCATAGGGAGATCTAAATTATACTACTACTACTACTACTACTACTACTACTACTACTACTACTACTACTACTACTACTACTACTACTACTACAAAACAATAATAATAATAATAATAATAATAATAATAATAATAATAATAATAATAATTGTAGAGGTGCTAGGAACAGTTCCGAAAAGCTGAAATTGCAATCAACGAGAGGATTGACGCCATACAACGCACGGCAATGGCGAAAATAATTGAAATATTAAGAAAATCCTCGAGTACGGAAATTGACGTAACCAAGTACAACCGAGCAACCACAGGTAAGTTGAGATAGAAATAGAACAAACATATATATAAAGAAGATTACACGAATCCAAAGGAACTGAAACTGACAGAAGAATAAAACACATATGGTGTCACAAGCCTCGACTAATATCACACGAAATGGTCGTGAAGGACAACATGGACAACTCGGGGATAATGGTTAAAAAGATCGTCGGTTGGACGATGAGCTCCGTCACACGAGTATTGGAAACTACTAGACGAATGGGCAGAATATTTCTTGAGAGGAATTGTTTATCCAAAAATACGGCTCAACAAGTATTTGACTTGAAGACGACCATGTTGTAGTCGTCTGGAAAGCAGATTCATGGAATTTTGTTCCACAGAGAGGACGCTTTAAGAAAAACTTCCTTCTTGTGTCAAGTAATCATAAATATTTCTTCATATATATATATATTTATATATATATATATATATATATATATATATATATATATATATATATATATATATATATATATATATATTATTACTATGTTTTTAAAAGGCAATGCAAAGTGCCGGGTAGATTGTAAGCTGGAAGGAACAAAAATAATTAATCGAAATGGGACTTACTATTTATTTTTTTCTTGAAATCTTACATAACAGCAAGTGTGGTGTTAGCTGTTTGTGTGTTGTCCGGATGATTATTAAAACTCATTTATTTAATATTTCGGGAAAAAGAATCTCCCCCTTTGTCAAAAATAATAAACACTAAAGGAAAACTCCGTCTGTGTAGAGAATCTACCAAAATGGATGCCAGAGAATAGGGTAGGGTAAATCACATATATATATATACACATATATTTATATTTGAAGCTCCTCGTTAAAAAAGTAGAGCACTGTAAATGGTAGTACTAACACAGCGTGACGTCACTTGCTTTATATGCATCATTCCTTCACTTATAGAAGTTGAATGCCTGTATGTCTCACCGCCTTAAATGTGTTCAAATTATCATTGTTTATAAGCTGTTCAGAATTGGCCTATCGGTTGAAAAATACTTGTAATCCAGGGTTTCGAATCGTGTGACCGGTAGTGAATAGTCATACTTCTATGCTGATGAGTCTTGATTGAAAAGAGACGAAACGTATACGTCCATAGATAAATAAACAATAACAAATATTTATATTTGAAGCTCCTCGTTAAAAAAGTAGAGCACTGTAAATGGTAGTACTAACACAGCGTGACGTCACTTGCTTTATATGCATCATTCCTTCACTTATAGAATGTGTTAAAATTATCGTTGTTTATAAGTTGTTCAGAATTAGCCTATCGGTTAGCGACGTTGGATTGGGGTTGAAAAATACTTGTAATCCAGAGTTTCGAATCGTGTGACCGGTAGTGAATAGTCATACTTCTATGCTGATGAGTCTTGATTGTAAAGAGACGAAACGTATACGTCCATAGATAAATAAACAATAACAAATATTTATATATAATTAAGTTCATAACATGATCTTTAAACAAATATTGTTCAATACAAGATAGAGCTTTTATAAATAAAATTATATAAACATTAAAAACAGTCTACAAAGATCAACCAGCGTTGCGACGCTAACAGTCTCGTCGGGACCAGAGAGAGAGAGAGAGATAGAGATATATAGAGATATATAGATATAGATATATAGATATAGAGATATATATATAGAGAGAGAGATATAGAGAGATATAGAGAGATAGATAGATTGTTTTTCATTTTCACTTGACACATCTCTCAACACCGGGACAGAGCAGAACTGAAACAGCAAATCTGAAAGAAATTAAGGGCTCAATATCCAGTGGATAGAGCTATATCGATTAAAATGATAATAAAATACACCCAGCTTTTCAAACTCATTCATAAATAAAAACTATTCTATTGAATATATTTGCTTGTTTTAATCTTTCGAGCATACGGGCGTAATTTATATATCCTGGTTATGGGAGCTTCAAAAGCTCCGTTCGACCAGAATGAAAAGACAAGAAGAGAAAAAAGAAAACAAGAAAATGGAATGGCACTAACGAAATGACGAGAAAGAAAACATCCTTCAAACTATAAAAATTCCGTCAGTAAATAAGAACCATAACGACAAAGAAAGAAATCGATAAATATTGAGACAAAAACAAAATGATCTTTAGTAATAAAATAAATGAAAAGCTGTTAACGAAATAGAGATATAAAAAGTAAACAATATACTTACCAAGTTATGCTTGATGATTATATATATATATATATATATATATATATATATATATATATATATATATATATAAATATGTGTGTGTCTGTATGTGTATTCATATTACACACATATATGTATATATATATATATATATGTGTGTGTGTGTATGTGTGTGTATGTGTATTTATATTACATATATATATGTATATATATATACCTATATTTATTTTTGTGTGTTGAAACAAGAAACATAAATTCACATACTAAGTTGGAAAACAAACAATATCATATTAAGCACGCACAAATATATGTACGTACAAAAGATATATATACAATATAAAAACGCTCGCTCTCTCTCTTTTTCTCTCTCTCTCTCTCTCTCTCTCTCTATATATATATATATATATATATATATATATATATATATATGAATTAAAAAAGAAACAACGAAAGACTTAAGAACACAACGTTTCGTCACACTGTTGAGTGTTTTTTTTCTAGAGCGAAAAAATGTTAAAAGCGGCAAAGAACGGGAATATCTATAATTCTGTGAATACATATAGTGATACTGTTAATGACATTTTAATTTATTTCGAGTAGGAAGATATGTAAATATATATATATAAGCGCACATAAATACAATTTTTTGTATATTTACATATATGTGTGTATATTTATGTGTGCTTATGGACATATTTGGTCTTTCACTGCGTTTTTTTTTAATTCATACCTTCGGATTATTTTATCCTTTCATGTATTCATATATATATATATATATATATATATATATATATATATATATATATATATATATATATATATATATATATCATGGACGGCGGTCATCAATAATAAAGTTATATATGCATGTGTTTAACCGCCCCCCCACTTTTTAGGAGAGCCTCCCCACTTTTATAACTGTGTCGTCGGTCCTGTATATATATATATTGCTGTGCATCTGATTTTTATTCTGAACGTTCGACTTCTGGATTTATTTAGAATTAAGTTTTGCCCCATGTCACCCCGATTTCATGATTTTCTTGTACTTTTCTGAACATTTTGAGAAAGTGTGTCTTTGCATGAATTCTCGGTTTGCATGGATTGATTTTCATTTGGTAACTGACTGCGAAGAAAGGGTATTGATGTGGCAGCTTGTTTTTTTTCAAGTATGTTCTGATTTTTTTCAAGAGACGCGTATAAGTTTCCTTTGCTCCGAAGTAGAAATTAAATCACTGTATGTCATAATTATGATCTTTCAATATATATATATATATATATATATATATATATACATTCCATGAAAAATGCTAGTATACTGAAATCATATGCCCTTAATAGGGTTAAGATGAAAATTCATATACACTAAATGTACAAAAGCGAGGAAATTCCCAAATGTGTACACTTTTATTGTTAGTAAGGGTATGCGAGCACAACAGGGCTATGTATTTTATTGGTAGGAATTTTTCTTCAGCGCACCTCACACACTTCATCCACTCATGCATAGAGATTTATACTGTAGTGATATGATAACGAAATAGTTTGGTTGATATGTAGTCATACTCTTAATGACAATAAAAGTGTAAAAATTTAGGAATTTTCTTGCTTTTGTACATTTAATTTCAATAGCAGATAACAATCCATTGGTTCTAATCACCCGGGCTTGTCATGCAAGTTTTTGTTCTGATAGTTCAAACAGGCCGAGCTCATTCCAGCTTTGGTACATTCGCTGTTTGTATAGTCTCTTAGGAGGATCGCTCTTCAAGTAACATTTCATCACAATTCTATGTAAGACAACAACAACAACATCATCATCATCATCATCATCATCATCATCATCATCATCATCATCATCATCATCATCATCATTATTATTATTATTATTATTATTATTATTTCTTCATGTATCCTCATAAGATGTTATAAGGAGATATACTATTATATGTATCGATTTTCAGTATTTACTTCAACAGTGCTCAATACGTGAGTAGAGCTAGGTAGTAAGTTATGAAAATATATTCATGGCAATTAAGCTACACGGAGGTAATCGTCAGGCTAAATGACCTTTTAGCCTGACGATTTCCTACAGAGATGGAATGCGGAAGTCTTTGTGTAGCTTAATTACTATAAATATATTTTCATAACTTACTATATATATATATATATATATATATATATATATATATATATATATATATAGAGAGAGAGAGAGAGAGAGAGAGAGAGAGTTAAAGAGATTAAATTTGACAACATATACCGCAGTGTAAACTTTGATAACTTCAGTACTTCTTTTTTCTTCGTCGGTATGGTTCTCTCATCGGGAAGTTTTGTGTTACAAAGAGAATGGAGGTTTAATTTAGTCTATGAGGCGAAGATGAAAAGATGCGTTCTATTGCCTGGGCGATCAAGTGTTTTCCGCTTCTGAACTGAGCGGAGAATCTAACAGAGTGGACGTAGATATGAGCTTAGACTGACGTGATGATAGAGAGAATTTGATCCGCACTTGAAGTTAAGATCAAATGTCCTTTCGCTCTGTTGATCCACCATCACCCGGAGGAGTTCATGAAAGCTTTTCACATTTCGTCACGTTCCACTGAAATCACTTCATGGAACAGTGCCCCATCAAAAATATCATATCATTTATTTCATCGATCTCAGTTTTTTAACATCTACATATCTCAGAACGTTTATCTATCTATCTATCTATCTATCTATCTATCTATCTATCTATCTATCTATCTATCTATCTATCTATCTATCTATCTATCTATCTATCTATCTCTTTAATTTTTTTTCCAATTCATTTATCAATTTTCCCAGTGTATATCTATCGATCTCTTTCAATTCTTCTATCTATCTATCTATCTATCTATCTATCTATCTATCTATCTATATATATATATATATATATATATATATATATATATATATATATATATATATATCTAACATCTACATATCTCAGAACGTTTATCTATCTATCTATCTATCTATCTATCTATCTATCTATCTATCTATCTATCTATCTATCTATCTCTTTAATTTTTTTCCAATTCATTTATCAATTTCCCCAGTGTATATCTATCGATCTCTTTCAATTCTTCTATCTATCTATCTATCTATCTATCTATCTATCTATCTATCTATCTATCTATCTATCTATCTATCTATCTATCTATCTATCTATCTATCTATCTATCTATCTCTTTAATTTTTTTTCCAATTCATTTATTAATTTTCCCAGTATATATCTATCGATCTCTTTCAATTCTTCTTTCTATCTATCTATCTATCTATCTATCTATCTATCTATCTATCTATCTATCTATCTATCTATCTATCTATCTATCTATCTATCATAGTGTTACCAGATCAGGCTGTCTGAATATACCGGCTTCCTGACCTAAAATGCCCTAAACATTGATGTTATTGTTTTTTTAGTTCTCTTTGCAAAACTCAATCATGTACTGCAAAGTAAAAAAACTAAAAACAAAAAAAACAAAAAACAATTCGCATCTACAAAACCACCAAACCAAACGAAACACCATGAATTTGACGATATAAAGAATTTGAAGCATAAACACTTTTACCAAAATGACCGGATTCGACATTAAATAACTCGAAAAGGGTTGATATGCCGTAAAACAAAGTAACCAAACCTATTTATCTAATTTTTTTCTTATTCACCTTTACACTACATTATGCTCCTCGTTATCTGTCAATCCATCGGTGCATTTCTGTATTCTAACATGTTTATATGTCTATTAATATGATAAGCACATATTATTCGATGTGCGTGTATATCTATGTAAGTATCTATATATCGTCTATCTTTTTGATTGACATCGATCTATGCATCTACATTTTATTCATATATATATATATATATATATATATATATATATATATATATATATATGTGTGTGTGTGTGTGTGTGTGTGTGTGTATATACAGGGTGACCCCCCCAAAAAACGGGCCCCAAATCTAATTAAGCCCCGTTTCTTAGTGTTTCGTCCGAATTAAATGAATTTTGGGGCACAACTAGTTTATTATATTCACAACATCATATCAAAACACTAGGGTATTTGGCCTTTTTTTCTCTGTTCTACAGCATGTGTTCTAGATGGACTCCTTTTAGCTCCGTGCATTTCTTGAGGCGCAGAACGAAGTTGTCCATGGCGTTCTTACAGACTGAATTAGGAATGGCTCTCATCTATTCCCTGATGGCTTCCTTGAGTTCTGTGATGGTTCTGGGTTTCCTTGCGTACATTCTGTCCTTAAGATAACCCCAAAGGAAATAATCTGGGGGGCTTAGGTCCGGGCTATGGGGTGGCCACTCAAAATTAGTCTTGAGACTGATCACTCGGCCTCCGAAGTTCTCTTTAAGCCAATCTCAGGACAGGTTTGAGGTGTGAGAACTTGCTCTGTCTTGCTGGAACCAGAACTTGCTAATGAGTGACGGGTAGAGGGTCTGGAGCTCACTCTTGAAGGTTTTTAGGACCTCCACATACCGCTTTTTGGTGACTGTCACTGCTGCGCCAGATTCTTCGATGAAGATTGGTCCGATGATGACTCTGACTGAGATTGCAGCCCACACCGTGCAATTAAGAGAGTGCAGAGACTTGGTGGCTACTTCATTGGGTCTGGAGGACCCCCAGAAGACATTTGTCTTGGAGTTCGCCTTTCTGTCAAGATGGAAGTGGGCTTCATCTGAGGTCCAAAGGAGGTTAAGGGAACCTGGTGTCTCCTCCATCTTATCGAGCATCTTGACTGCCATAGCGCTCCTCTGCTTCTTGTCTGAGGCTGTAAGGGTCTGCAGCGTCTGTATTCTGTATGGGTAAGCCCTGATATTGTTCACCAGCACTCTCCTGCAAGTCTCACGGGAGATACCGAGAGACTGACTTCGCTTACGCACAGAGCGTTTCGGACTCTCCTGGAGAGACTCTCTCACACTTTCGACCAGCTCGGCTGTCCGCTTCTTGGGACGTGCCGAGTGGCTTGGACGGTTCTCACTGGCAGCGTTGAAGTTCTCCACGGTCCCATACTTCTCGAAGTGGTCCACCCAGTTCTGAATTCTGCTTTTGGGTGGAACCTTTTCACATCCGAACTGATGCATGAAACTGTCCTTGGCTTTCTTAAACGAGCCTGTCTTGTAGTAAAATTTAACACAGTGTATTCTTTGTCCCAGCTCCCACTGAGGTCTTGGTGTACTCACGGTCGTTGATTCTGCCATGTCCTGTAAAATAAGGGCAATTGGTGAATGAATAAAGGAGATATCACATAAAGTGTACACGGGGCCCATTCTTTTTGAGTCACCCTGTATATATATATATATATATATATATATATATATATATATATATATATATATATATATATATATATATCTTATTTTTGCATGCATTCATGTACGTATCTATTTATTGATCTATCTTTATGCATGTGTCTATTTCTCTATCCAATTTGCATAAGCCATGCAATAATTGGAAGCAGATATTATTAGAAGTAGGCGTCGATTCTGATATCTATCTATCTATCTATCTATCTATCTATCTATCTATCTATCTTAAATAATTTGCAATTATCATTATTTGATCTATAAAAACGAAAATAATATTTGCGGATAATTTGAATTCATGTTGTTGTCGCTTTATTGTTTTATTAAGCTTTTTCAGATGTTAATTTCAATATACCGACGTATAGATTTATGAAGTTTTCAAGACACACGAACAACACACACAAACACACTTATATATATATAATTATTTTTAATAAATATTTTTAAATATCCACATGCATATATGTTTCATTTTAATCAAGAATCATCAGTGGTGCTAGGTATAACTGTACCATCGGTCGAAGGATTCGAACCCCGGACTGAAATCACCTTTGACTTCTACCCGACATCTTTGCCGTCACAGACACTGAGACAGTTGTTTGACAAAGAAAGGGAAATGCACCAATATCTATTTAATGGACACAGTCAGTAAAGTGTTCAACAAATGGAAGAGAACCTTTGAAATATTGCTTTAGTTTGAAGATTTTTATATTTACTTTACAGAGTGCTCTTCGCTTGAATTAAGCATTAAATAATTATTTATAATAACTATTTTTTAATATTTACATACACACGCGCACACACACATACACACACACACAAACACATATATATTTATATATAAATATATATATATATATATATATATATATATATATATATAATGATAATAATAACAATCTAGGTAAAACATCCACATGGTAGTAATCCAAAGAATTTCAAACGGGTTTATAAAAAGTGCTCAATATCAAATAGAGCTTTTATATATGATTATTTTTATTTACACAGACATGTACAAAATCTGCGACACTGGCATGTCGATGTTATCGATTAACAGTTATTATAAACTGAGATCTCATCAGGTAGAGTTACAATCCGATGTTAACCTTAGATCATATTTGGAAAGAATACCTGATGAGATCTCAGTTTATAATAACTGTTGATCGATAACATCGACATGCCAGTGTCGCAGATTTTGTACATGTCTGTGTAAATAAAATAATTATATATATATATATATATATATATATATATATATATATATATATATATATATATTGACATGCATTTATTTATATTATTTACAATTTTGTCTCTTATTCTGATAATTGAACATATTCAATTATCTTTATAGAAAAGCATTAACCTTAATTCTAGGCGAAAATCATTATATATATATATATATATATATATATATATATATATATATATATATATATATATATTACTATTTTCTGTATACACATAAATTTTATAAGGAGATATATTCTTTTATGTGTCAGTTTTCAGCATTTACTTCAACAGTGCTCGATACGAAAGTAGAGCTAGGTAGTAGGTTATGAAAATATATGAGATAGCAAACAGCTGCCCGCACAGAATAAAATTTGTCTTAGGCTAACAATACATAGATAAATAAATAAACAAACAGACAAATAAGTAAATAAAAACAATAAAAACAACAACAACAAATTAAACTAAACGAAAACCTAAAAACTTAAAAACTAAAACCTAAAATAGAAATACAAGGAACTACGTGTTAAAATAAGGTCACCCATTGTATTGATACAACAAAGAAACAGAGATTGACCACTCTATAGAAAACAGAATAATAGAACAGGAAGTAAAATCAAGTCCAACGATTGACTAAGACAACAACAAAGAAACCGGAATGAATCATCATATAGAAAACAGAACAATAGAATAGGAAATAGGAAGTAAAACAAACCGAACCTTTGTTCGTGCAAATGCCCAACGATTGGCTAAGAGAACAACAAAGAATCCGATTGGTTAACTAGCTGGTTGTGGTTATAAAAACACCCGGCAAAACTAACTCCATGCATTTTAGCTTAAAGATTTCCCCACGGATAGAACGCGGGAGTCTCTATGTAGCTGAATTGCCATAAATATCTTTTCATAACTTACTATACATATATATATATATATATATATATATATATATATATATATATATATATATATATATATATATATATATATATGTGTGTGTGGGGGGGGATATGAAAAAGCCAAAAAGAAAAACAAATTAAGCACAGGAAGAAACTATCAGAAAAACGTGAAATTTTCCGGTTTCGTTCGGATCAACGAACGTCTCCAGAAAAAGTGAAGGTTTTAAATTCATTTAATAACGGCAAAACATAAGAAAAAGAAAACGACACACAACGAGATGCTTTGGGCACCTGTGTAACTATTAAAAATTATGCAGCGCGTAGACAAAGACGTTAAAATGGAGGAAAAGGAGAGAAAGAAAAAGAAAAAGAAGAAGATAAACAAATGGAAACCTGGATCGGAGTTTGTTATGTAGTGGTGTGGTATATGGCATTGTTTGAGTGCGATTTTTGCCATATATTTAGTTAAGGAATAAGATCCGAGTTTGAGGTGATAAGAGAATGATTACAGCACTTGCGACATAGGAGAGAAGATTCAGACTTGTAGAGGGTGCCGCTTGTAAAGTCGAATTTGTGGGTAAATCTCTTGTTTTGCTGATGATTTCTTGATGTGCTTAATTTGTTTTTCCTTTAGTCTTTTTTATACATTTTGTCTCCATGGCATTTAATTTTATGCTTTATCGAGTATTTTATACTCATAAAGCATGTTGGAAAACTATATATACGAGAACACTGTGTCAGCAATGGTTGGAAAACCATTGTATTGTCTATCCAGGTCAGATATCGAGGTTTTATTGTCAAGTCAACCTCCGATTGTTGGCTAATCTTGGTCTTTCCCCATCGGATGCGAAGAAATACATTAAGAAGACGAGGCTCTATCTGCATCAGCGTGGATATGACAATTATACTGAGTAAATTTGGCTCGTGGTAATGATGCTTCGGCCTCGAAACCGGGCCTGAACCCAGAGTCATCATCTGATGAAGGTTTTTATTGATAGCAACAGTTATTGAATATAAACCTTATATATATATATATATATATATATATATATATATATATATATATATAAAATGTATTTTTATGTAATTATTTTTATTGGTGATTGTAGCGTTCGTTGTTATTTTGCTTACTATTATTTCGATTGTCTCACTTTCCTAAGTGATTAAGATGCAGAAAATTGCATTATTAGTCGCCCTTAACTTCATAGGGCGTATTTTTTCCGTTAATATATATTTTTATTTATTTTATACGTACATAAAAGTAATCCATGGACACGTGTTCCTGGCTCACAGCCGTCATCAGCATGGCTAACTTAGACAGAGATCGAACGTTCGATATTGATGTCTGTAGTCCAGCGTTCTACCACTGGACCAAGACGCTCCGTCTAGAAATATGTACGATTTTTATCACCTAAATATTTAATGTATTTTAATGTAATTATTTTTATTAGTGATTGTAGCGTTCGTTGTTATTTTGCTTACTATTATTTCGATTGTCTTACTTTTATATATATTCTAATATTAATTTTATGCAAATAATATTACATTATTTTTATTCAGCATTTCAAGCTTTCGCTCTCATCAGGGAATGACAATCATAGACGGTCGTAAGGTTCGAACCCGGTTACAGAATCACCTCGACTCCGCAAGCAAGCGTCATAACCAAATGGTCAAGAAAGGGAATTTAAGTTCTATTTATGCGAAGTAGGCACATATAGAAAGACTGTCTGGAGAGTGTTCAACGAACGTTGTCGGAACATGTCATATAGCTACGTGACAGTCTATTTTGAACTTCCCCGAAAAGAGATCAACTTCAATGTCTTAAAGGGGCTTAAAACAATATCAATTTTAGGTAAATAATACTAAATCATTTTTATCTACATACGCCAGCGTTTCAAGCTGTCGCTCTCATCAGTGTAGGGAATAATAATCTCAGACGGTCGTAAGGTTCGAACTCGGTTACAGAATCTCTCTAGACTCCGCAAGCAAGCGTCATAATCTGCTGATATTAAGAATTGAAACATACACACATCTACAAAAATTACTGGATACGTCATTAAATATCACTGAAATGGTTTATACGCCGGAGATTAAAACATTTCAAGCAAACTTTGTTTTGATAATTAAATACACATTAATATACACTCGTGTCGGTGAGCGAGCCGATATAATGGACGTCACACTCTTCTAGTTCATGACGATTGATATGCGTTGAAACCGCCACGACATGTCGCGATGCTCGTTGCGCCGTTCTGCCAGTTTGTGTCCAATGGTGCGCAAGGGCGACATGACATTCTCCTTGTGAATCTGGATGTCTTGTATCGGTCCATCAGTTGGCAACATTTCGTTCGCTTCGTTTCGTCTGCCGTCTGTTGTAATTGCGGTAAGGTTTCCAGGATGAAAAGAGTCGTCGCAGGTGTCGTCCCAAACTAGACATTCCCCCCCCCCCCACACCCCTGTTCTATGGCAAATAACTTTAAGTGTTGAGAAAAAAAGATATAAGAGAAAAAAGAACAAGAATGTGCCATTTTGAATTTTTATATTAAATATATATCTTTCTTTTTTTTTTAAACTTACGCGAGGTCATCAGGTGTAATTTTTAAAACGCAGAATCTCAAATTCTTAGCATACTTTGGACTTCATCAAGTATAAAACCGGCATTGATTATAAATAATTTGTTTTATGTATTCCAGTTTTACCGTATAAAATACGCGTGTATTTTTCAACCTCCCACCCCGCCCAGGATAAACTTGAAGATTTAATTGGAAACTGACTGGAAGATCCTGGTTAAATGAGAGTCTTGTGCGTAGTTGTTGCGGCTGTGCGAGTACCGAATAATTGTTGGTCGATTCTTGATGGATGTTATCTCATTTGTAGAGCGACATTCTTTTGTATATGTAAACTTTATGTGATTGGAGGGGGCGGGAGGGATAAAAGTGTCATCCAGTGCAGTCCCGAATGATGACATCGCCAGTTTATTATTGGTTCGATAAGAGACCAGTGAAATAAATAAAGAAAGAAGGAAAGAAGGTATTGGGGAATGAGAGTGCAGAGAAATGAAGAAAAGGTAGGAAGAAGAAACTTACGCCAGTTGTTGTCAAGAGAAAGAGGAAAAAGAAAGGAAAGAAAAGAGGATAAAGTAAAAGAAAGAAAATAAAGAGGAAAAAGAAAAGAAAGAAAAAGCGGAAAAATAATAAGAAAAGAAAAAGGAAAAAGAAAAAAAAGAAAAGGGAAAAAGAAAAAAGAAAAGAAAGAAAATAAAGAGGAAAAATAAAAAAGGAAAGAGAAAAGAAAGAAAAAAAAAGGAAAAAGAAAAAAAGACAAGGGAAAAAGAAAAAAAGAAAAAAGAGAAAAGAAAGAGGAAAAAGAAAAAGAAAAAAAAGAAAAAGAAAAGAAAAAAGAAAAAGAAAAGAAAAAAGAAAAAGAAAAGAAGAAGAAAAAGAAAAGAAAGAAACGAAAAAAGAAAAGAAAGAAAAGAAAGAAAAGAAAGAGGAAAAAGAAAAAGAAAAAGAAAAAAGAAAAAGAAAAAAGAAAAGTAAAAAAAGAAGAAAAAGAAAAGGAAGAAAAGAAGAAAAAAAGAAGAAAGAAAAGTAAAAAAAAAGAAGAAAAAGAAAAGGAAGAAAAGAAAAAAGAAAAAAAAGTAATGAAAAAAACAAACAAACGACCGAAAGATAATGTGAATTATCTGCGTTGTCTGTATTTACTTGCTTTCCCAAATGGGCAAAGTTAGACGCAAGGTCGCTTTTCTATGTGGAGATATCCAGTTCCACAAAAAGGGACACTCTGAATGGCACAACAATAACAATTCCCTCAGTCAAGAAGGATTTCTCCTCCTCTTACCTAAAGGCTAAGTGATGGCATATCAACCCTTTTGGAGTTATTAGATGTTTAAACAGAATATCTATTGGAAACGATTTATTATATAACTCGCCGCAGGGAGGGGTGGGTTCATACTTATTACATTGGCATTATGTTGTAAGAGAATGAAATGGCTTCGACTTGATTGTAATCCGGATCAGCCGATTCCATAGTCAATGCCGGTATCCATTATGTCACTCCTGCTCGCAAGAAGTTCATGAGTGAAGAAAACGAATGAAAGAACACGGAACGAATTAAAAAGCAGAGAAAAGAAAGGAAAGAAAAGATTCAGAGGGAAATGAAAAGAGGAAAAAAAGAAGAAAAACAAAAGTATTAACAAAAGATGACGAACGAGAAAGACTGAAGATAAGAAATAGGAAGAAAATGAGAGGGGGAGAGTAGGGAGAGAAAGAGAGAGAAAAGGGAGAATCATTGAAGAAAGGAGAAAGAGAGAGAGAGAGAGGGTGAGAGAAAGTGGAGAAAGAAAGGTAGAGAAGAGAGAAAAGGAGAAAAACAGAGAGAAACGAGAAAAACTAGAGGGAAGAGAAAGAGTGAGAGGAGAGAGAAAGAGAGGGAGAAAGGAGATTGGAAGGATATAGGGGGAAAAAGAGAGAAAGAGGTGAGAAAAATAGAGAGATAGGGGAGAGAAAGTGAGAGAGGCGGAGAGACAGAGAGGATGAGCGAAAAAGAAAGACGGAGAGAGAGCGAGAGAGCCCTACGACATGTATAAAAATCAGACTTTCTTAGCTTACGAGACGACTTATTAACCAATAGTCTTATGTTTCTACATCTCTCTTGAACACTACTCCAGTCTTTTAACAATAAACCAGCAGTGAGCAATGTCTTATCTTGGTCTTTTCATTCTGTTCGTACTTTTTTCTCTTTGTTCCTGCTTCTACAGGCTTTTCGGTACTCACCTTTTCTTTCTTCATTTTTTGTATCTAACGTATTTACGGGCGACTGTTTTAGGAAACTTATTTAAATCTATATGTTATATTCTGCGCCTATACACCCAATTGTCACTCTTTTAGTATTTAGTAGGCTAAGCTTCATATTTAAGTATTTAGGATATATTGAGAAAATTATGTTATTTAGGCCATCCGTAACTATAAAAATCGGATTTTCACAAATAAATTCGTGTAAGGTGAGGGTACGATCGATGAAGGAAACGAGGCTGAGTAAAGACATGGAAACTAGGCTGAGAAAAGAAATGCAAACGAGGCTGAATACAGAAATGTACACGAGGCTGAGTAAAGAAATTGAAACACAGCTGAATACAGAAATGTAAACGAGGCTGAGTAAAGAAATGAGAAGGAGGCTGAGTAAAGAAATGTAAACGAGGCTGAGTAAAGAAATGAGAAAGAGGCTGAGTGAAGAAATGTAAACGAGACTGAGTAAGGAAATGAGAAGGAGGCTGAGTAAATAAATGGAAACGAAATGGCCTCTTTTTAGGCAGAAGTGTGTAGTATGTTATGTCTTTTTGGGGTTAAGTTGACAGTTTGTTGGGTGCAAGTTTGTTGGGTGCATAACGGAGTGTGGTGGTGACGTTCAAGCTTGTACGTCAGTCATAATCAGGTTGGGCGATGTTCCCATTTGAAGATCTGTGGAGGTTTGATAAGTCTTGATTCTATCACTCGTCGGTAAAGATTCCGGGATGGATGATTGTCGAGGCACGGGAGACTTATGCCGTTGTATTAGTTGATAGCGGTGGGATAAGTCATCCGTTAAAGTGATCTTTGTTCTAGGTGAATAAACAGGAGTGTTCTTTCTTAGGAATTCTCTGTTCCGAAGAGTCACTCTGACTGACCTATCTGCACGTACAACGTATTGATCAAACTGACGAACTTCAATGAGACAACCTGTTTTGCCCCATTTTAATGGTTGTGGGTTTGTTTGATTGTGCATTCGTACAAGGTCTCAACCGACGAGGGGCGGCAATCGCTAAGTATGTTAAAAAAAGCGTTCTGCAGTTTCCATGTGTCGGTTTCTAAGAGTTTCTTCTCTCAAGTCCAATGTTTCGCGTCAAGTGTGATCGGGTTTATAGCGACCAGGAAAATCTGGGATGAAATCCCTAATGGGCCTGTCAAAAACACTCATTGCGGGAAATAACTTGGCATCTCCTGAGTTACATGGGTGTCAGAATACGGCGTTAGCAGCTCGGTGTCTTGCCCCAGGAACATGGCTCATCTGGAAGCTGTAGCGTAGAGCCTTTTCCTTCAAGTTGCGAAGATGTGTATAGGGAATCTTTTCTAGAGATTGATCACTAAATACCTTTAATAATGGTTTATTTTCTACTGATATACTTAGATGATCAGAGGCTAGCCTAGCGCTTCATGACAGCAAGGGCCTCACTTTCAATGGCTGCGTAGAGTGACTCTGCTGATATGGTGAAACGACTTCCGACCAATGTAATTTTCCATCCTTTACGACAGCAGAAGGAAGTGTTTGGGGGCATGTTCAAAGTTTTTGAACAACAAGAATCTTCTACCGTTGTTTTTTTCGTATGTTTTCTAGTGTCAAATATACGTACACCCTCTTCAATATCGTTGATAATGACAATCTTGGATTCTTCTGAGAGTTCGTCATTGGAAAAGTGTTCCTAGCTTCAGTAGCTTGTGAAATGATTCTATCATGTCGGTTATGCTGAAGGCGTAAGATACTTGATGGATTAGGCCAAACCAAGAGCGCATGTCGTTGATGTTGGTTGGTGTAAGGAAGTCAATGATAAACTGTAGAAATTTCTTCTGCGGTCTGATCTTGAAACCTGCAAATTCAACCGTATCCTTGGAAAAAAATATTCTTTGGGTTTAAGGTTATTCTGTTTCTGTCCCAGACGTTCAGTTTTTCACAGGCATGGAAAAATAGCAATCTTCAATGTTGTCGGGCCAAAGCAATGTATCGTCGATGCATTTAGTCTTATTTTGTACATCAGAAATGGTCTCATCGAATCTCCTTGTGTATCCATCACCTGATGCGATGTAGACTTAGAGGGCAGTTAAGTGGCGATATCTTCCCTATAGTGTTATGAAAATGATCAGATTCTGTCTTCATGACAAATTGGTACACTGTGGTAGTCGTTCGAAACATCAAATACGGTCTTCTTGATTGGTGGTGTGGAACGTACTTGTCGGAATGGCGATTGTGTGTGATGCGTCTCTCGTACTGCATGAGTGTTGAGAGCTTGAAAATCAACGGCGCGGCGCAGCCTACGATTTTTCTTTGGACAGACAGATATTCTGTGGTACCAAGTACCCACTGGTTCAATGACTGCTAGTTGAACATCCTAGTGTAGACCGGCGTTAACTGCTCGCCAGTTGATTGGATTATCGGTTTGGCTATTTGGTATAAAAGCTGCCGTTGAAAACCTGCGCACGAGAACTGGATGATTTTTAATTTAGAAGTGGCTTTAATTTACGTTTACTTGTCCGTTGACAAACAAGAATACTTGATTTTCAATTCCGATGAAGAAGACCATTATGAACTGTCCATCACAACTGAGTATAAACACTTTATTCGTGTCAATAAATGATGGACAACTGAAAGAGATGAAATGCAACATTAATAATATGAATCTCAGAAAGTTTAAACATAACATTTCATAATGTCATAAAGGCTGAGTAAAGAAATGAGAAGGGGGCTGAGTAAATAGATGGAAACGAGGTTGACTAAAGAAAAGTAACGAGGCTGAGTAAAGAAATGGTAAGGCAACTGAGTAAATACATTGGAAGGGGACTGAGTAAATAAATTTAAACAAAGTTGAGTAAATAGATGGAAACAAGGTTGAGTAAATAAATGGAAACGAGGCTGAGTAAAACAATGGGAAGGAGGCTGGATAAAGAAATTGAACCGAAGCTGAGCAAAAAATATTGAACCGAAGCTGAGCAAAAAAATGAATATGCGGCTGAATACAGACATGGGAAGGCGGGTGACTAATGAAATAGAAACGAGGCTGAGTAAAGAAATTGGGAGAAGGCTGACTAATGAAATAGAAACGAGGCTGGGTAAAGAAATTGGGAGAAGGCTGACTAATGAAATAGAAACGAGGCTGAGTAAAGAAATTGGGAGAAGGCTGACTAATGAAACAGAAACGAGGCTGAGTAAAGAAATTGGGAGAAGGCTGACTAATGAAATAGAAACGAGGCTGAGTAAAGAAATTGGGAGAAGGCTGACTAATGAAACAGAAACGAGGCTGAGTAAATGAATTAGGAGAAGGCTGACTAATGAAATAGAAACGAGGCTGAGTAAAGAAATTGGGAGAAGGCTGACTAATGAAATAGAAACGAGGCTGAGTAAAGAAATTGGGAGAAGGCTGACTAATGAAACAGAAACGAGGCTGAGTAAAGAAATTGGGAGAAGGCTGACTAATGAAATAGAAACGAGGCTGAGTAAAGAAATGGGGAGAAGGCTGACTAATGAAATAGAAACGAGGCTGAGTAAAGAAATTGGGAGAAAGCTGACTAATGAAACAGAAACGAGGCTGAGTAAAGAAATTGGGAGAAGGCTGACTAATGAAATAGAAACGAGGCTGAGTAAAGAAATTGGGAGAAGGCTGACTAATGAAACAGAAACGAGGCTGAGTAAAGAAATTGGGAGAAGGCTGACTAATGAAATAGAAACGAGGCTGAGTAAAGAAATTGGGAGAAGGCTGACTAATGAAACAGAAACGAGGCTGAGTAAATGAATTAGGAGAAGGCTGACTAATGAAATAGAAACGAGGCTGAGTAAAGAAATTGGGAGAAGGCTGACTAATGAAATAGAAACGAGGCTGAGTAAAGAAATTGGGAGAAGGCTGACTAATGAAACAGAAACGAGGCTGAGTAAAGAAATTGGGAGAAGGCTGACTAATGAAATAGAAACGAGGCTGAGTAAAGAAATTGGGAGAAGGCTGACTAATGAAACAGAAACGAGGCTGAGTAAAGAAATTGGGAGAAGGCTGACTAATGAAATAGAAACGAGGCTGAGTAAAGAAATGGGGAGAAGGCTGACTAATGAAATAGAAACGAGGCTGAGTAAAGAAATTGGGAGAAAGCTGACTAATGAAACAGAAACGAGGCTGAGTAAAGAAATTGGGAGAAGGCTGACTAATGAAATAGAAACGAGGCTGAGTAAAGAAATTGGGAGAAGGCTGACTAATGAAACAGAAACGAGGCTGAGTAAAGAAATTGGGAGAAGGCTGACTAATGAAATAGAAACGAGGCTGAGTTAAGAGATTAAAACTGGTCTGAGTAAATAAATCCAAAACGAGGCTGAGTAAGTAAATTGCAAGGAGGCTGTGAATTATAAATAAACCCCCAGAAAATACAGAGGGTAATAGAAGACAAATGAAAAGAATTTGGATTATTTGGCATACTCTTCTCATTTTAGATGTCATTTTAACACAACGTTTCGGCCAATCTAACCGTTGACCTTCAGGTGCGTATTGTCGAACTCGGGAACTTATACATTTCGAACGGAACCCTATATTTAATCCACAGAGGTAGATTGCTTTCGTTGCGTCAGCTAAGATAGAACTGGGTATAAATTTTAAGTAATTCTTAAGAAGATCGGAGGTTACATCAGCCGAAACGTTGTGCAAATAACATCCAAGACGAGAATAGTAGTCCGAATAATCTAAATACAGATTATTAGTCCTCATCAAACAAATTCCAAAGCATAAATAAAAAGAAAGAGTAAAATTGCGATTGAATGATTTAATAAACAATTAATAAAATGAAATAAACCATTTGCTTAATTAAAAGATAAAAAATAAAATAAACACCCAAAAGCAGAAAGCTAAGTAATACAAAGAGAAATCAAAATCGCCTCAAAGATTCTCTTCGTCAAAATGGACAAAGAGGAGTTGTTTTGCGCTTTTCTTAAATATTTAAAGATGCTGCACGAAAGCTTCGTTAGTCGGCCCGTTCTTCCGGCAACCGGTGGCCGAGAAGACATTGTCTGCTGCGTGTGTTGATTGTTTAACAGCCGTAAAGGACAACATGGGCGGTTTGGGCAGATGAAAGCCCCGCGCTGGAGCGATAATCAATGGCGGATGAAAGAGAACTTAAGACAAAGAGTGAAAGAGGCAGATGGCTTAGCAGACGACAAGGTGTTTCGGCCCGTAAGAGAGGGAGATAGAGAGAGAGAGAGAGAGAGAGAGAGAGAGAGAGAGGGGGGGGGGAAGGGATACAGACGGAGAGCGGAGAAGGGGGAAGGAAATATATGGATAGTAAAGAAAGAGAAAGAGAGAGTGAGAGAGTGAAAAAGTGAAAGAGAGAGAGAGAGGGGAGAGGAATACAGATGGAGAGGGGAATGAGAGGAAGGAAATAAATGGGTAGGAGATAAAGAGATAGAGAGAGAGAGTGAAAGAGAGGCGGGAGAGTGATACAGACGGAGATAGGGGAGGGAGGAAGGAAATGGATAGGTAGGGAGAGAAAGAGAAAGAGAGAGTGAGGGGAGAAAAATGAGGTAAATAGAGAGAGAGATAAAGGGGGGAGAAAGGGAGAGAAAAGATAGGGAGAAGAGAAGAATAAGACAGAGAAGGAGAGAGAGAGAGAAAGACGCAGAGCGGGGGAATAGAAAGATATGGGGAGGGGGAAATAGAGAGAGAGAGAGAGTGAAGGAAATAATATAAGATAAATAGAGAGAGAAAAAGAGGAGATGAGGAGGAAAAGAGAGAGAGAGATGTAGAGAAAGAGGGAGCGACCTACAAGCATTTATAAAAATCAGACTTTTGGTTACGAAATGAATTAATAACCAATAGTCTTATGTTTCTCCATCTCTCTTGAACACTACTCCAGTCTTTTAACACTAAACCAGCAGTGAGCAATGTCATATACTCTTAATGTCTTATCCTAGTCTTTTGCACTTGGTTTTGTTTGTACTTTTTTCTCTTCGTTCCTTCTTCTACTAGGTTTTCGGCACTCACCTTTCTCTCTTCACTTTTTGTACCTAACGTATTTACAGACGACTGTTTTAGGAAATTTATTTAAATCTATATGTTATATTCTGCGCCTATACACCCAATTGCCACTGCTCGTTTAGTATTTCGGTCCATGAAAGAGAGAGGGAGAGAGAGAAAGAGAGAGAGAGAGAGAGAGAGAGAGAGAGAAAGAGAGAGATTTGTGACTGGTTGTTTGGTGATTTGTACGACAAAAGAGTTGAAGAGAAACTGTAGTGGACCTCGACAAATAATAATGAAGCTAGACTGATGAAACGGTGAATAGAAGAAAATCGAACTTCATGCGGAGAAAAAAAAAGAAAGAAATTTACAGAAGAAAAAAGAATGACGAACACATGACCCCCCTCCCCTCATGGACAAAGTGTAAAAAATACATATATATAATATTTATATATACATACATCTATAATTTATATATATATATAATATTATAAATAAATATTAATTATTTATTACCTACAGACATCGATGTTTCATGCTAACGCAATCTTCAGTGCAGGAAGCTAATTCCCAACGGTCAGCGGGCGCGAACCCCGAACACAAATCGCCACTGATTTATAGTTAAGAACCCCTCGGCCATAGTGAACTAGTTATTAATTAGGGAGGAATTTAACTTTGTAAATAGCGAATCGGCGGCCAAATGTACCCAAGCAGTTTAGAGTGATCAACGAATGTATTCGGATCGTGCATTTCGCTATTAGTACTGCTTGTTATTAAAGTCACTCATATATAATATATATATATGTGTGTGTGTGTGTGTGTGTGTGTGTGTGTGTGTGTGTGTGTGTGTGTGTGTGTGTGTACCATATGCGCCCTACGTCATTAAATATAAGCGGTCCTGGGTGTAACCTTAAAAGGCATCTGGTGGCGAGGCCCCACTTTTGGAGCTTTAGGAGGCGTTGAGTCACCCTTTAGTCGCCACTACTCCTATGTCCACTCTGACTCCAAGTGGTAGTACCTGTCAGCGTCCCATCTATGGGTTAAATAAAACAAAATATTGTTTACGGAATATTTATTTCCAATCTAATGTCTTCGAGGTCCTTTATCCGCATGCTTAAATGATCACGCTCTTTCTTGAAGCCTTTGACCAGACCTTAAGATACAAAAAGAAATACCCCCCCCCCCAAATGATCATGTAAAATTTACTCGTACCTCTACATTCGAACAACTATTAATTAAAACAATTTAATCTTCAAAGTACTTTTGTGACTGTTGTAAGCCGAGTATCAGGGTTAATAGAGAACATGATAGAGAAATACTCCAACAAGTATTAAGCTCGACAAATACCAGTTTTGGGGATTTGTTTGGTGATTCTTAGTCTTGTTTACATCACAGCATGTATTTATGTTGTTTTAAGTTAGACACTTTTCATCGCTCATCATCTATTGCTTAAATAAGAAATAAAATATTGCTTAAAGAGTATTTATTTACAAAATATACGCCTTCAAAACAAGTTAATCTACACACGAATCGCTTAAGACGAAACCGGAAGAATGCGAATTTCGACATCAAATATGACATGAGATATTGACGATTGAACGTATTCAAATATCTTTTTTTACTGGGAAAGAATCACCTACATACTGAGGGGGAAACATTGTTCCCCTTCACCAGTGTGATTCCCCAATATAAGAGGCATATATATTTATAAAACATAATTATCCACGGACACGTGTTTCGCCGTCTACAGCTCTTCAGCGTGACTGAATCTAGCTAGATTCGAAACCAAGATCGCAGTAATTGAAGTCCGACGCCACGAACACTCGCTAGTAGAAGAGGAGATATATCACATATAAATATATAATTTTTTGTTGTTATTTTTGCGATATTGACACTTGAACGGATTTAAATATATATATATATATATATATATATATATATATATATATATATATATATATATAATATAGAACTAAAAGTATACTTTTAGGGGATAGAACCTATAGTGAAATGGTTTAAGCTCAATATACAAGATAGAGCAATTATAAAGATAAATGAAGAAAGAGAGATAAAGATGTACCAATGACAAATCTATTTCAACTTCGATTGTTCAATGCAAAAATGTACTCGATAAAACATGTTTATTTTTCTTTCCTTAAGCCAAGGCTTTTCAAAGATTAAAATCTTATCATCAGAGGAATTACATAGATGGATAAGTTGGCAGTGGAAAAGCCAAAATTCAAAATTTGAAAAATATAAAGTAATTGAAAGTAAGAGTATGCGTGTAAAACAATATGGAGTCTGTCCAGTTGGTGAAAGTCCGTTGATAAGGTGTCCGGTGAATGGAGATTTAAAGATGGGAAAAGGGGGTTTCGTGAAGGCAGCGTTGAAAATGTTCAAAATGAAGTAAATCCAATAGAAAGATGTTGTGTTCAATCGTAGATGGAAGCACTTATTCGGATGTAATTTTGAGAATTAGGGCCATTTAAAAATACTTCCGTGGACCGGGAATGAAAGTGGTCTTTCAGAAGTTGAGTTTAAAATGTGTATATTAAACACAGGCAGTCGGGAATTTAAGTAGTGACGTCTATAAACATGTTTTTATCGAGTACAACTTGCATTGAACAATTGAAGTTGAAATAGATTTGTCATTCGTACATACCGAACGGGATAAATATATAGGTATATAGCTATATAAGCAATTCATAGCATCAGATTTTTATCTCACTTTATGCGTTTTTCTGCCTCCCTATCTTTCTCCCATGCTTCTTTTCACTCTTACATGCTCCAAAACTACTCAATAGAATTGCATTACATTTAACATGAACCATCCTTGTCATAGATGAGCTAAAACTAATACTGCTACTGCTACTACTACTACTACTACTACTACTACTACTACTACTACTACTATTACTACTACTACTACTAATAATAATACTAATACTACTACTACTACTATATAAGAATAAATGGTTATAAGTTAAAAAAAACAATGGTTGGAATTGCCCTGAATGAATCACCCATTAAAACGTCGGATATTCAAAATTATACTAATATTGCTACTCTTAAAGCCCCTACTACTACTACTACTACTACTACTACTACTACTACTACTACTATCTTTAATACCATTAAAAATAATTTAAAATACTCAGATTGTTGTCTTTCGTTTGTGTCTTTCGCTCACTCTCGCACCATCTTCCCTTCTCTTTTCTTTTCACCTCAGTTTATTTGTAAACATTTCGCTTGTTTCATCTCTGTCTGTCTGTCTGTCTGTCTGCCTGTCTCTCCCTCTCTCTCTCTTTGTTTTCGCCCTTTCCGACCTTCCGAATCCCCTTTTGTAACTCTATAGAACAGAGCTGGTCTGTTTGACACCCGAAGTCGCTTATCATTAGACAATCTCCCTCTTTCACCCTCCCATCAATTCCAGTAAAAATTAAAGAAGACGAATGAATAATACATGTGCTGTCCGCTGTTCTATATTTCGCTGCCACGTGTTGGGTCGCAAGGGAACGGAAATGAAACCCTGTTGGGACGGCCATCTTGTCCGCGATTCCCTGGCCAGGCCGGAAGCCAGCAAAGACGCGATTGCGTGCGACGACACTTTCTCTCCGCCGCAACGGAGACTGGATGTCTCCCATCCGACAGACACCGACAGACAACAACTTTTATACGATAACCCTTCCTCTCTTCCCCCTCCCTCTCTGTCTCTCTCATTTGTTTTTTTTTCTCTGCGTTCTCTTTCTCTCTTATTTCGTTTGTTTGTTTTTCTTCCTCTTTTTTTCTCACTTTCTTTCGTTTATACACTTACTTTTCTTCCTTTTTTCTTTCCATCTTTATTTCGTACGATTGTCATTATTACTTTCCTTTTTTAATTTAAAAAAAAATTATTGATTTTTCTATTTCATTTATCTTTTCTTTCACTTTTCGTTTAATTTTGCTTCCGTTTTCTTTCTCTTTTTAATTCTGCTTCCTTCTTTATTTTTCTTTCATTTTTCTCTATTTTCGTGGGTTCCTATTTTCGGCCGTGCCTTCATTGGTATTCGTTCAGAGAGAACATATTTAGATGAGCAGATAAGCAAACAGACACACACAGATACACGTATATATATATATATATATATATATATATATATATATATATATATATATATATATATATAATATTCATAAATCAATATTAATTATAATTACCTACAGACGACGTCGTTTCGAGATTTTGCAGGGAAGTGATAATTTCAGACGGTCACGAGGCGCGAACCCGTTACTCAGAGTCACTTTTGACTCCGCACGCTTTTATTCTATCCTCTCGTCCGTTGGAAATTATCACGGATAAATTAAGTTATATTTATTCCAAACACAGCATAAACATCAAGACAACTAGAGGACTCAACGAACTTATATCTCGAAACAGTACTCAGTTTTTCGTGGCTGGATGCGAGTTTGAGTGGGCGAACAACCTAAATGCTAAAGTTTACAAGAAAGATAATGTGTTCATGCTACTCACGAGGTTGCTAAAAATATATATTCCAAATTTCATCGTTTAATAAAAAAAAAACTTTAAAAAAAACACAACTTTATGTATATGCCCCCTAAATTTTAACCGTTACAAACATAATAATCTTCCCATGTTACTTACCGTGCCGCTTTGAATATATACTTCAAAATTTATAATGATACGTTCATTAGTTTAACAGATTACCCTTTACACACACACACACACACACACACACACACACACACACATATATATATATATATATATATATATATATATATATATATACTATATATATATATATATATATTGTACCCCACCCCGCCCCAAAAAAACATTAAAAAACTAATGCTATATTGCTTATGCTCGTCCTGGAACAAGTATTCTACAGGTATATATATATATATATATATATATATATATATATATATATATATATATATATATATATATATATCCAACCGCCACTCCTACACTGATGAGGGTAAGAGGGCCCGAAACGACGCCGTCTGTAGGTGAAAAAAACCGACTTTAATATTTAAAAAATATTTTTTAAATAGTTATATATATATATATATATATATATATATATATATATATATATATATATATATATTATTATTATTACATTTCGATGTTCAGGCCAAGAACTTTAAAGTCCTTAACTCATGAGTTTCAAAGAAAATCTTCTCCTCAGAGGACCATTACCGCAATGACATTACTGCGGGTAATAAAAATTAAGCTTTGAAAATATATAAAAAATATATAAAACATCAGATATATTGGCCAAAAGCAAACTGTTTTGTTAAACTTATACAGTGTATCCAAGGCATAAAGTTTAAAACAATTTCTAAGAAAAATGTAAAAGAAGTCGATTATAAAAACACTCCAGGTGGAGAATGGTAATCTAAAAAACGAAAAAGTTATCCAGGCGGGAAATTTGCTTGCTATCGATGCAGTAGATGACAATGAAGAGTGTATTCAGGGTGTATGTAAATTAATTAAAAAAAAAACAAAAAAAAAACTAGGAAAAGCAAAAATTATACAAAATGTTCAAAGGCTCATTCGGTGTTGAATATTATAATGTTCAATTAAGGGTTCTTGGGAACTGATGGTAGGAATGTTGCAAACCATAACTTCTTGGTCTGTCGTATATAGAGAATGATAGAGTAGAAATATGCAGTAAGATCCGATAAAAAACAATGGTTAATAAAAAATAATAGATTGAATAGGTTATCCAGTCGCGATCGATTATTGACACATTTCGCGACTGGATAACCTTGTCAGCTCCTTCAATTTCTCGTATTTGGACTGCAATTTATAACCTGGATTAATCTTCAGTCAACCCTCTGGATGTCATTCCTGATTATGTTTTTCAAATTGTATGACCTGGATGTATTGTATGGATTTAACAAAAAAGTATGTTTTTGGGTTGATATATTTGATGTTATGTATTTTTATGTATTTGTGTATATATTTTTATATATTTTCAAAGCTTAATTTTATTACCAGTAGTGTTATAACTGCGGTAATGGTCCTCTGAAGAGAAGAATTATCTTTGAAAGCTCATGAGCTAAGGACTTTAAGATACTTTGGTAGAACTTTGAATTCTAATAACATTTGATTGACACCTTATTTTATTACTTCATTTTATATTATAATATATATATATATATATGTATATATATATGTATATATATATATATATATATATATATATATATATATATATATATATATATATATATATATATATATATATATACCTGTAGAATACTTGTTCCAGGACGGGCATAAGCAATAAATATAGCATTAGTTTTTTTATGTTTTTTTTGCGGGGGTGGAGTACAATTCCGGTTTGCCCACTCCTTAATGAGATAATAAAAAATATTCTCATATTACACACCTGTTGCCTAGAATACACATTCTAGAATTCATAATGATGAGTTTAATAGTTTAAGATTTTACCAAGCACATATATATTATTGACGCTCATGCGCGCCTATGTAAATCACCGTATGTTTTAGAATATATATTTAAATATACTTAATGATCCGGTTATTAGTTTAGAAGATTAAAGGATGTCTGGGGGGCGGATGCGGGTTTTGGTGGGAGCACCCCCAAAATAGTAAAGTTTACAAAAGTAAATAATGTGCCAATATTACTCATCGGGTTGGCGAGAATATATACTCTAAAACTCATAATTATCGGTTCATAAACAACAACAAATTTATATAGGCACCCCGTAAATGTTTACACTCATTAAAACAATGATGTTACTTACCGTATTCTTTAGAATATATATTCGAAAATTCCTTTAGGAGAGAACCCTGTATATATATATCTCATGTTGAGCACTATCGTTAATAATATCGCCGGCTTCTATTTAGCGTAATGCAAAGCACTTTGTAAATAAACAAATGGAGCAATATATATATATATATATATATATATATATATATATATATATATATATATATATATATATATATATATATATATGTGTGTGTGTGTTATTGTTTTGTTTTCTGCGATAGTCGACCGGTGTTTACCGGTGCGTTTTTATATTTGTCGCTACCCTGAGCAGTTTTTTTAAATTTTAAAAATATGCAGAGGACCGCATTAAAAAATACATATTCCCATAATCAGACGAGTTGTTGCATTGCCCATTCTTTCGGGGTACCCGATATGATCCAACAAGAATGACAAAGAACAGAACGTATATGGAAACACTTTGGTTTTCTTTATTTCCCATCACCGGGTGGTTTACGTCGGCTACGCACACACATATCAAAAAATATTTTTAAATACTTTTGTCTCATGAAAGTCTTTTTTTTTGTTGAGGTCACAGACTTGATTTCCGCTAGAAACTCGTTCGTATATACATCCGATTGGAAAGCAATTTGCTCTGCATTGTCTATCCGAGCGTGAACTGAAGCAATAATCCACAAGCGCTTCAAATTGTCTGTTTGATGAAATACAAGTTAGGGGGGATTCCTTCACAGTACCAACTTGCTTATCAGTCGAAATTTTAGTCAGCGGACACGAAAGCCTAACAGCAAGACGGGCTTGGGTATCATAGCCAATAAATCATCATCGGTGCCATAAACATCGGTAAACCCCCATTCTTCCGGTACTTCGATACTCTGATGACCAAGCGCTCCGGCTCTTCGCGTTTCTGAAACCGCCGCCTTTCAAGTCTCGCTTGCACTGCGGCACCTTCTCCTTTTTAACAGTTATCAAGTCGCTTTCTTTCTTTCTCGACGTCCCACCTACAATAGACTCGTCCATGATTCATTTTTGCCACTCTTCATTATCTTACAGAGTCATCAATTTTTGTATGTATAGATTTTTTTAATTACCTAATTTATAAAATAATTTTTGCGTGCACATATTTATTTAATTAATTTATAAATTAATTTTTGCGTGCACAAAAGGTAGACATGGACACGTGTTTCTGGCTATGAACCGTCACCAGCATGACTTACCGGGGCAGGGATCGAACCCTCGATGTAAATAGCGCTTTACCCCTAGACTAGAATAGCCTGCCACATTTTGTGCACGCAAACATTAATTTATAAATTAATTAAATAATACTGTATTAATAAAAAAAAAATTACATATATACATATCGTTTTTTTCTTTTTTTTCTTTCTTTAACTTCAAATCAACCCTATTTGGGATTATTTAAACACAATGCAAACTGTTAATTGTATACCGTTAGTTGAACATAAGTTGCTATTTACACTGGCTAGAAGAATATTGTAGGTTAATTTCTTTCTCAATAATATTATCTTATAAATGACAATGGATTAGATTTAAGATCTGCATAGCCAGTAGATTAAACGTCCCACGCATTTGGTCTTGTGTCTGAGTTTATTGTTTATTGAATATCTACATAGCCTAGGGTAGGAAATTTAAATAGTATCGAAGACGTAGAAATATGTGATAACACGATGACCTCTGGATCGTCTTGAAGAAAAAAGGTCGAAAGGGACCACACATGAACTTATGTTGGATAAAACTTCTTAAGTAAAGGTAATAAAACACTTCTTTTGAAAAACAAAATGTCACAAGGCGTCGACAAAAGCAGAAAGCAGTTTCCTGGAGACTTCAATCGTCTCAAATGAAGTTAACTCAACTCTTTTCGTTTGATCATGTTGTTGTAAAGTCGCCGAAACGGGGTTTAAGACTGACCACCCACAGATTTAATCGCCTTGAAATATTGTCATCATTGGTTGGTTAGTGAATGCAACCAATGAAATATAAGGAAAGGAATTTCTACCCACCAGCCTCGTCTCGAGAACAAATAGTGATTAGATCGGTGAGAATAGTTTGAGACTAGTGACGCATTTCCGGATTCTTCGAATGTCATTCCACAATTTATGATTATTTTCAGCTTTAATACTGACGAACCATAATAATTAAAAGCTCTGCTAATATATTAGACGCACATACGCACATTATATATATATATATATATATATATATATATATATATATATATATATATATATATATATATATATATATAGAGAGAGAGAGAGAGAGAGAGAGAGAGAGAGGGGGGGGGAGATAGAGAAAGAGAGATAGAGAGAGATTTCTATATCTGAAGTCGCAACCATACTATTACTATCTTTCAATGCTCAATTCAAGGAAGTGGTGTTGTGTTTATTATGTTGCCATAATGCCATCCTTCAAAACACTACGCCTTCCTCCAGTTGACGCAATAATGTATAGTATTTACATAAAATTATATATATATATATGTATATATATATATATATATTAGTACTTAAATAAAATTATATATATATATGTATATATATATATGTGGAGAGAGAGAGAGAGGGAGAGAGAGAAGGCAGTGTAATAAGGCTATATATATATATATATATATATATATATATATATATATATATATATATATATAATTATCCACAGGCACGTTTTTGTCGTCATCGTCCTTGACAGAACTAATTACCATACAATAATCCCTTTATTTCCATGTACACTCTCTTTTATAGCTCATCAGATCAATTCTGGTCCGAAACAGACGTCGCAATAATTTGTGGGCGGCAGGAGCCGTGAATAATGCCAGTCTTGTCTTGCTAGGCATTTTTCTTCATCATTGATCAGTCAACTCCTCAAACAAAGCGACTCACGCGGGCACCATGCATCGCCACTGAGTTCTATAGGTTGCATATATTCTTATCTTTTCCGATATATTCTTATCTTTTCCGATATATTCTTATCTTTTCCGATATATCAACACGTGTGAATTGTTCTCTCTTACCCCACCGTCAATTTCAAACCTTCCCCTTCTCTACCTGCCTGAATGTATCTGCTCTTGTTGCGACTCAACACTAGAAAGTAACTAACTAAAGCGCAACGTATACGTGAATGAATCAACGATACACTACGGTTGTTAAAACACACCACATTGAGTAGCTGTGATACGCCGAAACAACTGTCGGTGGTTGACTATAAAAAAGATTCCCACAAAATTAGGCATGTTTATATATATATATATATATATATATATATATATATATATATATATATATATATAATTCACTTCTTAACAAACTAAGCAATCATTATGAATTTTGGAACACAGCTGCTAGGGGTAAGGGGTCCAAATACGGGCTATATTTAGTTTGAAAAAAAAAAGAAAGCCCAGAGGGGTGGAAGCGCTTTGTGTAAATTCAGATACCTCATATATTTATGAAATTTTATTAATAGATATTATTTCAGTTTTTTTGGAGTATGTGGACAAACTGTCATTTGAAAATTAAAATATTTCAGATTTGGATGAAATTTGATCCATAACCATTAGACACAAATTAAGCGACATTTCTTGAATTTTACCTTCTTAAAACCCCTTAAGCTTAATCCTTAAATTTTAGACATGTTCTAGAATCCAAATCATGTAATGGATTTTGTTCAAAATTGGAATAAAGGTTCTAGACATTAGATTTCGTAGCATTATACCTTGATTTATATCTTCGTAACGCGACATAAAAGTGGTGCAAAACTGTTCTATTCAGGGAATTAATTTTACCCATCCTGGGACGGGTATTCTTCTAGTAAATATATAAAGTTAGGTATATGTATATGTTCATATATTTGTATGTACAGGATTCACTCCTAAACTAATTAACCGATAACTTTGAATTATGGAACACAGCTGCTATGCGTAAAAGGTGGCAATGATGGCTATATTTAGTTTAACTTAGTTTTATGCAAATGGTGTAAGAAGGGTTTAGAAGCCCTACGTGAACATTTAGATACCTCCGATTTTTGTTGAATTTTAACGCTATGTATTTGGACATCAATTAATAAATATTCCTCATATTTCAGTTTCTTTGGAGTATGCTACATTTTTAGGGGGAGGGGTGCAATATGGGCCAACTTCCTATTCTAAGATTCATGTATATCTAAATTAATAGTATATCTAAATGAATGAATGCCAAAGTTTTTCTGTCTATCCTAATTATATTAACATCAAAACACGTTAGGATTATTTAATTCTAATTATATATGAATATATTGAAATACTGTATATATAGGCATCTCCTACTCACTCAAACACATCTCGATTTTGCTTATTTGCATATTTATTTATTTTCAAGTTTTTAATAAATTAATATTCTGTAATATACCTTTCTACTTTATATTGTCAATTTTTCTTCTACATATGCAATCGTTTTAACGATAGTATTATTATTATTATTATTATTATTATTATTATTATTATTATTATTATTATTATTATTATTATTATTATTATTATTATTATTATTATTATAAATAAAATAAGGTAAATAGATTTTATTAAAAAAATGATTACGTTTAAAAACTTATTTCGAATTTCATTTTCAAGGGAGATAATTTTCTTCCGGCTTTAGTAAAGTGTCAAATATCGCTGTGATGTCGAACAGATACTACACTTTGATCTTAGCCAAAAAGTCACGGAAACATAAAAAATATTTTTTGTGACTAGGCATTTTAAAATAAAAAACAAAACAAAATAAAATTAGTTAAATGGGAATATTTTTTAATGAGCGGTGTAGTGTAGTATCGGTTCTGTTGTCATAAAACTGTCATCCCAGGAATTACCTCCTCCGTTTTTAAGGGTATGTAGGAGGTTGGAATCCTCCCAGAATGAAAAACCCACAAGACTCTATTTAGTCAGAATATATTTTAAGGGAGGGTAGTGTAGTATCGGTTCTGTTCTCATAAGACCGTTCACGCAAGAATGACTTCCTTCTTTTTTGGGTGGAGAGAAGTACTGTTCGTACATCGTAGTCTGTCACATAAAAACTAAGTGCAGATTCAGTACAGATACTACATTTTGCTCCTAGCCAAACGACAGCCGAGGAGTTTGTATGTTGGTAGTGATGATGATGATGATGATGATGATGATGATGATGATGATGAATGAATGAAAAATTTGTCATAGAAAATAAATACGCCTCCTCTAATCTTTCTAAATTACAAAAAAAAGTATTTTTCTCTAATATTCTTTACGTATTTTTCTTTCTTTTATAATAAAGGTGAAAAGTACAAAGTACACATTTCGTAAAAAGAACTATCTTTTTTTAGGGGGTGTAATTTAGCCCAGAGGGTAGTAGTTTTTCCTAGTATATATATATATATATATATATATATATATATAGATGATGATCCCCGTTTTTAATATTTCACGCTTAAGTTAAGGTCCCCTGTCTTTGTTTCACTGTTAAATACTTGAATCCCCCTTTTTTATATTTTATTTGCGAATTTCCCAACAAATGTTAAGTCTGCGATATCTTGGATTTAGTTAGTTTCTCTTGGAATTTAAACTGCATTTTCCTTTTTTTATTTTGTTTAAAATGACTCGAAGCTTCTTTATATATATATATATATATATATATATATATATATATATATATATATATATATATACATATACACATTATATATATATATATATATATATATATATATATATATATATAAATATATATGTGTGTGTGTGTGTGTGTGTGTGTATGAAAAATAATCAAGGAAAGAAATTAAACAGGAAAATATCATCAAAACGAGAGATGTACGTTTTGACAATTTCTTCCCGAGTTTAATTGTTTTTCATTTTGTCTTTTTCATACATCCTGTTTCCACTGCATTTCATTGTATCATATTGCGTGTATTTTATATATATATATATATATATATATATATATATAAGTACTTAAATAAAATTATATATATATATGTATATATATATGTGGAGAGAGAGAGAGAAAGAGAGAGAGAGAGAGGGGGAGAGAGAGAAGGCAGTGTAATAAGGCTATATATATATATATATATATATATATATATATATATATATATATATATATATATATATAATTATCCACAGGCACGTTTTTGTCGTCATCGTCCTTGACAGAACTAATAACCATACAATAATCCCTTTATTTCCATGTACACTCTCTTTTATAGCTCATAAGATCAATTCTGGTCCGAAACAGACGTCGCAATAATTTGTGGGCGGCAGGAGCCGTGAATAATGCCAGTCTTGTCTTGCTAGGCATTTTTCTTCATCATTGATCAGTCAACTCCTCAAACAAAGCGACTCACGCGGGCACCATGCATCGCCACTGAGTTCTATAGGTTGCATATATTCTTATCTTTTCCGATATATTCTTATCTTTTCCGATATATTCTTATCTTTTCCGATATATCAACACGTGTGAATTGTTCTCTCTTACCCCACCGTCAATTTCAAACCTTCCCCTTCTCTACCTGCCTGAATGTATCTGCTCTTGTTGCGACTCAACACTAGAAAGTAACTAACTAAAGCGCAACGTATACGTGAATGAATCAACGATACACTACGGTTGTTAAAACACACCACATTGAGTAGCTGTGATACGCCGAAACAACTGTCGGTGGTTGACTATAAAAAAGATTCCCACAAAATTAGGCATGTTTATATATATATATATATATATATATATATATATATATATATATATATATATAATTCACTTCTTAACAAACTAAGCAATCATTATGAATTTTGGAACACAGCTGCTAGGCGTAAGGGGTCCAAATACGGGCTATATTTAGTTTGAAAAAAAAGAAAGCCCAGAGGGGTGGAAGCGCTTTGTGTAAATTCAGATACCTCATATATTTATGAAATTTTATTAATAGATATTATTTCAGTTTTTTTGGAGTATGTGGACAAACTGTCATTTGAAAATTAAAATATTTCAGATTTGGATTAAATTTGATCCATAACCATTAGACACAAATTAAGCGACATTTCTTGAATGTTAGCTTCTTAAAACCCCTTAAGCTTAATCCTTAAATTTTAGACATGTTCTAGAATCCAAATCATGTAATGGATTTTGTTCAAAATTGGAATAAAGGTTCTAGACATTAGATTTCGTAGCATTATACCTTGATTTATATCTTCGTAACGCGACATAAAAGTGGTGCAAAACTGTTCTATTCAGGGAATTCATTTTACCTATCCTGGGACGGGTATTCTTCTAGTAAATATATAAAGTTAGGTATATGTATATGTTCATATATTTGTATGTACAGGATTCACTCCTAAACTAATTAACCGATAACTTTGAATTATGGAACACAGCTGCTATGCGTAAAAGGTGGCAATGATGGCTATATTTAGTTTAACTTAGTTTTATGCAAATGGTGTAAGAAGGGTTTAGAAGCCCTACGTGAACATTTAGATACCTCCGATTTTTGTTGAATTTTAACGCTATGTATTTGGACATCAATTAATAAATATTCCTCATATTTCAGTTTCTTTGGAGTATGCTACATTTTTAGGGGGGAGGGGTGTAATATGGGCCAACTTCCTATTCTAAGATTCATGTATATCTAAATTAATAGTATATCTAAATGAATGAATGCCAAAGTTTTTCTATCTATCCTAATTATATTAACATCAAAACACGTTAGGATTATTTAATTCTAATGATATAAGAATATATTGAAATACC
>OY744516.1:31848292-31858292 GCA_963556195.1 Sepiola atlantica | reverse complement strand
GAAGCCAACACACTAAGAGAAGCTCACTTTTGCTTACAAAAAAATGGCTTAGCAATCCTGTCGGTATTCTCCGGTTAACCGCCTCAGGCAATTAGCCATTAACTAACCCCTTTTCAGAGAGAAAGTAAAGCCTGGGATGGTTGACCACCTCGGACTGAACATAACCACACCGCAGCCGGACACACGGACAAACTCACAATGTTCATATTAATCTAGACAGATATTATAAAAGATAAAAACGCCAATGTTTTGATCATCAAAACCATGATGTGCCTCTGTATGTTACATATGATTGAATAAACATTGTGTATTTTTTTATACATGAACGTTGTTCCGTCTTCATTTGAAGACAATTGTCTCACAATTAGGACACATACATCAATTTATGTTTTGTTTTGTTTATGTGTTATTGTTCATTAATTCAGTTTGGTACAAAGCCAATGTTGGAATTTGAGGGTAAGGAATTTTGTGCAAAACAAGGTGATTCCGGCATTGGGATTTCTTCGTTTTTGCATGGAAGGGAAGTATGACGGGTCGTGCCAAAAGAAGAATATGAAATTATAACAGTGAAAAGGATGGGCCTAAAGGAATAGAGATAGATAGAGAGTAAGAAAGAAGGGATGAATAAGTAAAAGGAGATAGAGTGAGAGAACGAGAAAGAGAAAAAGAAGGAGAGAGAGGGAGGGTAGATAAAAACGGTGAAATGTATAAAAAGTCTGTGGGAGAGTGAAGGAGAGAGAGAGAGAGAGAGAGAGAGAGAGAGAGTTATGATAGAGTAAATCAATACAGAGCGAAAGTGCGCGAATCAGAATGAGTGAGAACGAGCGAAGGGGGGGGGGTGGAGTTTAGAAACACGGAAGTAAGAATCGGTAATAAAAGATAGAGTTTATAGGAAAGAGACTAAGACAACTAGAGTTATGATAAAGGAAACCAATAGCAAAAATAAAAGAAAGTGAGAGAGAGAGAGAAGAGAGAAGAGAGAGAGAAAAGTAAATAAATATGTAGAAAATGGAAGAATGTATGCAAACAGATGGAGAGAGAAAGAGATAGAGATAGAGAGAGGGAGAGGGGGGGTTGAGGGGTGGGGATGTTAGAAATTGGAGATAGTGAAAGAAAGCCAAAACTTGGAAGCATACCAGAACCTTCGGAAGGGAATATAAAAGGAAAACAAAAAACCACAACAATGTTACACATTTGAGGTTAAAGTTGTAGTTGTAATAGTTGGCACCCTTGAAACGGTGCCACAAACACTGGGGGGCAGGATGAGATAAACTTGAAAGTTAAGGAATGATAGAGAAGGGTGAATCCATCGAGTTCCTCCTGTGAGGTAACAATGAAATGTGGTGCTAATTTCTCAACCTAAAACCAAAAGTCCCTATTTACTTGCCTTCTCGCAAAGAGAGAGGTAGACACAAGGTCGATTTTTGATGTAGGGGAAAATACAGCTTCCCAAAAAGGGGCATTTTGGATTGAGATAAAAAATAAAAATTGTCTCAGTCAGGAGGATTTCTCTTTCATTGACCGAGGACAAAAAAGATGAAGTGTAGTATCAGAACAGATTCTACAGTTTACCCCTTATCCAAAAGATGGAGAATATGCGAATACATTGATAAAAAAAATAATGAAACTGCCCCCCCCCCCCAAAAAAAAAACACATACATGGGGTGGCGACACCAGTCTTGGAGTGGCACTACACAAAATAATAGTGAGCAGCAAGGAGGATGAAAGGACTAAGAAGGTAGAGCACCAACTTGACCTCAACTGTAAGGGTGCGGAGAGTGCTGGAACCTTGGTGTAGTCCAGTCAAATAGGCCTCAATTTGGGCAAAAGGTCAAACTAATACAAGTTTTTTTTTGCAGAATACATTTCTATAAGGTCTTTATTTTAACATACTAAAAGTCTAGAAGAATCTACCGATGCGAAATATGCAAATTTGCCATTTTTTTAGCAACAGGTGCCCTGTATTTTTGCAGTGAACATGATGTATGCTACCAATTGCACCAAGGTATCATTTGAAATTTATAGGTAAAAATTAGGATAAGAAATTATGTATATAGAATGCTTGTTTAACCTCACAGCAAAAATTGTTTTCGGGTACATCTTAAGTTTTGAGACAATTGTTTTAGCTAAAATACACCGTTTTATCGTATGCATTCAAAGAATATTCTCCCATTATCAAATTATTGGGATATTTCCTGAAATTATTGTATTAGATATACTTCTACATCATTATGTTTGAATTTAAACAAAAATAATGAATATATTCTAAATTATCCCCCCCCCCAACACACACACACAAGGAGGTCATGTTTTAATCATTGTTTATTTATTTGTTGTTTAGTTTATTTGCCCGTTTGTTAAAAACTTTATGCAAAAAATAATCACCAGATTTCAATGCCTTTATTACCAAAGTTGTATCTTGGCCCAGGGAAGTCCCATATTAAATTCTGAATCTGATCCAGTTCAGTATCTGAATGCAAGACTGTTTTGAATTCAGAAGATCCCTATTTTTCATCATTGTCAAAGGTTTAAAAAAATCTAATCTCAGTCAATTTCTTGTCTATTCTTTTGACATTTGAAACATGGGTACCAGATAGTATTACATATCACCAGATCAAATTTCCCTATATCTAAAACAGATTTAGGATTCGGCAGCACTTATCATTTTAACATAGAACATCCCATTTAACAACTTCATATGAATCTCTGTCAATCTGGCATTTCTCAATCAATCTGTGTAAACTTTTCTATGTTTATATAGTGTTTCATTTTTCAAACCATTACCAAGTTTCACCTGCATAGTAGGATAACACAATAAACGTTGGCGAAAGGTTCTGATCTCTGGGTGCTTTTGTTATTTAATTATTTTGCTATTAACTAACTCGATGTTATCTTCAGTCACTGACCAATTAGCGCCAGCTGTACCTCAACACTCTCCAACTGTGTGTTGAACAATTGTTGGATAATGGCCCTATGGGAATGGACGTATCTGTTGGGAATCGTTGGTTTGACTTGGGCGAATTAATGCGGGTGCAATCGAGTGCAGAATGGGGCTTGTTCTCACAGTCAGAGCTAACAGACGTGTGACGAGACCCCAGATCAAGGGTCAGTCTGCACCTGCAAGAGGATCTGTGACGTCATTCGTTCTCGTGAGAAGCGAGTTTTCGTCAGTCGGGGTTTTTGGAAGCAGACCAAGGAGACGTGATTGTTAAAATGTAATTTACAACAGATAAAGGAAATATTTCCCTTAAGGGAATACAAGCGAGATAAATCCTTTCCCCCTCTCTATGAATGGTTAAGAAAACATTGTTAACTAACTATGATAAAGTAGTGATTTGCTCTCTCCCTCTCTCGCGATGTAGTTAATGATCCTCAGTTGAAATAACAACGCTTGTAATAAAATGAATTACATTTAAAAGAAGAGTTTGTCTTCGGAGTGCGTCATGAGGCTTTTGTTGCAGACACGGACGGCGTGGTTCACGGCAGGAAGGAAAGAACAAAGAATTCATCCACTAGACTACACGACCACCCTCTACAAGCGAGGGAGAAATCTAAGGTATGCAACACAATTAAGTCCATAATACTTTTTACATATACGCCACGCAATATTTTTGTAGTTGCATCGGATCAAGTTAAGAAGACTTTCTGGTGCTGGTAGCATATCAGTTATTTCTGCTATGATGACACCATTGATCACCTGTCATTCACAATTGATGGGATTTAGAAAACGAGTTACTAACCATATCTGTACTTAGTATAACGAATAGAATAGGATTTTGCACCAGCTATTGTTGATGACAAGATATTTAATCCACTGTGATTATGTTTTTATATATCTTTTGGGCAAACCGATGATAGTGCAATTTGTTGACGTTCTGTCTGGCGTTTTTCAGATGCAATAATGCTTTCTTTTGATGTCTGACACTGACAGAAGACCCCAGCACAATGTTGTAAGTCTTTTATTTTAATAGCAACTGCTATGCCTGCATTGGATAAGCATGAAGAAATGGTAAATGTAAGCATATCCTTGGGCCAAGGTCAGATTTCAAAAAGTGCATATTTTAACAACAGTTTCAATAATAAGACTGCATCACGATTGGCGTGGATACACCAACACCTGCTCGTTACAAACATTCAGAAAACATCTGGATAAGTCTATGTTTATTAGATTTATTTTCCAAGAAAATGTCCTTTTTAGTTGCTGGAACCATAATTAATTCACAGTGTACAGATAGAGTATTTACTCGTCTTCCCAAATAAATTATGTCTTTTACTGAAGGTTGTTCACTGTAACCATCAAATATAATAACGCATTTGTCATATTTGCACAGTACGTATTTAATATATACATAATATATTTATCTAAATGCAAAACCATGATGCGAAATGATTCGATGTAGTAATGCTCGTCCATCTAAAAACAAGGTGTCTACCAGTTGGAAGTTTGCATTCTTGGCATCGAAGCTTGCTCCATATGGCACTTCCTTGAATTGCTTTGCTTGCAAATCTTGGAGATCCAATGGAATCAAACATAGATGTTCTTTAACGACACAGTTCATATGAAAAGAGGTATATTAAATATTTCTTTTGTTGCAACTAATGTTAGGCGGTGAAACAGTGCTTGTGGATGAATATGCACTACTTTTTTGTCTATAATCACATCTGTTATTTTAATTCAAGGGTAAGTGCCTGTTTGATTTTTGACTTGAATGAATTGTTAGATACTTCGCATAAACAATAAGATCATGGAAAGTCCTGCCCAGTATCACTATTGCAAACAAGATGTAAACTGTTTTTAAAAACAGAATACAAATCAGGATGGTTTCTGGATGAGGTAGCTATTTGTTGAAGATATAAACATATTCTCTTAGTATACACATTGTGACCTGCAGTAACAATGAATGGTAACATGTCATACAATGAAGCAAGATGGAGACTCCAATTTGCTGTTCTTTCAGCCCAGAGAAAATGCTTCGAAATGTCTAGTATTTTCATATATTGCAACCACAAGCAGCAAATACGATTAGTCAAATTTTCCTTTTTTTTCTGTTCCAACTCTTCATAGATAGTCCTACCTGCTATCATAGATTCTTCATCTACCATCGTATGTGGATGAGCAATCAGTTTTGCAAATATTTTTAGCTGACATTATTCAACGTTCTGTTAAATTAGTATCTCTACCTTGAATTATATTATATTTCTCTGTTCATGTGTGAGTCTTTTCTTCACTTTGAGTTTCAATATCAGTTACAGAAAAATGTGGCACAGTGAATTCCAATGTTTCTGCAATTGACATGTACATCATTTGAACAGGATAATCTTTCTAATACTGTATCACTACACTCATCATTCTGGGATTTACATATTTTGTCTATAGTGTTATCAAATGTAACTGTTTTCACATGATGATAACCCTGACATCTTTGTCTTCCTTGGTAGTTGATTGATGTACCAGAAAAAAGGCAGTAATTCTTGAAATCAAAAGTTCTTGTTCGGGATTGTAACCAACAATTAAATGCTGATACATCGACCCATTCCATGTTTTTCATCTGCTTTTATAATGTTAGGTTAACACTATCATTTTCTACAGCTCTTATGAACACGTTGACCTGCACATATACGAAAACTACTTGCATATTCCCCACATGCTGTGTTGATGTTATCACTTCCGTTTTTGGTAATTGTCACTGTATCCCTAAGATTGTTACCCATAATACCTTTTTTTTCTTTACAAAGTATGCACATGTCTCTAGTACTTGCATTAGACATTATTCAATTTGTAAAAAAAAGAAAGGAATTGACAGTAAAAAACAGCAGTTTATAATAGACTACAAATTTATTTCAGTAAGTTATTCTAAACTTTCGACCTATCATATATATTCTAAGGAATTCTTTAAACATCGACCAATATGTTATAGTTTTAACCTCTTCATATTGTTTTAAATAAGTTGTTTTTTGTGTAAAAAAATGTTCAAATGGTATTCTGTATTTAAAACTTTGCTTTTTGTATGTAATAAAACTTTTACGTCGTAAAAATATTTTGGTGCACGGAAAAACAATATGGCCGCCAGCGATTAAAACATTGAATTAAAGTTCGATTCTCAAAACTTTAATAAGTAAATTTGAACTTTATTTCAGGACAACAAATACATTTAAGACGGACAATCAATTTTATCGAAAATTTTAGAAAAGAAAGCAAAATGAAAACGAGGTTGTTTACATTTCTTTGTTATAAACACACGCTATTTTCGCACATCGATAATTATAAAATGTTCATATTTCGCATCGGCAGATTTTTCTAGACTTTTAATATGTTCATAGAGACACCTCATAGAAACGCATTGTGGAAAAATACCTTGTTTTGCAATTAGTTTGACCTTTTTCCACTGATTTAACTAAATTAGTGAACCGTACTGTCATTTATACTCCAGAAAAGACAAACGGTCGTTATTCAGCGAAAAATAAATGGTAAACGGATGCTGTGATAAGTCAAAATTATTTACAATGGTTACCAAAAGAAGCGAAGGGTGCTGGAAATCTAAATAAAAAAATACAAATACAATAATAATAATAATAATAATAATAATAATAATGATAATAATAATAATAATAATAATAATAATAATAACAATAATAATAATAATAATAATAATAATAATAATAATAATAATAATAATAATAATAATAATAATAATAATAATAATTAGAAGCCGGAAAGAAAACACGAACTCTGAGTTTAGAGAAACAAGTGCATTCGATAAAGTATAATACAACAGAGAACAAGAGTGGTTGTACGTCAGTCTTGACTGTCAGTATAGACGGGGGTGGTTCAAAGTATTTACTTCCTTCCTACCGCAGGAAGATGTGACACAACGCCGGAAGGTGAAGAGAGTCAAACTAGCGCCTTTAAGGAAGGAGCAGTCTGACCGCTAGAAAATGCAGCCCCGTCGATTCAGACAGTAAGCAATAAACTTACTCTACCCCAAAGAGGGGAGGCAAGGCCTGGGAGGGTGGACCTCCTAGGTCTACCCAGGATCAATACCTCAGCCCGACGGATCAAAGGCCACCGAAATAGCTTAGTCCCCATTAGACGAGCGTAGATCCGTCCCTGAGAAGCAGGTGTTCCTAGTATTTATGGTGAGTAGAAGAGTTCAAGTAGTCCGTATAGGTAAGGTACCATTACACCCTCCTCCCAAACCTTACCTCCTCAGGAGTCACAGTATCATTTCTTTTTTAGGTTGATGCTGTTCTGAGGCTGCTTGGGGTATCCGTTTGCCAAAATTGTCGTATTAGCCGACCATACATTTCTTCCTGGGAAGTGTTGTCGGTGTTTTCCGATAGTCGTTCCCTAATTTGATTTAGGTGTCTCTTATGAGAGAACTGTATGCCTCTATCAACATAAACCTGGTATCCTTCAGTTTTTAAAATTCTAGACTTCTAATTTTGGAGCACATCTTTAAACCTGGAAAGAATGTCCTCTTTGCTTTGATTTGAATCTTAAAGGCAAGTCATCTTATCTTTCACAGTCTTTAGCTCGTCTAAGACATCTTTGAGTTGCTACTTTAGCGATTCCAACACTGGAACCAGGAGTTGACTCTCTTTAACCTTCAATTGGTTATCCAAAGAATTTTACTTAATTTCTTTCAGTTTGTTGTTAGATATTTTCAGCGTCCTTGTGCTTTAATTTCTGCAGACAATTTATTTTGAGTCCATTTAATAGGATTTTTAATGAGTGAAACAAATTCCTTCTTTCGTTTTTCTGACTTATTCGTCAGATTTCTTATTTTCTGGCCAAAAATGTTGGTTGGTAACCCCCATAGGTTGAGCTGCTGCATCAAGTCTGTGCCAAATAAATCGTTGGTATTTTTTTATATATATTTTTTGGTAGTTTTGTTTAAAGTATTGTCTGTAATTATTTCACCCTCGAATTTAATTTTTTCACCAGTCAGCGTTCTGGCTATTTTGTTGGTTCTTGGCCTGGTCAGTTTTCCCAACCTTCTTCATGTATGTGCGTTTATAATGGACACGTCTGAACGAAGATCAAATTGTAATTTTACATTTATATTCAGGATTTTTACCTGTACATATTTTGAAATAATTCTACCGTCCTGTTCGCTCGTTTTTATCGATTTAAAGCGAGTTTTATTTCCTTTATTCGTTCTGCAATGTGAACTTGTGTCCAATTTTATTAAAAGTTAGACAGGTTTTTAAACGGTATGTGCAATCCGTTACCCAATGTAGGGCTCCACAACGAAAACAGGGGCTAGCCGGTAATTTATACTGTGATATGTTGGGCTAGCTTGCTTTTGGAGAAACGTTAAAATAATGCCGCTTGTTGTTTTGAATTGTTTTTGAAAAAAGTTGAAATGTGATTTCTGACGTATATTTCTTAAATGCGCAATCACTGACTCTTAAATGCCTTTCGAATCTTGTTTAACACTTTCAAATGTCTGAACGTCTTAAGCTAATTTCTGCTTTCTTTGTTTTTTCCTGATACAAGTACTTGCATGAAAATTAAATATTTAAAGTCATCTGCGCTAAGTTCAGCTAATTTTAAATCGTCAGAATGTTTATTAACTATTGACGCGAAAGTTGCGTAATCTTCGGAATCTTTTTTGACTAAATCCAAACACTTCCAACGTTTGTGTAACAGAGATGTTTTGGGGTTGAATAATTCTGTTAAAATTTTAAAGGCTTCAGAAAAAGTCAAGCTGCTAGTTTTTCGGAGTAAAATATAGTCATCGAATTTGGTATGTTCAGTGACGCCTATTTTTCAGAGTAGTAGGCGAACCTTTTTAGAGTCAGCCTAATTTTCACAATCTATTTTCTATAGATCCTCATACCTTCTGAAATAAAGAAGGAGGTAAGGCCTGGGAAGATGAACATTCTAAGGCTACCCAGAACGAAAAGCTCAGCCTGGCGGATAAAAGGCCATCAAAATGATCCAGTTCATGTCGGACTGGGGTCGATCCAGGTATTTGATTCCTTTTCACCGCAAGAATATGTGGCACAAGGCAAGAAAGTGGGGGAGGGAAGGCCAGCGTTCCTAAAGAAGGAGCACTCTGTCTTATAAAATAATGCCTGGGCAGCCCTCTCGGCATTCCCCGGTCAGGGCGCCTCAGGTAGTAAGCAATAAACATACTCCACCAAAGAGGGGAAGCGAGGCCTCGGAGGATTGACCTATGACTGCTCAAGACCAATACATCAGCCTGACAGATAAAAGGCCACCGAAATGGTCACGTTCCTGGCAGGTGCTCCCATTATTTATGGTAAGTGGAAAAGTTAAAGTAGTCCGTATAGGTAAGGTACAATAATAATAATAATAATAATGATTCTTATTCTTCTTCTTCTTCTTCTTCTTCTTCTTCTTCTTTTTCTTCTTCTTCTTCTTCTTCTTCTTCTTCTTCTTCTTATTATTATTATTATTATTATTATTTACTCACTAGGAGTTATCACACTGGTCATCGTCAGTGATCGCCCACTGCCAACCACCTGTGGTATTCCCTGGAGTCTGAGTGACAACAAGTCTCCTCAGACTTCCAGTATGCTCCACTTCTTTTCGCTCATCATCGCTGATGACCTTGTGGTATCGCAACAGCCACCTACCATCGATTTCCCGCTGATAAGGGCCATAGGTCCCCTCTGGGGCCCGAGTGGCAACAAGCCTCCCCAAGGTCTCAGAGCTGTCCGCGCTCTTCCAGTGGAGGTCTGGTTTGCGCTTTCCCTCCTCGATCCTCTGTCCATAATTTTCGTGGTGTCAGCCTATGCTTGCGCCTCTCTCGTGCGGTTGTATTTTCCCCGGTTCTGTTGTCTTGTGCTTCCATGTGTTTGTTCTCCATTCGTTGCTTATGTGGGTTGGTTTCCGCATTCGAGGACATTTCTCAGGATTGTAGCTGTTTTGATCATTACTGTCCGTTGTGTGGTCTCAGTTATCCCTTTGATTCCTATTTCTCCTAGTCTTTTCTCCATGTTTTTGGGGACTATTCCTAGTGCTCCTATG
>OY744516.1:31790792-31843292 GCA_963556195.1 Sepiola atlantica | reverse complement strand
GTTATATATTCCTTTCATCTCTCGGTACGAAAAACCTGGAAGAAAGACGAGTAAAATTTAGAATCGAACGGAAGGTTGATATCACACAAATCACGCTATCGATGAAAACAGCTAAAATATTAAGAAAAATAATTGCGTGCAGAAGCCAAGCCACATAATCAGCTAACACCGACCAAACATATATGTACATGTTTTGTCATTGTCGGTGTTGTCGCAAGTGGTGGCGTTGTATACGATATTAGTTATCAATCACTTATTTATCATGGGCAGTTAACCCTGATTCTGCAATTGCACGAGGTGGTATTATTGTCTGGTATGTGTTATGAGATTTTGGTATCCGTGCTCATATATATATATATATATATATATATATATATATATATATATATATATACAGAAATGGTGTTCACTAGAATAAATAGAACGTCGTCAAATTTACATAATCTTTTAAAAAGGCTGTAGCACCATCGAAAAAACTTGAACGATAATTTCAAATATGGAACTTACAGTACACATTTTATTAGCTTGTGTTGTTTTGTTTTGAATAATAATAGTAAGAAATGAACAACCTTTCTATATAGATATAGACGTCGTTTTTACTAAGTTATGCGTGCTAACGCAGACTCTACGATATTATGAAACTACGGTCAATCCTGACCCCATCTACATTTTTATTTTATGTTTTCGAAAAAGTCTTCCCAGTTGAGAAATGGATTCTTTGGCTATATTAAAAAAAACACTTTATCATGATCTATAAGTTTTACAACGCTTCAGTTTACATAATTTCATTCTGGAAAATGTCTAAAATTAAAAGTTTAAGCTTAAGGGGTCTTAAGAAGAAATTAAAATTAAGGAAATCTTGTTTTATTGGCGCCTAATAAGTATAGCTCAAAATCAATATAAATCTTTAGTTTTTTTAATTTTCAAATAGGAGATTGGTCCATATTTTGTCCACTTAAAAACACTTTAGCATACGAAACTGAGGTGCATAGTCTAATATCTCTTGTTAAAATTTCACAAAAATCTGAAGTATCTGAATTTTCACGAAAGGATTTCACCTCCAGTTTTACGTCCTATGCATTAAATTAAATTGACTATAAGCCACATTACCCACCCATAAGTCTTACAACTCTATCCAATAATTCATTATGATCGGTTAATTAGTTTAGTAGTGAATCCTGTACATACAACTATTTAACCATATAAACATACCTAAATTTATAAATATATATTAACATACCAAAAATAAAATATATACATATTTTAAATATATATATGTCGCTCTTCATCTGGGAGCATCACATTGGTGAAAGGAACATTATTCCAAACTAGCATTTGAGGAATATGCTTTTCCGTATAAATAATTGAATTCGTTACAAAGTATCGCAGACAAAATAAAAAATTTAAATATCTACAAAATAACTGTTTATTCCAGCACTACCGGGAACTGGCTCAGTGGTAGAGAGTCAGGTATCAAACTCTGGGTCCTGGTTTTAATTCTCGCAAGGGCACGCAATGCTGATGAGGCGTGAAACGACGAAACACGTTTCCGTAGATAATTATATATATATATATATATATATATATATATATATATATATATATATATATATATATAATTATGTTTTATGTTTGTTTCTCTGTTGCATTTGTTCGTGTTCGTGTTCGCATTTGTATATCTTTGTAATTGATGCAGACGTGAAAATCATTTCCTTTGTATTCATCGTGTTAGCGCGGAGGTGCGTGCGCATGTTTGGGTGCTTTTATGCGTGCATTAATATATAATAGTGTGTGTGCTACGCATACACATGCGTGAGTATATATATATATATATATATATATATATATATATATATATATATATATATATATATAGACGTTCACAGAAACACTGGTTTACTGTATCACAGCTCTTCGATGTGGCGAGATAAGCAAGTACTCTAGACTGAGATCGACATCCAACTATGTTTCTGTTCCTTTATGCGCACTTTCAATTCGGATATATATATATATATATATATATATATATATATATATACATATATATATATATATATATATATATGTGTGTGTGTGTGTGTGTGTGTTGTCCATTCATATTTTCTTTATTTTGCTGTCCGTGGTATAATTAAAGAGAAGGATAGTATAAATTGAGAGCGGGTAATTACGAGAAGTAACGGTTATATCAAGAGAAAGGGAGTAAAAGTGGTGTGCTTTAGGGTCTAGAAGGTGGGGGTGGCCGTTTAAGCATAAAAGTGTTGATTGAAAGAGGAAGAAGGAAAGAGAGAGAGAGAGAGAGAGAGAGAGAGAGAGAGAGTCATGTGATTAATTTCCAGACTCTTTTACCATCGAGAGACTCAGCAGCCGGCATTAATTCAAGAACCGAAGCCACATGCTTGCGTGAAGACTCTGCTGTCGAACAAGACAAGTTGCTTAATATCGCAACTAACAAGAAACTACGGGGGTTCGAGCGTGCGTGTGATGCATCTCAACACGGTTTTCTCTGCTAATATTCTGTGACCTCCTGGTTCAGCTATAGAACTAGGGTTTACTTAAAATGTTCAATATATGTACAATGTCCTCCGTTAAATAGCTGACAGACGGACAGTTGACTGTCGAAGCGTTTTATAGTACAGAGCCAACCGCATGAAACACGTGAATTTTGTATGTGTCGGTTTGCTCCCTCTGATGTATGTTTTTCTAATACTATAAATATTTCAAATGTGGTTGTTTACAGTAAAATTCTTGTTATGATCGGCTCATGTAAATAATAAATATTATTTAATAAAATCGATAGGTTTTATAGATACCATTTAATTTTTTTTATAAAATGCAGTTAATAATAATTAAATTAATAAACTCTAGGTAACTGCAATTACTGGATAAATATAATATAATGAGGCGGTGACTGAATTAATTATACCAAACTGTGTTGTACACAGAGTAATTTAAGTAATGGAGAAAAGTTCTGTCTGATTTTTAGAATTGCTTTTAATGTTGAAATATCTTTATTATATTATCTAAGTGAGTGTGTGTTAAACTATACATGAGTGTAATTATCGTGATTAATATCTCCGTTTATATCTGTGTACTGGTGTAAGTATGTTATCTTGTAACTTGTGTGTAAGTGTATGTGTTGTGGCGGTGTAAGTGCGAAATCACACGTCGCCAGTTGTTGTGGCGGTTTAAAGAAGACACGAATTCGGAGTTTAGAGAAAATAAGTATATTGAAAAAAGTATAATACAAAAGAGAACAAGAATGATTGTCAGTATAGACTGGTGTGGGTCCAGGTATTTAATTTCTTCCCACCGCAGCAATATGTGACACAAGGTTGGAAAGTGGAGGAAGAGTCAATCCAGCGCCCCTAAAGAAGGAGCACTATGGCCTAGCAAAAATAGCTTGGGCAGCCCCGCCGGCATTCCCCAGTCAGGGCGCCTCAGGCAGTAAGCGATAAACTTACTCCTCCCCAAAGAAGAGAGGCAAGGCCTGGGAGGGTGCACCTCCTAGGACAACCCAAGATAGTATACCTCAGCCCGGCAGATAAAAGGCCACTGAAATGGCCCAGTTCCTGCCGGACTGATTGTCGAGAACGGATGATCGACTGGTATTATCCCATCCCGACGTCCTCAATCAACCGAAGTTAATGAGAGATTGAACAGGATGGGGCGGATCCAAGTATTAAATTGCTTCCCACAGCAGCAATTGTGACACAAGGTCGGAAAGTGGGGGTGATTGAAACCAACGCCCCTAAAGGACTAGCACTCTGGCCTAGCAAAAATAGCCTGGGCAGCACCGTCGGCAAAATAGCTAAATTAATAAAGGAATAAATATTGAGAATATCTTCAGCGCCTCTAAAAACAACTAATCAAGGATCTTAATAAAAAGAGAAATCACTATCAACGGAGCTGTCTCCCATGTATAGACAGAAATTAAAATTGATTAATTAAAATGAAACGTATGGACAGGCAAATAAATAAAGAACAAATAACAAAAATATAAATAAAATATATATAATAGGCGAAAACACATACACACACATACACATACATATATATATATATATATATATATATATATATATATATATATCATAATATAAAATGAAATAATAAAATAAGGTGCCAATCAAATTTTATTAGAATTCAAAGTTCAAGCAAAGTATCTTAATTTATTATTTCATTTTATATTATGATATTAATGCTCTATCCAGTATATTGAGCTTCAGTTTTTATCCGGATGTTTCACTAATTATAAGATATTAGTTGACTCTTATATCTTTTGTTGGATTACTTTATATATATATATATATATATATATATATATATATATATATATATATATAGTAAGTTATGAAAATATATTTATGGCAATTCAGCTACACAGAGGCTCCCGCGTTTCATCCCAGGGGGATCTTCAGGCTAACATTCATGGTGTTTGTTTTGTAGGGTGTTTATATTTACACGACTAGCTAGTTACCCAATCAGATTCTTTGTTGTTCTCTTAGCCAATCGCTGGGCTTCTCACTAACAAAGGTCCTGTTAGTTTTATATCTTATTTCCTATTCTATTCTGTTTTCTATAGAGTGGCCTATCCCTGTTTCTTTGTTGTGTCAATATAATGGGTGACTTTATTAAATACTGCAATGGTTAATGCATTATGTTAAATAGTGCTTACATACTTCTTGGTGTGTCATTATAGAAAAATATTGTATAAAATCTATCAATTTGGGACTTCGTTTGCTTTTGAATGTATTGCGAATATTTACACTGGATATTATTTGAATTGGAATTGATGAAGTATATATGATGAAGAAGAAAATAATTAGTTCCTAATTTTTAACCCGGTTTAATAGTAATAATATTTTTTTCTGAGTCACACGGAAAATATTGTTGAATGTTGATTTTTTGGAGCATGATTAAAAAATATTAACTTCGTCATATATATATATATATATATATATATATATATATATATATATATATATATATATATATATATATGAAGTTATGAGTCCTTATATCGTTATATATTTGTAATATTGGCTGTTTATAGCACTGACAATAAGATTAAAACGCTAAATTCATAATCAAAATTACTATTTCTAATATATTGATCATGTGCATGCGACCGGATTAATTAATTTGCATATTGCTTTGCAAAAGGACATTTCATCAATTTACTATTCGTTCTTATTGTTTTCTAATTCAATGATTGCTTTCATTTTATTATCCACATAAATCTAATTACGTATATTTTTTATATCCTAGTTAGAAAATTCGTATTTTTGGTGAAAATGATATTGCAAGTCTTTTCAGGTCAGTTTACTTTAAAGCGTTATCATCCGTTTCTACTTTGTAAATTAAAAACAAAACTCCACCTCCCCACGCCCCCACACACACACATGCACACCGCTGCCAAGTGATTATCTCACTGCATTAAATTCATTAGGAAATTAACTTTCACCACAATGTATTTAGGGTCATTCGTACACAGGTTAGCGATTTTGTTCTTTTCTGAATTGTAATTTTAAAACAAACCCCACCTCAAACACACACACACACACACACACATCGCAGGCAAGCAAACAAGCCAGTGAGTATCATGCACATTCCAACTAAATTTCACAAATATTTTTTATATCGTGGATAAAGGTTTAGCATTTTTGCTTAAAAAAGTCTTTCGAATCGTGACACGACTCACACTTATATATCTATCTTCTCTCTATATATAAATCAACGTTTGTTTGTCTGCGTGTTATAGACATCAATATTTAACCGTTAGAACATTCAGTTAAGATTTCAATAAGATTTACAATTTTTTCAAAATCTAAGATCACAATTGAAATTTCCCTTCGATTGTTTCTAGGGTCACTAAGGGCTAATACCGGTTGCGTCGATAAAACAAAACTGGAATGTATTAGAACGTAAATCTCTGACAATATCTAAGGATACATTTGAAAACTTTATTTCGATGTCATCTGGTGTACTTTTTATAGAATATATATATATATATATATATATATATATATATATATATATATATATATATATATAATAAAAGTTTTTAAACCGGTTTAACCCCCCAGCGCTCCTGGCATTTTCTCGGTACCCGGGATTTTTCTTTTATTTATTTTTGACAAGGAGAGGAAGAAGAAAAAAAAAAAAAATCTCTCGAAATATCAAATTGATTCTTGATAATCCGGACATTACAAACTAACACCCTTGCTGTCTAGAAAAATAAACAAACCTTTCGATCTATATCCGACTTATTTCGGTTTTGTTCTGTTTTTGTTCTTCACAGCTTCCAGCAACCCGGATCTTCGCATTGCCTTAAACCTTTTTAAAAACTTTTATTATTACTCCCAGCAATGCTTACAGCAAACTACCAATTTCTATTATATATATATATATATATATATATATATATATATATATATATATATATATATATATATATACACTCAACTATATATATACAGATATACTCATGTATATATATATATATTTATATATAGTAATCGACATACACACCGTTTCACTGTATGACACTCTTCAGTGCGGCTAGACCAGTTAGTGCCTCAAGCCGTGATTAAAACTCAACAGTTAAGCTGACAGTCGGCGCCCTTATCCCTGCGCTATCTCATACGACACTGACTGAACGTAAGTGATAGTGTTTGTAATGTTGTTAGTTCATAGGTATACATCTATGAAGCTACGGTGTTTATAACATAGTGCTCAATAACAAGTAGAGCTGTATTTTGGTATAAATTTTATTTATAGAAATATTTTTGGCTACATATGTGTATACATGTTTCTTCGAATAAGGTCGTAGCTGAAGCATGTGTGCACATATGGAGCCTAAAACGTTTCTATAAATAAAAATTGATACTAATATATATATATATATATATATATATATATATATATAAGTATCAATATATATATATAGTGTAACCCGGATATAAGAGACCCATATAAGAGAAACCCGGATATAAGAGACATTTTCTCTGGTCCCGTCCTCCCCGATATAAGAGAGTTTGTTTTGAGTGACAGTGTGATGTCGTAAATCAGACACCCTCTACTTTATGATTTTGCTTTGTGTGTCTAAGGGTAGCGTCACCCGCTATTTTGCTGACTTTGCTTGTCGTTTACATAAATCTGTACAGCACTTTCTGTTCTGTAAAGTCATAAGTTTGTTAATTTTGCCACTGAAAACCGTTTGCTTGTGATCATTACGATTAGTGATGTCGACGTCTCAACGAAAAACTGAGCATTTCTGAACAGTTGGAGCTCATCGACGATGTCAAAGTGAAGAAACTCACACTGGCCGCTGCGGCCAAAAAGTACGGAATCGGTTATTCAACAGCAGCAAAAATTCTCAAGAAAGAAGAATATCTTAGATCTTGCATGTAAACGAACGGAAACACTAATTGCAAACGAAAGCGCCAATCCGTGCACAAGGGCATTAACGAAGCGCTTACACAATGGTTTACGCAAGCATGTGCTCATGGTGCTAGTGTCACCGATCACGTCATTAGGCAGAAAGCATCACAATTGGCTGTAAATCTTGAAGTTGATTTTGAACCGAGCAATGACTGGCTCATGTGCTGGAAGCAGACCAATAATGTTTCGTTCAAAAAATTTCACGGCGAATCAACGTCAGCAGATCACGTTTCTGCCAACGAATGGGTGACAAACGTTTTGTCGCAACTTTTTCGTGGATATGATCAAAAAGATGTTTGGAACTGTGATGAAACGGGACTTTTCTACAAAGCAATGCCGTCTGGATCTTTGCAATTTGTCGGCGACGAACATTCAAATGGGGCAAAAGTTCCCAAAGACAGACTCACGATGCTTCAGTTCACAAACATGGACGGCAATTAAAAGCAAGCTGTAGTTGTTGGTAAGTCGGCAAAACCACGCTGCTTTAAAAATGTCAAAACTCTGCCGTTTTCTTACTTCGCTATTCGTAAAGCCTGGATGACTAGTCAGCTGTTTACTGACGTTATGAAAACGCTTGATCGAAAAATGATTGCTCAAAACCGAAAGATTATTCTGGTTTTGGACAATGCAACTTGTCATAACTTACTGCCGGGTACAAATCTGTCAAACATCAAATTGTCGCTCATGCCACTAAACACTACCAGTCTCATTCAACCTTTGGATTAAGGCATCATTCATTCATTCAAAGCGTATTATCGTCGGGAACTTGTTTGAATGCAAATCGCAGCGATCGATGCTACACCGCTAGTGCCGCTGTCCGAAGTGGCCAAGCAGATCACTGTTTTGAAGGTCATGCGCATGATGAAACGAGAACTTTTCATGGTCAAACCGTCAACAATTCAAAATTGTTTTAAATTTAATCACAGGCTGAAGTGGAAGAAATACTCGGCGAAAATTATCAAGTTCTCCACCATCGGGAATTTTGACGAATTTATCAGCTTCGACGACAGTACACAATGTTATGGAGAACTGACTGACACGGACTTCACACGTGGTATAAAATCGGATGATCAAGATTTTGACGAAGATGATGATGCTGAAAGCGTAAGTTTTGGAGTTTCTGAAAGTGACAAACCAGAGCCAAATTCTCTGGCTGCATTGAATGCGCTTGAAACTCTGACAGCCTATTTTTAAGCAAAAAGCAGTGATCCTGTGATGGTGCATTGAAAATGATTTACAGACTGTATGAAAGTGTTCATGATGTTAACAAAGAGATTTCTGTACGATAACAAATGACTGACTTTTTTTAAAGAAAAGGTAATTTTTGACTGAATTATTTGTGAAAACTGATTGAAAATGTATTTTTGTCTGTGTTTTTGTGTTTTTTAATGTCTATAACTGTTAAATAAACTAGTTGTATGAAGTGTTCCCATACATACCTAAACAAAATAGACCAAACCCGGATATAAGAGACTTCTTCTCCGGTCCCGACAGCTCTCTTATATCAGGGTTACACCGTATATATATATATATATATATATATATATATATATATATATATATATATATATATATATATAGTAAGCAATGAAAATATATATGGCAATCAAGCTACACAGGAGGCTCCCGTGTTTCATCCCCGGGGGGAATCGTCAGTCTGACGATTCTCCCCGGGGATAAAACACGGGAGCATGTGTGTAGCTTGATTGCCATATATATTTTCATTGCTTACTACCTAGCTCTACTTACGTATCGAGCACTGTTGAAGTAAATACTGAAAACTGACACATAAAAAATTATATCTCCTTATAATATTTTATGTAGATACATGAAGTACTAATATATATATATATATATATATATATATATATATATATATATATATACACACACACACTTCCTGGCACAGGAATCAGTCATCGGTAATCACCTGGTTAGTACAAATAGTTGTTCTCACAACTATTCCGATGGGTGGTTTTCTGTTTTACACAGTACCAGATCAGACTACCATCTCAATATTATTGAGGCGTTAGTTAATAACAATTTTCGACCTAGCCTGTTTAGACAAAAGATTTTGAAGCATCAGTTGGAGATCTTTAATGATTCAAATCCACCATAACGTTGAGAGATTTACGTTTTTTCTCTCAATCGTTTTCTCCAACTTAATTTTTTTCCCCTCATATCTCATTCGATTTTCTTAGTTTTTAATGTATCATTCTGACGTTTCCTCTTAAAGGGTCAGACAATAAGGCCTTACGGAACATTTTAGCAATTTTCTTTTTTTTTCCACCCTCTCGTTTTATTGGTTTATATAAAAAAATGTTTCCTCTCAAATTCATCCTACGATTTTGTTGTACGCGAAATTTACTTATATATATATATATATATATATATATATATATATATATATATATATATATATATATAAAGTGGTGTACTAAAAGCGAACTTTTAGGAAAGGTAAAACCTATTGTGAAGAGTATACAGCTCAATATCCAGGATAGAGCTTTGGCTTTTGCTTCTCTAATTCCTTTCCATTCTTCTTCATATATATATATATATATATATATATATATATATATATATATATATATATATATATATATATATATATATATATATTGGCGTAGAGTTCTTACACAATCTAAATCTGTTATCGCTTTATCTATCAGTTAATAAAACTAGAATTTAAGCTGTGACGATTCAGACTGTTAAATATTTAAAAGCTGTAAATGTTTTCCGATTGTACAGGGGGTCCCTACAGCTTTTTATAGCCCTTGGCCTAATCAAATATAAATCAGAGACTCCATAAATACGACATGAGTGGCACGTGGTTTGAGGCATTAGCTAAACACGCTACAGATTAGGATTTCAAAATTCACTGGTGTTCACTTACAGCGATTCGGTATTCGGTTGAAAAAAAAAATGAACCCATGAAATATGGAAGAATTGCTTTCCACGTTTCTGTGAAATTATTGAAAAAGAAGGTAAATATAAATAGAAGTGGGAAAGAAGACAGAAAAAGAAGATTGAAGAAACTGAAGACAAGATAAGAACGAAATGAGAAAAAGAAAAAAGACGAAAAAGAGGCTGAGAAGCTTAAAGAAAAAGAAGGGAAAGAAAAGAGGAAAAGAAAGAGAAATACAGATGAGAACATTGCGAAAAAGAGAGAAGAAAAGTGACACAAGAGAAAAGGGGAAACTATGAGGAAGATAAAGCGGGGTAACCGACAAAAGAGAAGACGATGAGAAAGAGAAGTAAAAGAAAAAGATAAAAAACTGAAGAGAAAACAAGAGCGGAGGAAGTAGAGGATATATATATATATATATATATATATATATATATATATATATATATATATATATATATATATATATTGAGAACGAGAACGAGAAAGAGAGAGAGAGAGTTACAATCTTAATTATCTCTCTTAGTTACATTCTTTGTATAATAGAGTGATTTCCCTTGCCGACCGCCATGACTTTCTCATTCCATTTCTGGATTGTATTATAATATCCACTACAATATATATATATATATAACAACTTATTCAAACTAATGCGTGACTTTTGCGGGATTGTTTGGCGAGTGCTTGATTAGCAGATTTCCTGATTTTAACTGGCCTTCACGTTCATCGGATTTAACAGCCCCTGACTTTTTCCTTTTTCTTAACGAAAGGGTATATGTGAACAAGCCTACAACGATTCAAGAGCTTAAAAACAATATCAGACATGAAATCCAAGAACTAGAGCCAGTTATTCTAAGGAGTGGAATGGAAAATGCCCGAACTAGAGCCCGTCTTTGTGAGGCCGAAAATGGTGGCCATTTAAAGGACATTACTTTTAAAAAGTACTGCTACAAAATTACCAAGTAAATCAGAAAAGCCTAGTTTCTATCACCTAAACAAACCAATGCGCGACTTTTGCGCCACAATGTATATATATACAGGATTCTACGAAAATATTTTACATTAAAAAACACCTAAGTATTTTTTGTAATTCTTTTTCAATAACTATTATCTTTTCAGAGTGTGGGATATCTGCTTATCGGATTCCGTTCTGATATTTGTTATTATTTTTTTTTTATATAAATGAAATTCGACACGTCTTGAAACAGCTGTGAACTTGGACACAGATATATCAACTCTTTATTATGGAATATAATTTAAAGATAATTTAATCAAAATAAAATATATACATATATTGAGCTCTATTTTCCCATATAATACTGAGCTTTTAGTTGATTCTTGCAAACTGATGTTTGAATTACTCTAAAAGGCGTTTTTCTAATGTACTTTATATATATATATATATATATATATATATATATATATATATATATATATATATATATATATATATATATATATATATGTGTGTGTGTGTGAAGAGAGAATGAATAGTGTTAAATAAATAAATCAAAAGATTTATAACCTTATTTACTACAGTTCGAAGAATTAAATGTCAACAATGGTCTGGCGTACAACGATCGTTTCAGAGACGATTCGGAATCATATTTAATTTTCTTATTATATATATATATATATATATATATATATATATATATATATGTGTGTGTGTGTGTGTGTGTGTGTGTGTGTGTGTATTTGTGTGTGTGTGTGTGTGTGTGATTCCCAATATGTCACTTCCTCAGCACCTTATACTTAGGTAGCCAACAGAAAACGTAGTGAAAACATCAACATCCTTCACATAATTCACAAATTTTTTTTAAAGATTTATAACAGAAAACACATGAAACTTATATTATGTTAGTTTCACCATTAGTTAATACAAATACTATTACTAACACTAATAACAACAATAACCAATAATAATAATATTAAAATTAGTAAAGATAACAATAAATATATCAACAATCATTGTAATAGTAGTACTTACAATGGTAATGATATCAATACTTACAATAGTTATAGCAATAAAAGCAGTAATAGTAATTATAAATAATAGAAATAATAATCATATAAACAATGATAATGATAATTATATTAATATTAATAATAATAGTTCTACTATCAATAATAAAATAATAGTAATAATAATCTTATTAGTGATAATAATAGTCAAAGTTACAGTAATCCATATCGAATCGATAAGATCTATATTGTATATGAATCTAAAATTGAATATTAGGGGATGAGGAAAAATAATAGTAATGGCAATCCAAGAATATCACAGCAATAATGACCGTAGCATGAACAATAATGTTGCTGCTGTCACTAAAGCTGGATGTTGCCAGAATTACTTTTAGTAAGAAACAACATTAATCAGAGAGAAATTAGACGGAGATCTTCATGGGTTATGCATAAAGGTGGAAGTACACCAGGGGTTTTCAAATATGAAAAAAATCCAAATACAATTTCTTAGAGAAAATTACATAAGTCAAAGGTATCACATACAAGACAAAAAACAGTTTGACAAAGGTGAGCATAAAACAAACAAATATGAATGGATAAGAGCAATTAGAAGTCGTTTCAAATGAGGTTATTTTCAAAGGTAGGTGGGTAGTGTTTAGGGAGGAGTGTGTAGCCTTCAAAATGATTAACCGTTAAAGATAATTCTATCGCGGTAATAATATTAGTAATTGAAAGTGAAAAAAAACAAAAAAAACAGTTTACACACAATGTAATTTGATTAATTAGTGTTTAAATAAAGGTTAAAAAAAACCAACCCGTCATTAATTTAAGGATTTTTCCCGATAATAGAAGGGTTCGAATTATTAGGCAGTCGAGATAGTCACAGAAAACGAGTGACCGGGCCAATACCCAACTTGTGAATGGGATTTATTAATTATTGAGCTTCTTGTCTATGTATGTGGATATTTTATATTCCCTTTGTGTGTACGTGTGCATTATAAACAAAAAGGGAATATCACTAAAGGTAGTAATAATATTTAATACTGAGCTAGAGAGAGAGAATGGAAAAGAGAGACAGCGAGAGCGCGCACACGAGAGAGAAAGAGAGAGAGAGAGAGAGAGGGAAAGAGAGAAAGAGAAAGAGGGGGTAGAGATGTGGACAGATATAACGAATAAAAAAGACTAATTTTAGATTTGGTCTTTTTATTTTTTATATTTCTCTGCCTCTCCTTCTCTTTCTCTCTCTCCCCCTCTCTCTCTCTTTCTCTCTCTCTCTCTCTCTCTCTCTCTCTATATATATATATATATATTTATATATATGTATATATATATATATATACAATGAAAAATTGATTTGAATTTATATTGGATTTACGTATTTTTAGATATTTCATATTTCTACAGCTCTCTTATAAATTATTTTTTTCTAGCAGGTTATCTTATATATATATATATATATATATATATATATATATATATATATATATATATATATATATATATATATATATATATACATATAAATGTATATATATATATATATATATATATTTATATATATATATATATATATATATATTAATATATATATATATGAGAGAGAGATGGGAAGATGGAGACAAGGAAAGAGGAGGAGGGTGAGGGGGACTGGAAATAGTTGTTTACGGATTCGAATGATGTTATGACGCCTCGCACGGTCTTACCTAATTTTGTATGTAACAACGCACATCCACCCTTTCCCGCCATATTTGCTTCTTGGAAACGCGCCAATATTATGACGTGATATATGGAAGCCATTTTGAACTAACACAATTCTTTTGTGAGAACAGAACTGTGGACCGAAAGATTGGGCGCGAATACGCGTACACACGCAAACGTGTACACACACACACGCATACACACGTGCGCACACATGATTGCACACAATGATTCCGTCTAATCTGGAAACGCAAATATATTGGCGCGTGTATTCGATATATAATAACGATAGGAAAGACAAAAAGAACCGTAATGGTTAATCTAAATTTGTTGCGTCGGTAAGTGTATGAGTAGGAGAATGTGAGTGCGTAATTTTGCATGTATGCGTGTTTGTGTGCATGCACGTACAGCCTACTCCAATTTGTTGTATCCATAAGTTTGTGCGAGAGGGTTTGTTTGTGTGTGGGTGTATGTGTGCGTTTACAGTCTTTCTTATATCTAACTGTGTGCACGTGTATGCACGTGTTTGTGCGTGCTTCTTTTGTGCGTGTGCGTGTACAGTCGTTCTCCTATATAAAAATAGAGCTACCACGATTTCAGTTACCCGCGGCCAGTATTAAACATTTTTTTAAATTCCTTATTATACGTAGAAATTCTCTTCAAATGCAAATATAATGATGTCGGCAATTCAGATTAAAAAACAACAAAATAAACAAAAAACAAACAAACAGGCAAACAAATAAAGATAGAAGAAGAAAAAGAAGAACAAGAAGAAGAAGAAGAAGAAAGAAGAGTAGGAGGAGAAGAAGAGAAGAGGTGAGAAGGAGGTAGAGAAAGCGAGGAAAAAGAAAACAAACGGGGAAGGAGGAAGAGAAGTAGAAGAAGATGAAGAAGGAAGCCATTAAATATTTCGTGAAAAAATGTAAATGTTCTCGACTTTATAAGAAAAAAATAATTTGTTTACTTTGCCTGCAGACATGTAGTTATGTAAGGTCCTAATGACCTATAATCTTCCCAATCCCTCCTGAACATTAGCCCAGTCTTATAATATTAAACCAGCAGAGACAGTGTCATATAGTATACGCCCAGTGTCATAACCTATTCTTTTTCGCTCGTTTTTTAAAAATGTTTTTTTAAGCTGCCTTCTTCTCAAGAGTAGTTTATTTCTAAGAACCGCAGACTTGTGGAACTCTATTCCTGCTGACTGTTTTCCTCCTATCTATAACCTTGGTCTTTTCAAGACTAAGACCAATAGGCATCTCTTGTTTTTGCGATTATCATATTTGTTCTTGTTAGCTCCTTACATCAAATGGCTTCATGCTTTGTCTGGAGCGATTTCCATAAAAACTCATTTTCGTTTCGTTTTTACGAAAGGCTAAAACGCTCGATGATAAGGATTAATTAGATTTATACATTGACAGTTGAATGATGAGAGGATTGAAAATTTCCACATGTTTAGTTGTGCTTTAAGCGACGATTTATATAACAAATAAACTGTTTGTATTTCATAGAAGTGCCGTGTTTATTCTAATTTCAAACAGCGACATTAGTAACGTGTCGACATGAGTGTGTGTATACGAAATTATTTCTTTATGTTAAATGTTTCTTGCCATTCGTTACCTGTTTTTTTATATAAAAATAGCATTTTTTATTTTATTAATATGCACTTTTTGAAGTAACCAGTAATACCAACACAAATAAAAACATAATAGGTTTTCTGGTGAGCGGGATGTTGTACAGATAATATTGCTGGCTACTCTACAAGCGGTCGGGTTTCGAATTTCAACTTGAAACATCTACCTTGCAGACTGGGAATATATATATATATATATATATATATATATATATTTGTATACTTAGGCAGCATTTCTTCGTTGATGCATGTTTTACTAAACAACAGTGGCAATTCCTGGTTGTTTCTTTTTTATCCATCTTTTTAAGTTAGTTCACCAACGATCTAATGTTCCGTTCAAGTGTGAACAGGAACTCGCCAAAACTGCAAACGTTTTCGACTGCCATGGGTCTTCATCAGGCACGTGAGCAGTTAAGCAAATTAAAATTAGTGAATTCATTAAGAAAGTCGATTAAAACAATTTTTTAGTTTATTTTTTATTTTTTATTAAAAGCATTTTAGTATACCTTTCATATCGAGCATTTTGATGGTAGGTTCATTTGCTCGAATGAGTAAGGCTTCAATTATGGGGAGGCGCAGGTTGCAATTTGAGACGGCGAAGATAGCAGTGCTTTTTACTAATATGTTTCTGAAATATTTTTTGGGGGTGTCATGTTCTACCAAATCATGGTAAATAGAGCTATGGGTGAGGAGAGGTTGCATATAAGGCGGCGAGAGATACTAGTTCCAATCATACCAATACATGCATTATTTTTGGAGACACATTCTTCCAATGGGCATTTTTATACATACACAGCATTACTAGTTTTTAGTAAACTGTTATCCAACGTCGGGTTATTTTTTATTAATTAATTAGTTGTATTTAATTTTTTTTAATAGTAACTAGTGAACCGGAGCTTATGTTTTTTGTCAGTAGGGGAAATATGTATATGTATGATATTTTAAAATTATTTTTTCATCTAGTTTATAATTAGGGTGTATCTGGTTACAGTAATATAGATTGATATTTTTTTAATTAAAGACAATTTTTCTTCTGTGCCTTTGTCAAGAATAGAAAAATAACCAGTGCATGACAGGCTACTAAACTCACCAGTCTATTCACCTTATTCACTCAAGCGTGCTTCAAGAAATTTATGACTATTTTCACCATCGAACAAAAAATGCTACTTTCAGACCGCCACTCAGACTCTCCCAAAAACATACTCCATACAGATGGTAGCAAAAACTGTTCTCTCTAATCTTCGTCTACTCCTACTCTCCCACTTAACACCAGAAACTAAATTACATCGGATAATTTATAAAATCATCACCGTAAATATTTCATTTCATTCTTCTAATGAATTCCTACATAATATGCAAGACTGCTAAGTCAATTAATAACCGATCCCTGATATTCCTTACAACTTACAGGATATAGGATTACATATACTTACTTATTGTCCGTCGTTACTTATACCTATTACACATACACTTAAACTTATTCCAGATTCCGGTTTACATAAACGAACAATATACATTCTTTCCAACATTCATTCAAAATGGCGTCACGTACTTAACTATCTCCTCGAGACAATTCATTTCAGTTGCGAATCTTCGATTGTTACGCATATACTTTCTTTTTGAATGTTATACTTTTATAACTTTAATAATTCGGCAATTGTATCACTTTCTCAGCTTATAACGGAATTCAAAACAACTCACAGCGATTCACGGTTACAAAAGATCCATTTAATTTGCTCATAGAAATCTTCCTTCCACGAAACTGGGCAGTAAGAAAAACACACAAAAGAAACAGGTAAATTGCAGTCTAGAAGGATTACTCTCAATGGCAAGATTGCAACAACTAACCATGACAAAAGTGTTATTACCCCACATATTGCATTCATTGTTTCAGCTGCTGTTTTGCATTAACATTGTGGGGTCTGTGTTCGCTCTGGTCAATCATAAGCATCAAATAATTCGTTACAGATTTTGCAATGAATTTTTGAGTTTATTCGACTTTCCCAGGCAGCGCCGGGGCACGGGTCAGCTAGTTGTTATTATTATTATTATTATTATTATTATTATTATTATTATTATTATTATTATTATTATTATTATTATTATTATTATTATTATTGTTGTTGTTGTTGTTGTTGTTGTTGTTGTTGCTGTTATTATTATTATTAGTAGTAGTAATATTATTATTATTATTATTATTATTATTATTATTATTATTATTATTAGTGTTTTTTTGTTATGGCTCTGAGAGTGTTTAATTTGCTGATCGACGATGTGGTTTGGGAAGTTATTATTAATTAGGGTTTGTTTAATGAAAGTGTAGTATAAAATATGTCATTGGTAGATGAATTAAGTTTGGCTCGGTAGATAAGATTTTTCACTACGGCTATTTTATATCTATAAGGCATTAACTGTTAAAGTTAAGCAAGCTTGAACCGTAGCTTGTAATTTTTTTGTACGGGTATGTGTTGAACTTATATGTGTCAGCTTTTATTTCTATGTCGAGGAAGTGAATTTTCTTATTTATATTTATTTTGTGCGTGAAATTTAATACGGAATAATTTTTAATTGTATTTTTGATTAAGGTTAATTTTCAGTTAATAAAAGAACGTCGTCGACGTACCTGACGTATATATAAGGTTTAAAAATGCTATTAAATGTTTTACTTTCTGGATTAGACATGTAAAATTCAGAGAACAATAGGCCCAAAGTCGATCCTATTGAAACTCAGTCAACCAGGTTCCATTGGGACTGTATAAAGGGATCTCAGTTGTACAGGAGATTAGTAATTTACGTAGCGTATTATGGTTTATCTAGAGGGCGAGGAGAGTTGGATCATTATATATATTATCAATGGGGATATTAATGGTTTCGTGTACGGGAACGTTAGAAAAAAGATTCTCGATTCATATATATATATATATATATATATATATATATATATATATATATATATATATATATATATATATATATAGATATATATATATATATATATAAAGAAAAAGATCGCACACACATTGTAACTGTCAGCATTTATAATTTATTTCGACTTCCTAGTCTCTTCATGATGCTAATTGGACAGCTGCATATTGTAAATTATAATAATTGCTGACAGTTGCAATGTGTATGTGATTTCTTTCTTTCTATATTCTATTCTTGCTCTGTTTTCTACATTCAGCTCTCTTACTCAGATTTCTTACCAAAATTATTCACTTTAACACACACACACACACACACACACACATATATATATATATATATATATATATATATATATATATATATATATATATATATATATATATATATATATATGGTTGAACAGGAGTGTCAACTTCTGTTTATTCCTTTTGTGAGCCAATCTTTCTATTCGTCGAACAATAGATCTCGTACTATTAACCAAGGAGTGTAGGAAATTTCCATATTTGACGCAAACGTTTTCGACCATCATTGGTCGTCTTCAGGCGGATGTTGAAATGCTGTCGAATGTTTTTAATCACATGGAAACGTCTTCTTAAATAAATTCACCAATTTTATTTTGTGTTGTTCAATCATCCGCCTGAAGACGACCAATGATGGTCGAAAACGTTTGCGTCAAATATGGAGATTTCCTACACTCCTTGGTTAATAGTACGAGATCTATTGTTCGACGAATAGAAAAATTGGATCACAAAAAGAAATAAACAGAATTTGGCACCCCTGTTCAACCACATATGTATAAAAGAAGAATTGTTGCCTAATTATACAATATATATATATATATATATATATATATATATATATATATATATATGGGGGATATTGGCTTGAATAACCTAGATCCATATCGGGCTGTGATAAAATATGTATGCCCATACGTAGCCAGAAAATGTTTGAATAATTAAAATATATATATATATATATATATATATATATATATATATATATATATTTCAAAGTTAGATCGTGTTCAGAATCTAATATGACGCTTCCTTGCTTTGGACGACGCCCCCAAAAGAAAAGAAAACAAAATCACAAAAATGTTTTGTACCACCGCCACGCTCTACGAACAAAGGATGGTCCCTAATGACCTGTCCCTATTTTTAACATTATTTTTGCTGTGAAACTCCGAGGTGATGCGGTGGGTGCACACAATCGCCACTGGGGCTCTTTAATTCTCACCTCAATAACCTTCAATCCATTTTGTCCCACTCCCTAACACACTTTACTCTAATTACATCGGTTGTCCTTAAACACCAGATTGTTTCAAAAAGAAAGAAATCATTAAAATATAGTTTGAAAATGAAAGAAGAATAAAAAAGAGGAAAAGAGGAATTATTATTTCTGCTCGGTTCGTTCTCAGTAATTATTTTAAACATATTTGTATTGTCGTTAATTCCTTATTTTCTATGTAACCATTCGTTTTGTTTTGAGTTTAATCAATCAATCAATAAATCAATCAATATATAAATATATGTACACATATATATATATATATATATATATATATATATATATATATATATATACAGAGCGTTACGGAGCTCTCCAAAAAGGAGCGCGCTCCAGGAGCACAATTCTTTTTTGCTGGAGCGAAGGAGAGGAGGGTTTATCTTATATTCAGCGGGAGTGGAGCGAGAGCAGCTCCATTTAGGACTAACGAGCGGTGGTTTTATCTCTCCGCGCTTCTCGCTCCAAAATTATTTGATTTTTTTTCTTTTAAAACATTAGTTTTTTTTATTCAGCAATAAAAAGGAAAAGAAAAGAAAGTCTCAGAGTTTACTCTGAGTTATTTTTTAAAATTATATCTGGTAAATGTATATGAGATAGGGAGAGAGAGACAGGGAGAGACAGGGAGAGACAGGGAGAAAGAAGGAGAACATTTGGAGTTCTCAGATGTTTACATCTATGTGTTACATTTTTGATGGGACACTTTTCTTAAGGCAGAAGACAGACAATTTGGCAGCAAATGTCTTTAAATGAGCCAGTAAGTCTATAGATGTCTTTGAAGTTATTTTCTTATAGATTTGAACATTTTCTTTTTGTATTTATGATCGGATGTTTATTGTGATTGAATAAATAAGCCAATTTTTCTTTTAATTCGTGTTTTTAAATAATTTTTTTTAGGTTCAATTATACTATAGGGGCCGTTGGATTTTCTCGCCCATTTCGCTCGGTATTCACGCAAATGTTTGATAAAATCGATTTTTGGGGTGAAATGGTACATTTTGTCCTGACAAAAAATTCTAATTTATTTTTTAGCATATATCAAATTGAACTTTTATGCCACATTTTTACCAGTCGTCTTTTCAGCGACATTTTTTGTTATTCTTAAATTCACGACTAGTATGGTTTAACCTTTTCATGTTTGCTTTTAGACTCGTTAAATTCCGATAAAACTTGCTTTTGTAAATAGAATGTTCAAAGTTTTTTTTGTGTGTAATAAAATGTTAAAGCAGTAAAAATATATTTAGTCCAAGGAAAAAATATATTTAGTCCAATGAAAAAAACAATAAAAACCAACATGGCCGCTAGCGATTAAAACCTGAAATTAAAGTTATACATTCCAAAGGATGTAATTTTTATTTAATGTAGAAATAAATGTTCCCTAGGAATGTATTTGCCTAAATACATTCTCAACACTTTAAAAAGTAAATGAGAATTTTATTTCAGGACCAAAAATACAATTAAGACGAGCAATCAGTTTCATCCAAAATTTGGACGAATACCAAGCGAAATGAGCGAAAGAAAACAGCGGTCTCTATTCTACAATTAAACCAATGTTTAAACTTAATTAAATTAAAAAAACTATTTTAAATTTTAATTTAAAAAAGCAAATAATAAGACTTTCTGACTAATTTGTTGTTTTTTAGAACCAAAAGTAGATTAGATATCTTTCTTTATTTTTAAAAATCTATTATCGAATATTAAAATTTTAAACAGTTTGTTTTTGTTAGAGATTTCAAATATAGACGTTTCACCTTTTTTTTCAAATTTTTAATTTTAATAAATGTTTTTGGCCGACCTAAGAAAACTTGCTCCAGTTAATCATTATTTTTTTTTGACACGATATTTTTTCAACTCCCAAGGTCTAAGCCAGATATTTTGTATGAAATTTTAAGACATTAAATGGATCTCTGAATTGTTTATTGACAATTTATTGATATTTTTTGGCCAACATATGAAAAATATATTTTTTCATTCAATCTTTAAAAATAAACTTCATTGTTTTTTTTCGCCCCAAATTTGTACTATTGATCAAAAAACGAATACATCGATTTGTTTGAAAGTACTTGCGTGTTTCTCTGTTATAAATAATAATATACATTATACAATATAGTTACGTTCGTAAAAATAAAAATGTAAAAAACAGCATAACGAGTAATGTTGCCCTGGCTGTCTCTCCTCTTCCAGAGAAATATTTCTTTAAAAAGAAAATAATCACTAATAATGTTTAAAAGTAAAACTTTATTTACTTAAAACACATCTAAATTCCCTTCCAAAATAAATAGAAAAAATATCGGGTCAAATTTTCCTTTCCTGAAAAAATAGGTTGTTAATGTAATGAAAATTTAAATTTAAAAAAAATACTTCAGGTATTTTTCTATTTCTTTTTTATACCCCAGGAAACGAAAATTTACGTATAATCCTATACTTCGTCCGACATGTTCTGCTATAACTCACAAAATATTAGCGAGATTTTATCAAATATTATCTTACGGTCTTACACTTAAAGTGACATCCCCACCCATATTGACAAGATCCTTTGACGCCCACCTCTATCCTTCGACCACTCATTGGCAGAATAGAACGTTTATGAAAGAAGGTACATTTTCCCTATTTAGCACTGAAAAAGAGCCGCTCCTTTTTTTATAGGAGTTGGAGTAGGAGCGGCTCCTTTTTGAAAATGGGGAGCGTGAGAGGAGCCAGCTCCAATTTTGGGCGTTGGAGCAGGAGCGGGAGCAGCTCCAAAAGTAGTGGAGCGCGTAAAGCCCTATATATATATATATATATATATATATATATATATATATATATATATATATATATGTAATGTATTTTATGTAATTTTTATTGACGATTGTAGCGTCTTTCTGTAGTTCACTTCTTAAGTGATACATATTCATGCAGAAGATTGCATTATTAGTCGCTCTTAACTTTATAAGTCGTATTTTTCGTTAATATATATTTTTATTAATTCTATACGTACATAATAGTAAATATGTATATATATGGAATATTTAGTATATCGAATAGTAGACAAGCAGAGGTTCAACTCACCTCTTATTCTCGTTTCGCTCGAATATATATATAGATATCATTGTCATTTGAAGTAGGCCACACTGAAAGCTTACTTGAAAATTATGGGTTGTTTTATCACTGGACATAAGAATATACTGACTATGGATTTATTATCTGGAGTGAACATTAATTATGTAGGATAACAAGTAGTTTAAATTCCTTTTTCAAAAAGCTACAATAAATGTCATTGAACTTGAACCACCTGTCATCAAATCCAATGTTGCGTAATCTTTTTGGTGCCACGTTACAAATTGAAAAAAAAATCATAACTCAATAAATATCGGGCCTTACTAATAAGACAACAAATTTTAGACAAAATTCAATGTTATTCATCAGCTAGTCACCTTCCATCGGGACATACTGATTCCAACCTTATAAAAACGATTTGTCCTCAAAATACGCTTAAGTTTCCGATATTGGAGCAAAATCTCTTTCCCTATAGCATTCGTTTGAGTTCTGCAAACAACCAGAAGTATCTGGGGCTAGATCTGGAGAACAGGGAATTGGGTATGGGAGCAATTTTAAGTTCAATTCATGTAGTTTTGCCATCGTTGCGATTGACTTGTGCCATAGCACATTGTTTTAGTGAAAGCACACTTTTATTTATTTATGACTGTTTGTCAGCGATTTTTTTCCTTCACAGCTCCCAATTTAGGATGACCCCCAACACTTTCACCATAATTCTCAGTAGCCCCTTACGTCTAGAGTGGCAACTTGCGTTGTTTGTGGTGATCTAATTTTTTTAAGCACACCAATAATACCTTGTGCATCCCAAAATACGGATGCCAAAACCTTACCTGCTGATATTTGCATATTTGGTCCCTTTGCACGGTTTCACCTGCCGCTATCCACTCAGCTGACTGCCAATCTGACTCCGGAGTGAAATGGTGGATCCATGTTTCAATCTATCGTCATATAGTAACACAAAAACTCTTTTATGTTGCGTTGAAATATTTGCAAACAACGCTCTGAATTGTCGGCGCGTTGTTCTTTTTGATCGGCTATGAGTAAACGCGGCACCCACTTTCAACACAGCTTTCTCATGACCAATGTTCATGCAAAATGGTGAATTACTCTGCCTGCTGATATCTTTCTTCCCCTGTTTTCATGCAACTTCAATTTATGAACGGCCGAAACGGATTTGTGGATATTATTTTAATGTTTTCTTGGGCAACTGCCGGATTTGGGTGACCTGAGCGTTCAGCATCATTTGTGTCTGTACAACCGCGTTTAAAGTCAGCATACTACCTCTTAATCGTTGTTTCTGACGGAGTAGATTCCAAATAGCACTTATCAAGCCGTTGCTTTTCTTGAACAGTATTTTTCCTATCAGAAAGCAATGCTTTATCAAGACACGAAATTCCGTTTTTTCCATTGTTTTGGAAATTTTCAACAGTAGCTTTACTTAAATAACTCTAATTTGTAAACTAATCAGCCGATTGGGCTCAAATTATGTACACGTGTCATTTGAAGGTTAGTTCTTTATAAAAGTTATATGCATTTTTATTAGTGCTGCTATCTACATGTTAGACCGGGACTTATTGAGTGATGTGTTATTATGTAGATTATACTTTATGTAAATAATAAGAATGTAATATGGTAGTGTGGGTTGGGTTCATGAGTATATAGGATTCTTAGTTGAATCCTGGTCAGATTCTCTTGCTACAAGTTGATAATAATATTTTTTTTTCGTTATTCAGACACGTGTCGTTATTTTGTTTATAAGAAAGTAATCGAAACACATTTTTAATTTAGACCAGCTCTCACTCCTTGTCACATGAAAGATTGACAAAGAAGACGATCTTTTAGGTAGAAGTGAATGAGATATTTATGTTGTTTTTGATCGGTTGTAAGAACATGCGACACTTACAACAGTTAAGAGGCAGTATGCTGACTTTAAACGCGATCGGACAGACATAAATGATGCTGAACGCTCAAGTCACCCAAATTCGGCAGTTATCCCGGAAAACATTTTTAAAATGGCCGTAAATATTCCAGTTTTACTTCTACGACGGAGGTTATGTTTTTTGGTCGACTTTATTTGTTTGTGTACAGCCTAACGTCAACATCGCTTGACCAATTGTTACCAGACTTGGTAAAAATATCGGTCATGGTCGAACCTAGAACTGATTTAATTTTGGGATATCTATGTCAAATGTTAAGGTCGCATAAAAGGTGAAAGTCCATATTGTAGTCAGTGAAGTCATGCGTCTGATATAACCCTCACCTTCACCTTCAATTTTCCAAACTTTATGTATGTTCTTTGATAACAAGTCATCCGTGATCAGGTAAATAGTTTTTTTGGTTTAGTTAGCAACGTTTTCATAGCATACATTCGGGAATACTTCATACAATGTGTAGAAGTAAGGCCCAAACGTTGTCAGGCGGAAATATACAGTCTCACGACGGAATTATGTTCCTGTTTAGAACAGAATACCTATGTTGTGCTTTGTATAATTTGGACACAACATGTAACCTCCGACCTTCTTCAGGTATACCTTGTTGAACTCGGGAATCTGCACGAAATTTCGAACATGCTCTCGTTCCGTCATGACCGTGTAGACGTCTTCAGTAATTCGCAATTCCTAGAATGACCCTTCAACCTTCAGAAAACTGCACCTAGAGCTGAATTTTACTTAGTACTTTATCCGTTATGCCACGAATCCTTGCGGACAATTCTAGTATGAATTTTGGAGGGTGTGTAGTCTTACTATTTATCTCTATAGATCACTACTTATTACTACATATTACTATACATTACTATATATATATATATATATATATATATATATATATATATATATATATATATTTACTACATATGACTATATATTACTGTATATATATATATATATATATGTATTTACTACATATGACTATATATTACTGTATATATATATATATATATATATATATATATATATATATATATTTACTACATATGACTATATATTACTGTATATATATATATATATATATATATATATATATTTACTACATATGACTATATATTACTGTATATATATATATATATATATATATATATATATATATATATATATATATATATATTATGGTGTCATTAATGGTTCTCATATTGTATTACATTCTATACTAGGTCTGCTTAGCAAGTCATTGTTGCCCAACATATGCATCGCTTCTTTGAGTTGTCTTACTCTCCATCGTTCTTCTCTGTTTATAATTCGACAGAAAGATTCCCGAGTTTGAAAAGATGCACATGAAGAAGGTCGGTGGTTACATCGGCCGAAACGTTGTGAGAATAACATTTAAGATGAGAATAGTAGTCCGAATAATCCAACATCGACAAATTATGAATCCTCATCTTTAAAGCTATTGATAATCATATTAGCTCTGCTCATAAATTGTCCTTGTGGCAGACTAAACGGGGATTCTCCATCGCATGCTCTCTCTCTCTCTCTCTCTGTTTCATTGTAAAAGTGCATCCTATGTGTACTTCCATGTGTTTACCTTGTGTTCGTACGTATTATTTTTACGCTTTGTACTCATTAATTGTCAAACATAGCAGACAAGTCTAAGCCATAAACGAATCGTTGACCTCTTCAGTATAAATGCACCCATTTTCACCATTTGACCAAAATAGTCATCTCAAACGATAATTAATCCTAGAGGCATTCGTCATGTCCAGACGGAAATCGTCACGAGATATTAAATAGTTGGGTTTCCTGCGGTTAGCCCGTTTTACATGCGATGCGTTATGTTATATTGAAGTTTTAACAAGAAAACATTTGCTTCACCCTGAGAAAATAACTAATGAAAAGTCCTATGTTAATATGTTTATGTATACAGACATGTACAAAAGCCGCTACACTGGCATGTCGATGTTATCGATCTTTAGTAATTAGAAACTAAGGTTCCCTCAAACAGAAAAATCTGATCTTTCACTTAGGTATTCATATCGAAAAAAAATTGAACACCTAAGTGAAAGCTCAGACTTTTCCACCTGAGGAGATCTGAGTTTTTAATAACTAAAGATTGATTGCATCAACATGCCAGTGTAGTGGCGTTTGTACATGACTGTATAAATACAAAATATTAATATATATAGCTCTATTTACTATTGAGCACTCTTTTATAAGCCCGGTTAAAACTCGTTGGATTTTTATCCTGTGGATGTTTACTTAACCTAGTTTATTATATATATATATAGTTTTTATCACTACTATTTTTCTTTTTTTTCTTTTAGTTCATCCTAAACAAGGCATATTACCATTGATAAGTAATGAGATACTGTGAATTAGAGACCAGATTTATATGGGGAATCCTAAGTGGGGAGTTGTGCAGGAAGATATTTGTTCACATTACATTTAAATTTCTGCATGTTGAATACAGTCGGGGAAACAGGGAGCAGGAAGGGAATTATAAAGGAAAGCGGTTCGAAGAAAGAAGGCATTTACAGTGAAGGGTTAAACTTTGCTCCTTGTCATGAATATTTACGTTGAGCGGGTACATATGCAGGAAGTTGGTCGGAGCACATTTTGTCAAGCAAGAACATGGATACAACATTGCAGCGATGTGACATGGGCTGGAACTTGGTAGACAGTATGGGACCTATTAGGTTAGAGATTCGTTTTTGTACCCTGTCAAAGAAGGGGTATTAAGGTTAGGGTTAATTTTTTTATTGAGTCGTTTATTATTGTTTGCTTATTTTCTATGCAACATTTTCCCATGCAACATTTTCCCAGACAACATTTTTCCATGCAACATTTTTCCATGCAACATTTTTCCAATTATTTTCTCTAATTTTACTATTATTTCTATTGATAATTTATATAGATTATTATTTTGGGGAAATATTGATCTATTATCTTCAAAAATATTTTTGTTACTTCACTATTATCAGGTGAATTAAGTCAAATTATATTTCGTTTTCTGTTACGATGTGCATTATTATTTTTATTATATTTTAATTTATTATGATATCCGCTATTTCTATTAAAAATATGAATATTACTGCAATTTGTAAATAGTTTCTAGCTCGACAAAAGATATCAGACACAATACATATCAGTTGAACATCCGTTCTTGACAATCAGTCCAACAGAAACTGGGACATTTCGGTAGCCTTTTATCTGTCGAGCTGTGGTATTTTTTACTATTTTTTTTATTTTATAGAAATCGCTCCAGACAAGACATGAAGCCAGTTGATGTAAGTGGCTAAAAATACTACTTCAAGTCTCCTTCAAAAGCTAGCCAATGATAAGTGTAAGATTTCGACACAGAAAACAGCAATTCTTCTCTCTTTGTCAGAAACATCGCTCATTAAATGTGACGACGAAAGGATAAAATAAGGGAAGCGAAAGTTACGAGGCTACCGAAAGTAAACCTAAGGTCCACTTTCTACTCTCCATTAGTCCTCAGTAGTCCTAGAAGGTCAACCCTCCCAGGCATTGCCTTCCGTAAAACTGCTTGAGACACCCACACTGGAAATGCCGAAGGGACTGCGAAGGCAATTTTAAAGAAGCAAGAGTGCCTCATTTCTGAAGCACTGGCTTATTCTCCCCACCCTCCGGCCTTGTATCACATATTCCTGCAGTGGAAAGGAAACAGACACCTAGTCTATAGTTTATTAAAGTATAAACATCTTTAAAATATGTTGGGAGTGATTAGAATATTTTTGCTATTATAGCATTACCCACCCAAAAGAAGAAGTCGGAGGATGGTATCATAACCATAGAACATATACTACACTACCCCACTCTAAAAAAAGGAGGCGGTAATGCGTGGAAAGACTGTACTATGACAAAAGAACATATACTACACTACCACCCCTAAAAAGGAGGTGATACCTGGGAGGCTGGTCTCATGACAACAACACAGATACTATATTACCCAAAAATTAGGAGGTAATGCCTCGGAGTATGGTGTCGTGACAATGGAACAAAACTATATTACCCCCTCTCCCAAAAGAAGAGATAATGCCTGGGAAAATGGTAGCATAACGACAGAACAGATACTACACTGCCACCCTAAACTGAGCATTGAAAGATAGTACATTAGTCTGAAATAATATAGTAAACTGAATTGAGCATACAAAGATAATACAATTATACATTAATATAAGTGATAGTATAGTTTCGGTTTCAGATAGACAGACACCAAATCTCCATTAGTAAAAGATAGATTTAGTAGGATATAATTTTGTTTTTCGTAAAATGTGTAGGTTTGTATTATTTCCATTAAAAGCTATGTGTAAGAAGTTACTTCTTTTTAATTATTTCTTTTATCTGTATCAAAAGCAATATCTTTATAATTACTTTTATTATTGCCTTCCAATTTATCTAAACCTCTGCTTGATCTATTTTTAAATATGATGAGAATATCATCCCTGCAAATACCAATGTTTTTTTTCTTGTAAATTATTGGGGAGATGTTATTGAATGTATATTCCTGTCAATTCGCATATTTCTGCTTCATCTTACCTGCTGTCGCCACATCAAAGTGTTTGTCGTATGATTTTTTTTCATATATATGTACATTATCGTCAAGGTCAATATAAATTTTCTACAATGTTTTCTTATTTTTAAGAATATGTATATATTATTATGCAGTTCTAAGAATATCATTACTGTAACTACCAATATTTTTCTTGTCAATTATGGAGTAGGGAAGGAAAGAAGGAGAGGGAGAGAGAAAGAGAGAGGGATATATATAGAGAGAGACAGACAGAGAGATCAACGTGACTTGTTTAGGTCGTCGAAGCCCGGATATCAACTCTGAAACTCGTTGACCGTGTTTCGAGTTATCACGTAGGATTCGAGACAGAAAGATTAGGTCTGGAGGGTTTCCATTGCTTTCCAAACTCAAATACAGCCCCTGTTATTCCCAAATGGTCACCCATCTAGTACTGGCCAGGCACAATGTTGCTTAACTTTGGTGATCTAACGAGAATCGGTGAGTCAACGTGATTATACCGTAGTATTTCCTTCCTTTTTTATCTAAACTTTTGCTATCATAGCATTACCCCCCCCCCCCTAGAAAAAAATTATTATTCAATTATTGATGAGAGATTATTAAATGTATATTCCTGTTATTTCGTATATTTCTACTGTATCTTTACTGCCATCGTCACATCAACGTTGGTCCTTTGATTCGCCTCCCCTTCTCTCTCTGTATATATATATATATATATATATATATTTTTCCAAATATGTAATCTTCTCACTTAGGTGCTTGAAAAAGCCGGAGGGTCAAAATAAATTATCGCACCGGTGATTATGTGATTCCGTGTTATCTTATTTTATTTTATTCTTGCTCTGTTTATTACATTGAGGTCTCATACTCAGATTTCCTTCTGGAATTTGTTTCACTCTAACACACACGATATATATATATATATATATATATATATATATATATATATATATATATATATATATATATAATCACTTGGTACTCTTATGGAGAACGCACTGCGTTCCGTGACTTCGAGTCGTCAGCTTTCGGGCAGTTGACTAAACTATTAACCAATCCAGTTGCATCTTCCAAAGGACTCATTAAATTCTGTCAACAGCGGTAACTTGTAGCGAAAGAGTGGAAATGCTGTAAATGTGAATGTATGCGTCGGTTGAAGTTGTCTCGTTTTATTTTCTGTACAGGATTACTATTTGTAACTTTCGAATGAAAAAATAACAACAACCTAACCCTTTCGTTTTCGTCGTCGTCTGCGCTCAGCGCAACAGAACCAGTACCTAAAAAAACTTATAAACCAGTATCAACCATAACCATAAACCCTGACTCTAACCCAGAAAATGTAAAAAAAGAAGTAAAAAAACATTGAAAAATGATTGAAAAAGAAAACATTTGTTTAAAAAACAGTTGTCTCGGTGTTTATGTTAACAAGAAAACAAAACATTGAAAAAATGTAAAAAAGAAAGCATTGAAAAAATGTAAAAAAAACATTGAAAAAATGTAAAACAGAAAACATTGAAAAAATGTGAAAAAAACATTGAAAAAAGTGTAAACAAAAAATTGTTTAAAACCGTTGTTTCGTTTATTTTTTAACGAAACTGTTTACTTAAAAACAATGATTTCGTTGTTTGTTATATAAAAAGATATCATCGCTTGAAATTTTCGGTGTACACAAAAACATTTTATTTAAAAAAACATTTGATTAACAATGGTTCTTTTGACAAAAAATATTTAATTAATAACAGTTGTTTAGCTATGGTTTGTTCGTTCTTTATTTTTACATTACGTATTTTACTTTGATTTTCTTCGTCTGGATTTATCGTCTGCCAGTCTTCAATTTATCCTTTTGCAGTTTTCGCCTCGTCATCTCTCTGGCACTTCCGAGACCTGTTCGAACGTTGACGACGCGAAGTCACGGAAACGCGGTGCGTTCTCTATAAGAGTACCAATTACTTAATAATAAATGTTTAATAATTATCAACATCCGTATACGTTTCATCCTTGCGAAATCTTCAGTGTGGAGATAAGTGTTCAAGCCAGTCACACGATATATATATATATATATATATATATATATATATATATATATATATATATATATATATATAAATGGAAGGTGGAATAAGGCATGAACAAAAATAAAAATAAAGATAAATGACATTAAATAAAAAGACAGTAAATTGTAAAAATGGTGGGATTACTGCTAAATATTTAAAAGTTCTGGAATGATAGAAATGGAATAGATGTAGGCTTTAGATAGAATAATTTCATCTGACCATACATTAATTAACTTTACTTAAGTATCTCCCTTTAACCATCAATAACTCCTGCCACCTTAGACACACACTAAGGCCTTCCACCAGACCCTCTACACCAACGGTTTACCCCCCCCCCGTCTACCATAGCCAGCCTCAGTAGCACCAATAGACGCAGACACCACACCCTTACCAATACCTCCTTCCTCAAACTCTCTTTCTTTAGCGATAGCATTACATCGGCGATCTGTAAAGCAATACGTAGCGAGAACCTTGATATTCAACTCACCCACATCCGACAACGCCTAGCTATAAAAAACACATAAACCCCACCTCTGAACCCTGCTCCCTAGCCAATTGCCCCATTCACAACTCTGGGCTCTGCCTTTGCGCTCATACAGTTTACAGACTACACTGTGTTATGTGCCAGCATTTCTACCTCGATAGAACTGTCAGGCCTCTGCATCAACGCATTAAGAAACACTTGAACACACACATTTCTTCTTTCTATAAGCACATCTTATCACGTGGAAACACACAACGCATTATCCATGTCTGTATCCTTGCCTTAGTTAGAAACATCGGTAACCTAAGGATATCGGAGGCCATTCTGATATCTAAACACAGACCCTCTTTAAATAACAGAACCGAGCTTTGTTCACCCTTCATTCTTTAATCCCACTCCTCCTCCTTTATCATCCCACCTCCACTCACCTTGGACCATGCTTCATACTCCTTGCTCCTTTCACTCTTCCCGATCCCAATGATCTCAACCCTCTATCCACCTAACTCCTCTAGATCTTGCCTATCCACGCTCTCATTTTTCTTGTTCTCCTTGTACCCTTTCATTCAGGCACCCTTTCTCTATATCCCCCCCTTAACCCACACCCATCTTCCACTACGTATATTTCCTTATACACCTTTCTTGTCGATACTCTTCCCCACAACTTCTACAACCTCCCGTTCACAGATTAAGCCATCCACACTTAATTCCCATATATTCATATAAAGTGTCATATTCCCATATGACACTTTATTAGTTTCTTTCACTATGCAATAATATATTAAATAACATTGTAACTAAATGTTCTTTTTAAGTATATATACACCCTTTCCCTTCCCTTCTCTTTAAACAACCTCCTGTTCCCATACTCAAGCTCCTTGAGCATAATGGAATAGATGTTGATGGTTAAAGGAGATAATTAATTAAAGTTAATTAATGCATAGTAAGATAGAATTAGTCTATCTAAAGCCTACATCTATTTATATAGATTAATTCTATCTGACAATGCATTAATTAACTTTACTTAATTGTCCCCTTTTAACCATCAATAACTTCTCCCATCTTAAAGCTGATCTCTTTACCACCCTAATTTCCCCCGTTAATCATTACCTGACTTGACTTCCTGTTCCCACCATCTATTGACCAGAACCTATATTTAAAATTGCAATACATACATATTAAATACTAAATAAATAACAAAAAAAGTAAATAATAAATAAATAAAAACTAGAAATAAAAAATTAAAAAAATTAAATTAAATCTAAATATTATTATTTAAGATTAACTCAATTAATTAATACTGATAATTTATTACATATCTTAACGATTGCATTTTCAGCGAGCCTTTCTTTCCGTGAATCGCATGTTTTTTGGGGTTTTCGTTTTTAATAGCAGCGTCCTCTGGGCTTTCCTCAACTGACACAGCCGGTCTAATTTTTGTTTTCGTTTTGAAAAAGAGAAGTTGTTACTCTCAGAATGATTAAAGTTTCTACCATTCAAGACCTTTAAATATTTGGCAGTAAGCGCATCATTCTTACAATTTACTGTCTTTTTATTTACATTTTCGAACTATAAATGAATTGATCTGAGATTTACTGTCTCTTGTCATATTCCACCTTCCGGTTCTCAACATTGCATTGCTCCTGCCTCGGAATTCTCACCTTCATACTTATACACACACACACACACACACACACACACACACACACACATATATATATATATATATATATATATATATATATATATATATATATGTGTGTGTGTGTGTGTGTGTGTGTGTTTCTCTTAATATTTAGAATTTTTTATACATATTCGAATATAAATTTGATAACATAAAGCAATTATATTAGCTCAATAGTGTAAGACTAGAGCTATGTTGTATACAATATTTTTTATTTAATTTTATACCATATCCAATGTTATGAAGGACCGATTCACATCGTTTCACAAAACTTGTTTTTTATTCGGCATACAATTGTTTCGGCTTACACCAAGATATTTGTAAAATTTTTCTGTGCATTTATTTCTTGATTTGGCTATCCTCAGTGCTAATTATATAAAACAAAGCAAAAACATAAAAAAAAAAAACTAGGCAAACAGAGCCAAAATAACAATCAGTACTCATTATCAGCATCATATTCTTTATTTTCTAAATGAAACTATGATCTTAGTATATCCTAGTGGTAACGTATACTTTATGCTTTTCGCTGTGTGTATATTAATCATTCATCATCAGCTTAAATATTGACCTAAATACTCCTGAATTAAGACATATATTTTCACTAACCGTCTATATATATATATATATATATATATATACATATATATATATATATATATATATATATAGTACTATCTGTCATGTAGGACAGAGAAAAAAAACAATGTAGACAGAGACACAACATAAAACTAAATTGATTACAAAAGTGGTTAAAAAGGGGGAAAAATAAAAAATATAAAAGTATACAAAAATATTTTTAGAGTTTTCGTAGTTTAATTCAGTTAGAGTAGTGAGGGCTCGTCAGTTGACTACCAGAGCGATTGTTTCGGGGATTTGAAGACAAATATAGTCAAAATGCTCTGGCTCCCCAAGCAGAACCAGCCAAGTTCTACAGCCCATGCTTTGAAATCTCCAAAATATATACATTTATATAAGAACGGGTTTACATGGAATCGAAAGCACTAAAGTACACACACACACACACATATATTTATGTATGTATGTATTTAAATTCCCGAAACAGTTTTTCATGGTAAACAACTGATGATCGCCTAAAATAGTTTTAGAAACAAACTAATATAATAACTGTAAAAAATAAATTGACTTACATGAGTGATTTTCCACTGAAAGAAAGTTTTTTTTTTTTTTTTTTTAAATATAGTTTTAATGGTTGAGAAACTTCCGAGACTATATATATATATATATTTTATTTTTCTTCCCAACATGTCTACCCTATCTGTATCTGTGCTTGCATGATATCTTTTCCCTATATCATCATCCTGATGAAGTCTTATAAATAAAGACGAAACGTTGATGTACACATAAAAAACATCCAGTTTTTGGTTTTCCTTTTTCATTTTACCATCACGTCGGATTACCTTCATCCTTCTCTTCCCATATATATATATATATATATATATGTGTGTGTGTGTGTGTGTGTGTGTGTGTGTGTGTGTGTACTTTAGTGCTTTCATGTATATATTGTTTTGTAAATTATATTCTGTCATTTATTGCGTTATCGTTATCGTTAATGGACGGATAAAACCCTCTTATATCAATCAGTAGGAAAGTACATATTTTGCTGTTAACGCAGTCAATAATTGCGTCACTATATTTCCATCGATCTAAGTTTAATATATTCCTTAATTTATATTCATCTTTTTTGCTGATTTCTCTTTGTTAGTTGGATCCTCCGCAAGTAAGAAAATTATCTTTCTCTACTTTTACAGTGATTAACGGTTTTCTCTTGTCAACTGGAATGTACCTTGCTAATATTGATTATTCGCTAACGTTATAGTTCCAACCGATGTCATATTCGTCGCCATTTAATACTCTTTTGTCGCATTTTTTGTTGTTAAAAGAGGCAAAGTTACTCATACATTATTTTTTTGGCAAACATTTTTCCACCAATTTCGGTTTTATTTTATTCTGTGATTTATTCTTAAAAATATGTCTTTACTTTCTTAGTTATTGTTAATTTTATAACAAACTACATCAATTGTGCGAATCACTATTTATATAAAGATTCGAATATGGGCATAATGGTGGATAGTGTAGGCTATATTTGATTTACATGTCTTTTATGCTAAGAGAAAAAAGAGGGGGTCGAAGCCATTCGTGAAAATTCAGATACCTTCGATGTTTATGAAATTTAAACAAGACATCAATTAATAAATATTCCCCAAATTCCAGTTTCTTTGAAGTATTTTGAAGGGGTTTTAGGTGGATAAAACCTCCGATTTGAAAATTCAAATATTTCAGATTTACATTAAATTTAATCCGCTTTCATTAGACACAAAGTAAACAAGATTCCCTAAATTTCAATTTCTTCGAATCATCTCTTAAATTTTAGACATTTTCTAGAATCAAAATCATATAATGGAATTTGATCAAAACTGGAATAAGGATTCTAGACATAAAGTTTAGTATTAGTATATCTTGATTTTAATCTTCGTAACGGGAAATAAAAGTAGTGCAAAACTGTTCTGTTCGTTTAATTAATTTTACCCGTTTTTGGACGGGTATTGTTTAAGTTTAATATAAATGTAAGCACTAGAAAAATATATAAAATAAACCCTGTTCAATTAAATACTTGTCCTTCTGTGCTTTGTATGGATCGAGAAAGACATTCATTGAATTAATATGAATCGACGAGACGTCGTCTCTAACACAAACCAAATGATTTCGCCATTGTCTGTTTCGTCTTGGGATCATTCCACCCTTAAATGTCTTATATTCTTTCGACATGACATTATGGCATATCTCCTTTTACCCAGGAGAAATGCAATTTCTATTTCGCGTTGCATGATAGAATTTCCGTCTTCATTCCTTTCGGTTTTCTTTTTTTCTTTTCTTTGTTTTTTTCTTTCTTTCGTTCGTTTAGTTTTACAAATAGAATTTCTTTCTCCATGCTCACTTCCCTTTCTTTCTTATCCCAACTATTCCCTTTTCCTTTGTTCTTTGGTTCCTTCATTCCATTCTCCCATTCCTATATCTTCCTTTCTTTCGCCTTTCCCCCATCTTAATTTTCTCCCTCTTTTATGCCTTCTAGCCCCCTTCACTTCCCCTTCTGTCCTCTCTTCCATTTTCCTTCCTCCCTTGTTTCCTCCCTTTTCTTTCGTTCTTCATTTCTGTGTTTTATCGAATTGTTTGTGAAAATATTTAATTTTCTTTACTTATTTACTTCGCATTCTTTTCAAATTATTTTCCTTACATTTTTCAATTTATTTTCAGTCTTTTCTTCTTTTTCCTTTTTCTTTTCTATTTCTGCCTTTCTTTCCCCCCTTATTTTCTTCTTCCTTTCGTTCCTTACTTTCTCCTTACTTCCTTCATTATTCTTTCCTTCCGTTTTATCTTTCTGTTTCTCATTTTCTTTTAAAAATTATTTTTCTGGTCTTTATCTTTTTTTGTCTTTTTTTCACTTTTCCCTTTATTTCCATGTTCTTTTCCATAATTTTTTATAAACATTTATTTAACTGTTTTTCATTTTCTTTCTTTTCTTTCTTTCTTACCTTATTTACTTTTTCAAAAATAATAATTTTATTTTCATTCCTTTCTTTCTTTTAATTATGCAATTGCTTTTCTTATTCCCCCTTTTATCATTCTCTTTTTCCTTATTCCTTCCTTTCTTGTTTCCTTGCCCTTGTTTCCTTTTCCTACTTCATTCTTCCTTTCATTCCTTCCTTTCTTTTGTTTCCTCCGTCATTCCTTTTCATTGTTTCCTTCTTTCTTTATTCCTTCCTTCCTTTCCCTTGGTTTCTCATTCCTTATTTCCTTTCCCTTGTTTTCTTCTTCCTTTCTTTTTCCCTTGCTTCTTTCCTATCCTTTCTCTCCTTCTTTTTTTCTGCCTTCTTTTCTTCTTTCCCTTGTTTTCTTCCTTCCTTTTCTTGTTTTTTCTTTCTTCCTTTTTTCACTTGTTTTCTTCTTTTTTCTTCCTTCTTCTTTCTCTTGTTTTTTCTTCCTTCCTTCCTTCTCTTGTTTTCTTCTTTCTTTCTTTCTTCCTTTTTTCGCTTGTTTTCTTCTTTTTTCCTTCTTTCCCGTTTTTTCTTCTTTCTTCATTCTTCCTTCCTAGACTTCCCTTGTTTCCTTCGTCTTTATTCCTTCCTTTCCCTTTTACCTTCGTCTTTTTCCTTCTTCCTTTTTTCCTTCCTTTCCCTTGTTTCCTTCTTTCACCCTTCATTCCTTCCTTTCCTCTGTTTACTTTTTGTGTCTTCCATTTCCCTTCATATTTTTCTTCCTTCTTCCTTCCTTCTTTATCTTGTTCCCTTCTTTGATTCCTGTGATTCTTCACTCATTCATATTTATTGATCTAAATATTCTGAATTCTATTTTTGAATTTTCCTCCTTTTTCGTTCATTATTTTCTTGTTTCTATTATTATGTCGTTTATTATTTTTGTTTCATTTCTTTTAACTGCTATTCTGTCTTTCTTTCTATAATTATTTCGTTTTCTTTATTTTTCCTTTTTCTTTCTTTTCTTTCATACTTTTCTGCTTATTCTCTTTCTTTAAATAATTTTCTTTCTGTCGTTTATTAATTCTTTTTTTCTCTTTTTATTGTCCTTTTGGCTTTCTTTCTAAAACTCTTTCATTTTCTTCGTTCGTTTTCTTTCTTTGATTTTGTTTCATTTGTTACTTTTGTCTGGTCGTTTCTTTCCTTCATTTAACCAAACATTTCTTATCTTGAATGTCTTTTCCTTTTCCACTATTTTCTTTATTTCATTCCGCTCCCACGTCATGCCCTTGCACTCCACGTCACACACTTCCACATCACACATATACACATTACACACTTCCACATCACACACTTCCACATCACACGCTTCCAAATCACACACTTCCGCATCACACACTTCAACATCACACACTTCCTCACCGACTTTACGATACAAAAAATCTCCTTACCTTTCACTACTTGTACCTTATTTTCCTTTTCCCCCCCATATTTTTGCGATAATTGTTTTTATTCGTCACCCTCAAAAAATGCTCTCAAAAACACTTCCTCTCTCCACTCGACCCTCAACAAAAAGGCCTTGACCGGTCTAACATTTACCAGTCCGGGGAACACACATTCGTTTCGGTCTCGTGAAGGTCAGGGAGATTCCTCCAGTTATAAGGAATGGAGAACAAACATCGACATCGATTCTTTCTTTTCCTGTTTTTTATTTACTTATTTTTTAATAATTTTTTTTTCATCGGAATTGCTGGAAAATTCCCGCCGTTTTCTTCGTTCCGTTTCGTTCTTTTTTGCGCTTCGCAACACAACGTGGGTTTGAGTTTTTACCTTTTAGGCATTTGTTTATTTTGTTTTTATCCATCTGTATATATGAATACATGTAGTGCATACTTGGCCGAATGGATACAGCCGCCGACTATGGAATTATTGATTCTGATTTCAAATCCTATTCAATATTTTGTGGTCATTTACGCGCTAATACATTTTTAAAAGATGGGAATCAGGAATTTGACTTTGGGTATACGAGCAAATCTTGTATCTAATTAATGAGTAACAACTTATCAAGGCTAAAAACGTAAGGGTTAACGATATGACTAGATTGACAGTTGAATAATGATGAATACTATGAGAGGATTTAAAGTCTTTATATAACACCAACTCAAAACGACAGCCGGCCCAGTAAATAACAATTCTTCCCCTTTGTCAGAAACATCTCTCATAGAATTTGAAGACTAAAGTACAACATGAAAGGGTAACGAGAGTTACAAAACTGCGGAAAGTAAACCCAAGGTTCACTTTATACGTTCCTTATTTTGTCCTTTAGTCTTCACATTCTATAAGCGACGTTTCTGACAAAGGGGAAAGAATTGCTATTTTGTGGATCGGAATCTCTTCATCTAACACTTATTATTGGCTAGTTTTTGACCTTGAAGCAGTATTTTTCTTAGCTCCTTACATCTAGTGGCTTCATGTTTTGTCTGGAGCGATTTCCATTAAAAAAATATTGTTTTCTTTTTACATTAAATCACACAAAAAAGTCGCAAACAAGATGCGTTTCACAAACAAAGAGACACGTTTAGCCCGGGGATTTCTATATACTGAGGATACATCAAATCTCCAGTCAACACTTGCGAACATTCAACCGAACGTAGTTCCTCTTCTCGATCTCAGCTACTCACCTCTATCGCAGATATTACACTTTAAGCCTAGTCAGAACTAGGTGTCTTCTCTTATTTCCAATGTTAAGATATCTCATTGCGTGAGGTCAGGTGATTTTCGCGACTGTTTTATTGTACTACGCCTTCCTGCTCACTCTTGAAAGCCAATATTCAAACAGTCGTATACAATTCACCCATTTGTATAGTTTGGATAATTCAGACTACTGTTCTCATCTTGAGTGTTATTCTCACAACGTATCGGGCGATGTAAATTGCGACCTTCTTAAGGTGTATCTTGTCGAACTTGGGGATCTTTCTGTCGAACTTGGGAATCTTTCTGTCGAACTCGGAAATCTGCACGGAATTTCGAACGGAATCCTTTATGTAATCCACGGGGGGAGCATACTCTCGTTCCGTCAGCCATGACCGGGCAGAAGTCTTCAGTAATTCGCATTTCCTGGTATCGCCTGCACTGAGGATTGCCCCGTGGCGTAACGGATAAAGTACAAAATAAACCCAGTTCTAGGTGAAGTCTTCTGAAGGTTGAAGGTTCAATCCTCATGTGTGGATAATTTACTGACTCACCCTTGTTAGCGACGACTGACCACACTATTTTATACACGCAGACATGAAAGAAGTATATAGATACCATTATTATCATTAATGATGAAGACTGCTGTCAGAGGACGCTGCTGTGCCTAGACTAGATAATATTGATGATTTTACCTTTCTGGTGAATTGGATAATCACTCGGTTACCAGTGGAAACTGGAATCCAGACATTTGCAGCGATTTGACGCTGATTGATTTCTCCTTCAGATTGAGCCATGATATAACCCCTTTACAACTAAGAATTCTAATCCTTCCTTGGCCTTGTGCCATACTTAAATGGTGAGATATAATAGATATATTGATACATGAAACACAAAAAGTGAATTCGTATAATATATTGATGTTTCAAACATCTATTGTTGCTTTGTACGGCTCCGAGTGCTGGCCGTCGGTGAATGAAGCAGAAACTTTAAACATATATAAATTATTTTTGTTGGGTGTCTATTTACTTCTTTCATGTCTGTGTACAAGATAACCACATTCTTATAATTCGAGTAATGTCCCCAGTTTATTAAAATTGTCTTTCTCTTCATTAACTATTTTGTACGTTTACAGAGTAAATCTCTGTCGATTTCGTATCCTGAATATCTTCAACTAAAGGTTAAGTAAAGAGTTATTGACAAAGGTTGGGGATAGTGAATCTGCTCTGTCACTTTTCGCATCCTGGCGTTTCCCAGTTTTTACGTCCCATCTATAGAAAAGCTGCTGTCTTGAATATTAAAATAGGTATAAGTCTGACATAATGGTTACAGTGCGGGCTGTAGGCTCGGTATGTCGTAATCAAGTGTACTCGTTGGGATGTGACGGTGGTTAAGTGGATACCAACACAGACTGAAAATCTGGGTGTTCCAAGTTCGAATCCTGTCGGTTCCACAGTACCACTTTCACTTAGGGACGTTGGCAACCTTCTCGTGGTCCTTCCCGTAAGTACCCGATGTCTTTCCAGAAATATTTCAAACAAGAAAAACATCGGGGAAACTAATGTCAACACCAGAATCATCGGTATGTCGTAATCAAGTGTACTCGTTGGGAGGTGACGGTAGTTAAGTGGATAACGACACGGACTGAAGACCTGGGTGTTCCAAGTTCGAATCCAGTCGGTTCCACAATACCACTGTCACTTCGGGATGTTGGCAACCTTCTCGTGGTCCTTCCCGTAAGTACCCGATGTCTTTCCAGAAAGATTTCTAACTAGAAAAACATCGGGGAAACTAATGCCAACACCAGAATCATCTGATTCACACGAAAAGAAGAAGAAGTGTACTCGTTGAAGGCATTTGGTTTTCTTAAACAGATTCGATGTCAGATCAACCTGTTATGATTTCACTTACCGATGGGTGTATAATGCCTTTATACACACCCATGTCGTCGTTGTAAACCAACGTTCTTGTTCGTCTGTGGGTAAGCGGGTTTATCAATCTAGATAATTGGACCCTTCATAAACTCAGAGTAGGGGTGATACAAAGACTTAAATATGCGGACTGCAGCGTCAGAGAGAGAGAGAGGGAGAGAGAGAGAGGGGATGAGAGAGAGAGGGAGAAAGAGAGGGAGGGAGAGAGGTAGACAGACAGACAGACAGATCAAAAGACTAATAGATCGCTCGTCTCGGTACGACTAGCTACATTGAACGTGACCGCTCCCACCCGTTCGCATCCCCTGGCTTAGGTTGTCAGCAAAAAAAAAAGCGACAGAATAAAAAACGTGGTGTCATCAACTTCCGCTTTGAGGTCACCTCTGACCTTTAAGATGTCACTCAAATCATTCCATCAAAACAGACCTTCGTTATGTAACAAGTCAGGTTTGGCATAAGGTCATTCAACAGTTTACATTTTGTTTTGTTGGTTATATATAATGTTTTCACTGTATTCAGTTAGTCTTGTAGCTATCTGAATGTAAACACCATTTTGCACAGAGTAGTTTGAGTAACTTTTTACAATTGTCCGTTTTTTTTGTTTTGTTTTGCAGTGACTTCAGAGTTGACACGTAATGACAGACACTTTACAGAATACTTTGCCAGCCAAGATATAAGAAACACGATGGAAACGAGGCAAAACATAAAAATACAACCTTGCCAGGGGACGTAACAACGCAGTTTGTATCGCATTATTGTTTTTATTGGTTTGAGGATCGGAACGGTATGAATTTTTTATCAAGAGAATATATATCGACGCAGATACGGGACGCCTATAAATATACCATGATTTTCGTTTTGAAGAATTGAAAAATACTGCCTTATTAATCGATCAGGTGATATCAAAAGAAACTAAAGATAATTCTGTTTTATTTTGGGAGGGGGTAGTTTAATATCATGAATTCATATATGTCTGTCTCTTTTGCTCTGTTATGACGCTTGCTTGTGGAGTCTAGGGTTTGGATCTTCAGACCGTCTTAGATTATCATTCGCTACACTGATGAGTGCGAAAGCTTGAAACGCCGGCGTATGTAGTTAACAATGATGTAATGTTTACTTAAAATAAATATTGTTATTAGCCCTTTTAAGACATTGAAGTTGATCCCTGTTCGAGGAAGCTAAGAATAGACTATCACGTAGCTATATGGAATGTTTCGCATGAATAGAACTGAAATTTTCTTTCTTGACGTAGTAATGCCTCGTGGTCGTTTGGTTATGACGCTTGTCTGCGGAGTTTAGGGTGATTATCATTCCCTACACCGATGAGAGCGAAAGCTTGAAACCCGGCGTATGTAGGTAAAATGATGTAATATTTAATTAATATTATATATATATATATATATATATATATATATATATATATAGTTATTCACCACATACAGACTGTTTCACTATATCACAGCTCTTCAGTGTGGCTAGACCAACTAGTGCCTCAAGCCGGGATCGAAACTGAACCGTCGAGCTGACAGTCGGCACCTCTATCCCTGCACTATATATATATATATGATATTAAATTACTTTTTTTATATATTTTAAAAATATGTTTCATATTTTATTTTTATTATATTTAACATATGTATATGTTATTATTATCATTATTATTGTTATTATTATTATTATTATTATTATTATTATTATTATTATTATTATTATTATTATTATTATTATTATTATTATTATTTCATTAATACACGTATAATATATAGTGTATAGATTTTTCTGGTGGTAAATAACTATAATGTTTTATATAAACATTGCCCGCTACTTTTACAGTGCTATATTTGTTTATTCCCAAAGAGCTTTGCATTACGCTAATATATATGTAGTGATTAGTTGAATTCCAATGACCAAAATTCAATTTCATAATATTTAGTTTGCAATGAGAAAAATGTCGAGTGTTTTACAAACGTTTCGTAACGGGCAAGATGCTACAATGATAAGCAATTACATGCTGTTCATCAGAATAATCAAAGAAAACACAGTTATAAGAATATTAGATCATGCAAAATGTTCATGGATGAAATGGAAACCGTCGACACTCATGCGAAAAACACCGCGTTAATAGGATGACACAATTCAGATCAAGCCGCCATTTTGATTTTACCGTACGGAGCTAAGCTTTTAGATAATCATGAGAAAACAATAATGAAGACAAAAAACAGTAAAAGTTTAAAAGGCAAGTGGTTAAATATTGTTCGAAATTAAGTTGGGTAATTATTATTATTATTATTATTATTATTATTATTATTATTATTATTATTATTATTATTATTATTATTATTATTATTATTATTATTATTATTATTATTCGTGAGATCATTGCCGAAAATGCGGTTTATGGTTGTTAAATACACGATTCCAGCATTCGTCTTTTATAAGTAAAGATATTTTAATTAGCCGAGTATTCATATTGTAATGCTATCTAGATTAAAATGCCTTTTTAACATCATACCAACTCTTATAAAATTACCCAAAGTCATGAGAATTTATAGTTTAGCTTCATATAAAATTAATCAAAATTAATTACTATTAATTAAATCAGATAAGTAGCAGAAACAAATTATAAATGTAAAAAAATGTATATATATATATATATATATATATATATATATGTGTGTGTGTGTGTGTGTGTGTGTGTGTGTGTGTGTGTGTGCACTCCTGGGAGAATGCAAAGAAAGGCAATTGAAATGTACACATTGGTGTAACAGGAAATGATCGCTTCGCCAGATATATTAAACAATTTCCCTTTTCCTGGAAACGAGCCAATATTTTCTGGAGGCAACAGTCTTTTCATTAGAAGGAAATATATTCAAGGCCGTGCCGTCCCCGCCCTGCCCTCTGCGCATACGTACGACTCGGCGTTTTCTCGGCGTCGGCGGTCGTTCATGTGCATAAAAGGTCCCTTTGTTCATTTACAATATCTATCGTAGCTTGCTTCAACCAAAGCAAGTGCTGCAAATGGAAAGTATGTTGCTTATTTGAGAACAGATTCGCCGGAGACAAAAAATAAAGAAGAAGAAACGGGTTGTCGAAATGTTTCTTTCGCTGTAGGTTTTCATTTTCGGACTTCCGCCGAGGGCCAATCAGATATTTAACTCCATATGTTCATCTTTAGGTAATTGACTAAATTGGTTAAATTCATGTTCATTTCGATGACAACAAAGTGCGTTTATATTCTTTAGCAAAGAAAGAACAAAAACAAAAAATCACAGCAGATAAGAAGGAGTAGTCTTAATATACGTCTATTCAATCTGCGCGTGTAGTCATGAAAAGGCTATTTATCACTTAGATTTAGTGGGACAAATAAAATGCTATTGTAAACGTGGACTTAATAGGACAAATAAGATGCTGTTACAGGCCTAACTTAATAGGACTAAGAAAATGCTATTTCTAACTTAGGGTTACTGGAACAAATAAAATGCTCTTTCAAGCTCAGAATTAATAGGACAAAGAATATGTTATTTCAACCTTAGGCTTAATAGGGCAAAGAAAATGCTATTTCAAGCTTAGACTTAATAGGACAAAGAAAAGTCTATTTCTTACTTAGAATTATTAGGAAGAAGAAAATACTATTTCTTAGGCTTAACATGGCAAATAAAATACTATTTCAAGCTTAGACTTTATAGGACAAAGAATATGCTATTTCAAGCTTAGACTTAATAGGACACTGAAAATCATATTTCTTACTTAGAATTATTAGGAAGAAGAAAATACTATTTCTTAGGCTTAACAGGACAAATAAAATGCTATTTCAAGCTTAATCTTAATAGGACAAATAAGATGCTATTACAAGCTTAGACTTAATAGGACAAATAAAATGCTATTTCAAGCTTAGACTTAATAGGACAAATAAGATGCTATTACAAGCTTAGACTTAATAGGACAAAGAAAATGCTATTTCAAGCTTAGACTTAATAGGACAAATAAAATGCTATTTCAAGCTTAATCTTAATAGGACAAATAAGATGCTATTACAAGCTTAGACTTAATAGGACAAAGAAAATGCTATTTCAAGCTTAGACTTAATAGGACAAATAAGATGCTATTACAAGCTTAGACTTAATAGGACAAAGAAAATGCTATTTCAAGCTTAGACTTAATAGGACAAATAAAATGCTATTTCAAGCTTAATCTTAATAGGACAAATAAGATGCTATTACAAGCTTAGACTTAATAGGACAAAGAAAATGCTATTTCAAGCTTAGACTTAATAGGACAAATAAGATGCTATTACAAGCTTAGACTTAATAGGACAAAGAAAATGCTATTTCAAGCTTAGACTTAATAGGACAAATAAAATGCTATTTCAAGCTTAATCTTAATAGGACAAATAAGATGCTATTACAAGCTTAGACTTAATAGGACAAAGAAAATGCTATTTCAAGCTTAGACTTAATAGGACAAATAAGATGCTATTACAAGCTTAGACTTAATAGGACAAAGAAAATGCTATTTCAAGCTTAGACTTAATAGGACAAATAAAATGCTATTTCAAGCTTAATCTTAATAGGACAAATAAGATGCTATTACAAGCTTAGACTTAATAGGACAAAGAAAATGCTATTTCAAGCTTAGACTTAATAGGACAAATAAGATGCTATTACAAGCTTAGACTTAATAGGACAAAGAAAATGCTATTTCAAGCTTAGACTTAATAGGACAAATAAAATGCTATTTCAAGCTTAGACTTAATAGGACAAAGAAAATGATATTTCAAGCTTAGATTTAATAGGACAAAAAAAAATGATATTTCAAGCTTAGACTTAATAGGACAAAGAAAATGGTATTTTAAGCTTAGCTTGACAGAATTAAAAATCTCCATACTTCTTATGTCTTTTTATATTCTTGATTCCCCACGAGGGCAACGTTAGACACGTGGTTGGTTTTTAATGTGGGAGCTATAAACTATCACCAAACGGGAACCTCTCGATGAAAAAAAAAATTGTCCTAGCCGAAAAAGATCGCCTCTTTCTCTCTTACCAAGGAGAGAACATATATTACATTTTGATCTTAGCCTGACGATCAAAGAATTCTCAAAATTGTAAGCGTGACAACGCGACATTTAGACTGATAAAAACTCATAAAATGCCCGGACGCCCCCCGCCCCCCCCAAAAAAAACTGAAATCGTTACATTTATTTCTTTATTCTCACATGTTCTTCTGTATAAAAAAACTGAAATCGTTACATTTATCTCTTTATTCTCACATTTTCTTCTGTATAAAAAACTGAAATCGTTACATTTATTTCTTTATTCTCACATGTTCTTCTGTATAAAAAAACTGAAATCGTTACATTTATCTCTTTATTCTCACATTTTCTTCTGTATAAAAAAACTGAAATCGTTACATTTATTTCTTTATTCTCACATGTTCTTCTGTATAAAAAAACTGAAATCGTTACATTTATCTCTTTATTCTCACATTTTCTTCTGTATAAAAAACTGAAATCGTTACATTTATCTCTTTATTCTCACATTTTCTTCTGTATAAAAAAACTGAAATCGTTACATTTATTTCTTTATTCTCACATGTTCTTCTGTATAAAAAAACTGAAATCGTTACATTTATCTCTTTATTCTCACATTTTCTTCTGTATAAAAAACTGAAATCGTTACATTTATCTCTTTATTCTCACATTTTCTTCTGTATAAAAAAACTGAAATCGTTACATTTATTTCTTTATTCTCACATGTTCTTCTGTATAAAAAAACTGAAATCGTTACATTTATCTCTTTATTCTCACATTTTCTTCTGTATAAAAAACTGAAATCGTTACATTTATCTCTTTATTCTCACATTTTCTTCTGTATAAAAAAACTGAAATCGTTACATTTATTTCTTTATTCTCACATGTTCTTCTGTATAAAAAAACTGAAATCGTTACATTTATCTCTTTATTCTCACATTTTCTTCTGTATAAAAAACTGAAATCGTTACATTTATCTCTTTATTCTCACATTTTCTTCTGTATAAAAAAACTGAAATCGTTACATTTATTTCTTTATTCTCACATGTTCTTCTGTATAAAAAAACTGAAATCGTTACATTTATCTCTTTATTCTCACATTTTCTTCTGTATAAAAAACTGAAATCGTTACATTTATTTCTTTATTCTCACATGTTCTTCTGTATAAAAAAACTGAAATCGTTACATTTATCTCTTTATTCTCACATTTTCTTCTGTATAAAAAACTGAAATCGTTACATTTGTTTTATTAGCGTTACATTGACTTTTTGAAGAAAACTAAAATGAAGTGGTAACGTGTATTTTTTTCGTAGTAGTAAGTCCTTAAATTTCACACAAAAGAGACGTTGCTAGTCTCTCTCTACTCTATCATTATTTCCATCGAAGGTGCTCGACAGCTCAAATCTCTGGTTCTTCCTTGTAGGACATTCACAGCGAGAACTCGTCTGTTTACCACAACGGAAATTTTTTCCTCAGTGTGCTTAGCGTGCCTAGCGTCAGACGAAACATAGCTTCTTCACAAAAGCTTCCCGTCTGTGGAACAAATTGCCGCAGTACTGCTTCCTCACAGATTACAACGTGGTCGTCGTCAAAGCCAATATAAAGAAATTCCTATCGAGAACCGTCCCCACAAGTATTCAAACTGACAACCATTCCATCTTATTAGCCCTTATCCTCGACTGGCATCTGGCCTTGGTATATTGTGCCCATTTAGTAATAAAAAAGGCTGCAATAAAACAAAAACAAAACAAATAACTATCTGAAATGGTTGGATTGACTTGAGAATTTTCAAGTTTTTCTTCTGTATAAAAATGATTGAAATCGTTACATTTGTTTTATTAGCGTTACATTGACTTTTTGAAGAATTTTCAAGTTTTTCTTTGATGTGTGAAACTTTGCATATTTTTTTCTTTGTCAGGCTTAAGTGTGAAATGTCATTTTCTTTATATTATTTGGATTATTCGGACTATTATTCTCATCTTACGTGTTATTTTCACAACGTTTCGGCTGATGAAACCTCTAACCTTCTTTCAAGTGTATCTTGTCGAACTCGGGAATTTTTCTGTTGAGCTTGGGAATCTGTACGGAATTATTCCTCATAAATAATAGATTAGATTAGCATGAACACAAAATATAGTAGTAAGTAGTAATCTATATTGGCAAGTAGTAACACTACACATCTGAAACAAGAATCGGTTTAAGGCTCCTAAAATTCCTACTCGAATTATCCGTTAACAATTAAAGTAAAAGGAATAATAAATTCTAAGTTTCAGTCTTTTGGAGGTTAAAGGTTCAATCCTCAATGCGGGCGTTACTAAGAATACAATTACAAATTACTTAAGATTTCTACCCGGTCATGGCTGACGAAACGAGAGCAAGCTATCCGCATTTGAAATTCCGTACAGATTCCCCGAGTTCGACAAGATACACCTGAAAAAGGTCGGAGGTTACATCGGCCGAAACGTTGTAAGAATAACATCGAAAACGAGAACAGTAGTCCGAACAATCAAAATGATACACACTATCAATCTTCAACTAAAAGATTCCGAAAATTTTCTTTTCTTTTGTGTTTCACGCTTAAGTTTGACATCTCATTTTCTTTGGTCTGTCAGGCTTAAGTTTAAAATATCATTTTATTTGTGTCTGTGAGGCGTAAGTTTGAAATATCATTTTCTTTTGGTCTGTAAAGTTCGAAGTTTGACATATCATTTTTTTTACTGTGTCAGGGTTAAGTTTGAAATATTATTTTCTTTGGTCTGCCAAGTTTTAAGTTTGAAATATTATTTACTTTGGTCTGCCAAGTTTTAAGTTTCAAATATTATTTACTTTGGTCTGCCAAGTTTTAAGTTTCAAATATTATTTACTTTGGTCTGCCAAGTTTTAAGTTTGAAATATTATTTACTTTGGTCTGCCAAGTTTTAAGTTTGAAATATTATTTTCTTTGGTCTGCCAAGTTTTAAGTTTGAAATATTATTTACTTTGGTCTGCCAAGTTTTAAGTTTGAAATATTATTTACTTTGGTCTGCCAAGTTTTAAGTTTCAAATATTATTTACTTTGGTCTGCCAAGTTTTAAGTTTGAAATATTATTTACTTTGGTCTGCCAAGTTTTAAGTTTGAAATATTATTTTCTTTGGTCTGCCAAGTTTTAAGTTTGAAATATTATTTACTTTGGTCTGCCAAGTTTTAAGTTTCAAATATTATTTACTTTGGTCTGCCAAGTTTTAAGTTTCAAATATTATTTACTTTGGTCTGCCAAGTTTTAAGTTTGAAATATTATTTACTTTGGTCTGCCAAGTTTTAAGTTTGAAATATTATTTTCTTTGGTCTGCCAAGTTTTAAGTTTGAAATATTATTTACTTTGGTCTGCCAAGTTTTAAGTTTCAAATATTATTTACTTTGGTCTGCCAAGTTTTAAGTTTGAAATATTATTTACTTTGGTCTGCCAAGTTTTAAGTTTGAAATATTATTTTCTTTGGTCTGCCAAGTTTTAAGTTTGAAATATTATTTACTTTGGTCTGCCAAGTTTTAAGTTTCAAATATTATTTACTTTGGTCTGCCAAGTTTTAAGTTTCAAATATTATTTACTTTGGTCTGCCAAGTTTTAAGTTTGAAATATTATTTACTTTGGTCTGCCAAGTTTTAAGTTTGAAATATTATTTTCTTTGGTCTGCCAAGTTTTAAGTTTGAAATATTATTTACTTTGGTCTGCCAAGTTTTAAGTTTCAAATATTATTTACTTTGGTCTGCCAAGTTTTAAGTTTCAAATATTATTTACTTTGGTGTGTCACACCTACTTTTTGTTGGTCTCTCACACTTTAGTTTGAAACATTATTTCGTTACGAATGCGCATTGAATGGCGCCATCATAAGGATATCCGTTTCTGTTTTCTTATTGTTGCTTGGAATGTGAGAAAGCGAGAGAAAAATAGGGGAAAGCGAGAGTCAATGGTCACTTTCTACTCTCCATAAATTATTAGCTGCAATCTGCCTGGAAATGAATTGATAAACACAGATGGAGCAGAATAATTAAAATATTGATTTATTAAGTCCATTTCATTAAAAAAAAATCACCGGCTGGTTGATTGCATCATATATTCTTAGGACTTTACATTAGTCCTACCATTTTCCCAGGTGACCGCGAGGAAGAATTTCCTACAGTTGATACCTACATGATTTGTATCTTTCTAACACTGCCTTTGCTGACTGACTATAAAAAAATAAAAAAAACACTTTATCTGATAAAAATAAAATAAACTCGATTTTAAAAGCTACATTTAATAAATAAAATGAAATATGCTCATAATAGTTTATTCGCTTTGAACTAAGAAGACAATATCTCGAATCACACTAGGATTAGTCGTGTTATGTAAATATACTATAAGAGATGAAGCCACACACACAAGGATATATATTGTGATGCAAAGATCCGACTATCCAGCCTACAGTGACATAAAGAGGGAGAGGTACATGGCCCAGACTCCAAATAAAAGGGCATACGATCATAGTACTACTATTACCCTTTTCTATAGATTTTCGCAGTACTAAGACTTATGATTGAGTATTTGATGCGTACAACCAATGAATTAGTCCCGGGCATCACCAAAGCATCATCAAACACCGCCCGCCACTGTCAGTCTTCCGCTTCACTCTCTTTAATCGACATTAACTTGAAGACGTCTGGTGACAAAGTCGTTAATAGTAATATATACAAAAGGACTTTATTTAATATGCATACGACTACGGTGAATAAAATAACAGTAATTTGTTTATGATGATATCTTGTTTTCTTCTTCGATATTTAAGATATGATTCTTATTTTTCTATCGAGAGACGAGAGTCAAGTTTAATAGAAGAACGAGTGTGCAATCATTTCGAATGCCAGATCGATAAAAATTCAATAGAAAAATTCTATTGAAGTAACTGAGGACGAATTTCAAAGTCTTTATATTCCCTAGAAAATATGATACAAAAACCTGTCATATTCACAAGAGTAACACACCACATGCCTCTATTCTTTGTGTATAAGTTTCTTTATATATGCTTCAGCATAACTTTGGAGATACATTTAACCGCCTGGACACCCTAAGACTATTCGTTTCTTTTTTTTTTGTCTTCTATTCTTTTTGTTCATGGACATTATATTGATCTCCGAAGGAGGGGTTAAAAACCCTCTTACCTAATATCCTACGGTATCAGGTTCCACCCTCAACACCAAACCGGCAAATGCCCAGTTCCCTATGGATATTGTCTCCTTGCCTTAGCTTGACTCGGAGTGTCTTCCTTCTGACCCTAATTTCAAGCCGGCCAATGTTGAGATGTATACGGTGCCAAACGCCGCAAACAAAAGAATGGCATTGAGCCAGCCATTTTTTTTTTTGTTGTTGTTGTTGTTTTTGTTTCCCGCGTAACTCTACGTCTTTTCCCGCCATTACCAAGTGAGGAATGAAAAGCTGGAGAAAGATAGACGAGCAACAACGCCGTTCGAAAAATAGGCCGGCATTCGTTTCTTTGTTTACTTAATCTTCTCTCTTCCCCCTACCCACACGCTTATGCTGTCCATATATATATATATATATATATATGTATATATGTATATATATATATATGGTGGGTATATAAATATATATATACCCACTATATATATATATACATATATACATATATATATATATATATATATATATATATATATATATATATATATATATATATATATATATATATATATATATGGTGGGTATATATATATATATATATA
>OY744516.1:31760792-31788292 GCA_963556195.1 Sepiola atlantica | reverse complement strand
TCCTTAATGGCGGGTACAAGTAATAACAGCAAAAGTAATATTATAGGTCTGTTGTTGAGCGAGAAAAAGAAAGCGATAGAGAAAGAGGGGGAGGAGGCGGGGCGGGAAGAAACAACGTAACAGAGAAGAAGGAGGAAGGGGAGACAATCAATGTTCCCGGAGCAGTAATTAGTCTTCGATCTGATTGATGATGGCTGCAATGTTCCGCTTTCGTACTTTCTATATTTAACTGTGGACGTTGTAATTACCAAGAAGGTCATTTGGAAGACTTAGACGACCACTGTCCTATACCAGCGGCGGCCATTGCTGTTTGCCTGATTATTTTGGAAGCCATTACATTTCGAGAACGTATTTCTTTTGCAAAATGCGTCCTCGTGTCTCCTTCCGTATGTAGGTCGGTCTGTCACGCTTACGTTTTTTCTTTCTTTCATAAATCGTGATATTCTAAAAACTATGCGATCAAGCCGGATGAAAATTGTTACAATAACCCAGGATACGTGCTTAAAATCAGCGTTAAATTGACCCAAGAGTTTGAAGGTTATTTTAAAATAAACGACTCTTCTTTGGTCTGCCACTTTTAAATCTGAAATATTATTTTGAGATGCAGATATTTCTCTCCGCTTTTCTGTCACCCTTATGCTCGAAAGGATACTTTCTACACTAAGCACGCATCCCCAGAATACCTGTTAATTATAAGATATGTCAGGTTGATTGTTTTTATCCATAGAGCTTATGGTGTTTCTTGTAATTTCTGTTCTTTGGTTCATTTTTGTGTGGTGTTAGCTGAGGCTGGTGTAATTTATTCACGGGGGGGGGGGGAGATTATGAGTGCTGTTTCTTGCAGTTTCTGTTCCTTGGTTAGTATTATGGTGTTCTTCGTGTGGTTTTGATTTCTCCCTGTTGTAAATTCCTTGTGACTGGTTACCCTTTGTAGCTTATGTGGGTTGGTTTCCGTATTCAATGATTTTTCTTAAGATTGCAGCTGTTTTGATCATTGCCGTTCTTTGTATGGTGTCGATGGCTCCTTTGATTCCAATTTCTCCCAGTCTGTACTCCAGGTTTTTGGGATTGTTCCTAGTGCTCCTACGATTATTGGTATTATACTAACTTTGTTCATGCTCCATATTCCTTTCAGTTCTTTAGCTAATTCTGTGTATTTGCTTCGTTTTTCCGTGTCTTTAATCTTCACTCTGTGGCTGCTGGAACGGTGAATCTACGATTTTACAAAATGTTTCCTTCTTGTCGATTATAATAACATCAGATCTCTTTGCTTGTATGAGTTTATCTGTGTGTATATCCATATCCCAGAGGATTTTGTGTTTTTCGTTTTCCAGTACTATTTCTGGTTTATGTTTGTACCATTTGTCTCCGTATTCGAAATTCAATTGTTTGCACAGTTCCCAGTGTATTGCTTTCCACACACAGTCATGCCTGTTCTTGTATTTTGGTTGAGTAAGTTTGCTACATTCACTTATTATATGATTTACTGTTTCGTCTCTTTGTCCATACAGTCTGCATTTACTGTGTTCCTGGGTTTTATCTATTTTACTTTTAATGTTGTTTGTCCTAATCGCATTGTTTTGTGCAGCCATCAGTAAAGATTCCGTTTCTGTGTTCAAGTTTCTTTTTCTTAGCCATGCCCAGCTATTTGCGTTGGTTTTTTCTCTTATGAAGCGTCCATGTAGTTGTTTTTCTTCCACCATTTCTTGTCTGTTTTCAGTTTCGATGTTTCATGCGTCGTTCGTTTGGACGGCGTATATTGCTGCGGTGATCAACCTTTCTGTGTTCTCGTTTATGTATTTCTCCAGCTCTTTTTTAGTGTCGCCCACACAGTCTTCTATACTTACCAGTCCTCTTCCCCTTTGTTTCTCTTCACGTAGAGTCTGTCTGTATCGTCTTTTAAATGTAGTGCGTTGTGCATGGTTATTAATCTTTTTAGTCCTCTGGTCAAGGTGCCTGAGTTCTTTTTTAGTCCAGCTTATGAATGGTCCAGAGTATCTTATTAGTGATACAGCCCATGTATTTATTCCTTTATTAGGTTTCTGATATATAATTTTGTTTCTAAGAGCTTTCTTATTCGTCTTACTTATTTGTTTCAATCTTCTCTTTCATTTCTGTTGATTAGATTGTGTCTGCTTCCACCACTCCCAAATATTTACAGTTGTCTTGTTTGTCTAACGCTCTCATCTGCTCTTGGTTGGGTAGTTCTATGCGCTCAGTCGTCTACAGCTTTCCTTTGTTAATCTCTAGCAATGCACACTCTTCTATTCCGAATTCCATTTTAATGTCCTGTCTGAAAATTCTGGTCGTATTTATCAGCTTTTCCAGTTCCTTTTTGCTTTTTGCAAATAGCTTCAGGTCGCCCATGTACATAAGATGGTTTATTCCTTGTTCTCTGCTTGTGAACTTGTATCCGGCATCACATTTCCTGGCATCATTGCTATGATAAACAGTAGTGGTAATAGGGAGTCTCCTTGGAAAATGCCTCTCTGCATTTTGATCTCCGTCAAGTGTTGTCTCCCAGCTGTCAGTTCTAATCTCCATGTTCCCATTGCTTTCTTGATGAGATTAATAATCCTGTCGGGTATCTTGTACATTTTAAACATTCAATTATCCATGCTTGAGGGATTCTGTCGTACGTTTTCTTGTAGTCAATCTATGCCATAGATATGTTCTTTTGCTTGCTTTTAACTTCTTTCAGGATCTTTTAATCTATGTATAACAGATCATGCGCCCCTCTTTTCCCTTTTCTGGCATCCTTTTTGTTCCTCGGGAAGTAGCCCACGGCTGTTCAGGGAATGGTAAATTTGCTTTCTCAGTTGTGCCGTTAAGATTTTCCACATTGTTGGTAAGCAGGTTATTGGTCTGTAATTGCTTACGGTCGTTCTCTTCTTGGCGTCTTTTTGTATGAGCGTTATCTTTCCTTTGGTCATCCAATCCGGTACGTCTGTTCTATGGATAAATCCTCTCAGTTTCTGTGCTAGCCTTTCATGTAGGGTCGTGAATTTTTTGAACCAGTACGCATGTATTCCATCGTGACCATATTATTATTATTATTATTATTATTATTATTATTATTATTATTATTATTATTATTATTATTATTTCATAGTAGTCTCAACTTTTGTATGTTTTAGTTGAAGTTTTCTTTTTTTGAACATCAAGTCAATTCCCTTGACCATAGACATTCAAGCTGTACCTTAACACTTTCGTTGTTCCTAACAGGCAAGATTTTTGCAGAAAATAAATTGTCTCGTCAATCTGTTTAAACCATTTAGGGTGGCTTTTCGTTATGGTTCCAAGTGTTCCAATTACAACGGGAATCACCTTTACTTCTTTACATTTCAACAATCTAACTAATTCCCATTTTAGATCTTGATATTTTTTTTTTCGTGTTCTTTCTCTTGCACTCTGGTATCGAAGAGGAATGCTATATCAATGATTAAGCAAGTTCTGTTTTTGTGTAGAAAGATTAAGCCGAGTTTTGAATGTTCAAGAACCTTATCAGTCTGTATGCGCATGCCCCCAAAGAAGTTTGACATTGTCGTTCTCCTGTACCACTTCTGGCTCATGCTCATACCACTTCTCATTGTGGTCCAATTCATAAAGTTTGCATATATCCCAGTGTAGTACCTGAGCGACTTTGTCGTGTCTCCATTTTTTATACTGGTGTTGTTCTCGCATTGGGCATTCAGACACAATATGCGCTAAGATTTCTTCCCTTTAATTACACAATCGGCATATCGGTGATTCTACAGTTTTGTCAATGTAATGTTTGATGGACCTAGTGCGGGTGACTTGTTCATGGGCTGTCATTACAATGCTCTCGGTAGATCTTTTGAGATAACCCCTGACCAACCAATTCCATCTGTCATTATCTCTAAATGCAGTATTTTTAAAGAATACACTGTGTAGTTACTTTCCAAATAATTTTAACCCTTTCTCTTGTAACCTTTGATTCTTTTTCACCCCAGTTCTTAGTATTTCCTCTCTTTTCACTCCACGAAGAAGAGTCTCATTACTTTCAGAAATATATTTATATAGACAACCTTCTTCTATATTCACAACATCTTCAACACTAAATAGACCTCGACCATCTTTTTTTCTAGGTAGATACAATCAATCTGCATCTATTTTCTTTGCAAAAGCTCCATTAATTGTAAGCATTTTCCATGTTTTAGTAGCCAAACATTTTAGTTCATCTACATTCCAGTCAAGTTGTTGTTGTTATTATTATTATCATTATTATTATTATTTATTGTGTTACTTTCTTATTTAAATAATAATTATCATTCCCATTACTATGATCTTACCCTTATTCCCTCTATTCCATTCGCATAATTTGACTATAAATACTATTATTATTATTATTATTATTATTATTATTATTATTATGATTATTATTATTATTATTATTATTATTATTATTATTATTATCATTATTATCATTATTATCAGTATCATTATTTTCAGTATTATTATAATAATAATAATAATAATAATAATAATAATAATAATAATAATAATTATTATTATTATTATTATTATTATTATTATTATTATTATTATTATTATTATTATTATTATTATTATTATTATTATTATTATTATTATTACGGGTGCTGCTATCACCATCATTACATCATGTTAGTAAACTTTAGTAAATTTGTAATTATTTTAATTATTTTAATTATTTTAATTATTGAATTTTCCAATTGCCAGCTTTCCTCGGCTTCAATAAATTAATAAAATAAATAAATTAAAAACAATAATAAAAATAAACTTTAGAATAAAAAAAGTAAAAGACTAACACAAATAAAAAGGATAAAACTTTAAAAACTAAAAAAAAATAACCTAACAAGATCAGATCTGAATGTTTTAACACCTCCCCACCAACGCTCACTTAAATCTAAGCCAGACTTGAAACTGTATCTTTCTGCCCACCTAAGTACGATATTGACACGTCGAGACATTCGCTATGAGTGTTCCCTTTCTCCACCTCCCCATTCCCTCTTTTATCTCTCTTCTTTTCTCTATCCTCAAAGAGTATACTTTATTTTATACTATATTTGATTTTCAACGGTATCAAATCTGACCACGTGACATTCCAAATTTGAAATTTTCTTTTTTCTTTTCTCTTCTTTTTCTTCCCCATTTGATTCTTCCCAAATATGATCTGAGGTAAGGATCGGATGTTGAGTCTACCTGATGAGATCTAGTTTCTAACAGCTGTTGATCGATAACATCAACATGCCAATGTCGTAGATTATGTACATGTCTGTATAAATAAAAATAATCATATATATATATAAGCTCTATTTAATATTGAGCACTTTTTATAAGCCCGGTTGAAATTCTTTGGATTCCTATTCTGTGGATTTTTACTTTAACTGGATTACTATATATATATATATATATATATATATATATATATATATATATATATATATATATATATATATATATATATACATGTGTGTGTAGTTGAAAAGTGAGTGAAGATAATCTCATCTCAATACATATATAAGGCAAAAATCTGTATGTATATAACGTAAACACTTTGAAAATACTTAACAATCCCCAAATTAGGTATTATTTTAACCGGCATAACCCCGGAAAAAAATATCCAAAAATAAAACAAAAGATTCATTTTTGAGGGGGTCAAATAGCCATTTTTTTGTTTAATGTGATCACGATTTTTAATGTTATCGTGTGCACATGACGTCATATTGATAGGTATATGATGTCATAGTGATAGGTTTGGATATTATTGTTATGCCATCGTCACATTATTATTGTTTTTATTTTCGTTTCTCTTCGGACTATTGCTCTCATCAAAGGGAGGGAATAAGAAAGAGTGATTCTAGTATAGCTCTGGAGGCCTCCTTGTATTTGGCGTTGTCCGGGATTAAGACAATGCAATGTTAAGAACGTTCTATTGTCATAATTATCGATCAAAGGGAGAAGTTAAGCAATGCATATCCTTCCAGTTACGTCCATCTGTCCGTCGAGCTACGTCCGTCAGTCAATCCGTCCACCTACGACCGTCCGTCTGTCAACCTACGTTCGCCCGTCCGTCCGTCTGTCCAGCTACGACCGTCCGTCCACATACGCCCGTCATGCTACATCCGTCTGTCCATCTGTTTACCTACGTCCGCCCGTCTGTCCAGCTACGTCCGTTCGTCTGTCAAGCTACGTCCGTCCGTCTGTCAAGCTACGTCCATCTGTCTGTCTAGCTACGCCCGTCCGTCACTCCGTCCACCTACGCCCGCCCGTCTGTCGACCTACGTCCGCCCGACTATCCGTCAGTCCGTATGTATGTCTGTCTGTCCGTCCGTCCGTGCAGCTATGTCCATCCGTCCGTCCGTGCAGCTATGTCCATCCGTCCGTCCGTCCGTCCGTCAAGCTTAGTCCGTCCGTCTGTCCAGCTACGTATGTCCGTCCGTCAATCAGTCTAGCTACGTCCGTCCGTCAATCTGTCTAGCTACGCCCGTCCGTCAGTCTGCCCATCTACGTCCGTCAGTTTGTCTAACTACGTCCGTTCGTCCGTCTGTCCAGCTACGTCCGTCCGTCCAGCTACGTCCGTCCGTATATCTGTTCACCTACGTCCGTCCGTCTGTCCGTCCGTTCAGCTACGTCTGTCTTTCCAGCTACGTCCTTCCGTCTGTCCATCCATTCAGCTACGTCCGTCCATCCGTCCGTACGTCCGTCCAGCTATGTATGTCTGTTTGTCAATCCAGCTACGTCCGCCCGTCTGTCCGTCCAGCTACGTCTGTCCGTCCGTTAAGCTACGCCTGTCTGTTAATCCGTCCAGGTACATCCGTCCGTCCAGCTACGTCCGTCCGTCCAGCTACGTCCGTCCGTATATCTGTTTACCTACGTCCGTCCGTCTGTCCGTCCGTTCAGCTACGTCTGTCTTTCCAGCTACGTCCTTCCGTCTGTCCATCCATTCAGCTACGTCCGTCCATCCGTCCGTACGTCCGTCCAGCTATGTATGTCTGTTTGTCAATCCAGCTACGTCCGCCCGTCTGTCCGTCCAGCTACGTCTGTCCGTCCGTTAAGCTACGCCTGTCTGTTAATCCGTCCAGGTACATCCGTCCGTCCAGCTACTCCGTCCACCAATCCGCCCACCTACGTCCGTCCGTCCAGCTACGTCTGTCCGTCCGTCCGTCCAGCTACGTAAGTCCGTCTGTCCAAATGATTCTTTGATATGACTGGGGCGCCTCCAGTAGCATATTTAAACATGAGTATCAAAACTGGTTCTTTGATATAGTGTGGGGGTCTGCGTTCGCGCTTAACATACAAAACGGAAAATACGTTTTAGTAATTTTTCTCGGGGGGGGGGGGGACAGTGAAATTTCTTTTTTCTTTTAACTAAAAATATTTCTTTGGGTGGGGAGAATAAAAAAAATTGGGGATGGGGGTACATTGTTTTTTTTTAACAAAAAATATTTCGTTGGGTGGGGGAGATTTAAAAAAAATTGGGGTGGGGTGCAGGGAATGTTTTTCTTTTTTTAACTAAACATATTTCTTTGGGTGGGGTAGAGAAAAATATTTTTTGGGGGTGGGGGTAAATTTTTTTTTTAACTAAAAATATTTATTTATGTTTTGGGGGGAATTTTTTTTCTTTTAACTAAAAATATTTATTTGGGTGGGGAAGAGTAACCATGTTTTGGGGGGAATTTTTTTTCTTTTAACTAAAGATATTTCCTTAGGTGGGGGAAGGTAAAAGAAATTTTTTTCGAAAAGCAAAGATGAAGCTCAATATTTAAAATTTTAAATTAAATTTGGAAAAATTTAAATAGACAATAGACAAATAAATAAATAAAGAATTAAATCATCATTATATAACTCTATAATTTAATTACAATTAAAGAATAAAATAATTTTTACACATGATTCTGTAGAAGTCAGCAGCCTTCGCTGATAATCCACACGGTTATAACTGACTCCCTCCTCCTTCATGAGAAAAACGGAGAGGCAACAATAGCCTGGATTGCCCGTATATATATATATATATATATATATATATATATATATATATAGGAAAGTTCATATTTTTTTCTTTTTATAAATATATATATATACGTCCTCTCAAATTATTTGTATTTTGCGCATGGTAAACAGATAGTGAAATAACTGCCTTGATTTATGTTTAGAAAAATCTAAAATAATTACCTCATAAGAGTTTAGATTTTTGCGTATATTAATCCATAACAGAAACTATGTCTCAATAAATATTCTGTTTCTCTGTTAAAGTGTCCTTTTTTCTCTACAGAAAGTAAAGAGAGAAAAAATTAAAGTTAAAAACTAATGCTGTACATAGTGCTTATACTCGTTCTGGAACGGGTATTGATTTACTCCTCTCCGGGAGTTAGGCACAAGGCCAGTTTTTATCTTACTCCCACAAGAAAGATGTGACCCAAGGTCGGGTCGGGAAAGTGGGGTTTAAAAATTGCCTGGGCAGCCCCGTCGGCATTCCCCGGTATGGTCGCCTCAGGCAGTAAGCAATAAACTTACTCCTCCCCAAAGAGGGGAGGCAAAGCCTGGGAGGGTGGACCTCCTAGAACTGCACAGGACAAACCCACAGACAGGCGGAATCAAGACCCGAAGGCCAAGACGATACCAGTCTATGGGGTGCAGTATCCATCGGAACAGATACTACACTTTGATCTTAGCCAAAAGGCCAAGACTGGAACGGGTAGTTTGCTAGTCTGTGTGTGTGCGTTTCTGCTTTGCTTAAATCATGGACGGCGGCACCGGGCGGGAGCAGGAGGGGCTCAAGCCCCCTCACTTTTTGACTTGCCCCCCCCCCTTCACTTTACAGTCATCAACAGAAGCAAGATGGAAAAATTCTGTTTCCATCTATCTGAAAGCATTTCTTTATCCCTTTTCTGAATAGGTAGAAAGAAAAAGCCTTTGATTGCATTCAATTAAAAAAAAATTAACTTGAAGTCAGGTAGTGGTGAATTATACAGAACACATAATTTCCGTCAATTTTCCCCAAATTTTTCAGAAAAATCATAATTTTTGAAAACGTTCTCATAATTTCTCACTGTGGGGACCTGGTGTACTACAAAATAGATTTTATACACATTATCATTAAAAAGAGACCAATCAAAAGGATTCAAACACAGTATTTTCTCGAAAATTCTTTATTATTCAAGGAAAATTAAAATTTTCCGGTATTTAAGTAAAATTTTGCTAAAAATGTTCAATGAACGAACAAACAAAAGTAAACTTGTCAATAATACAATGAATCTATTTGAGCTTGTTTCATAGTTGAAGTAGTCGACTTGGTATGTCTGATTGCCCTTGCTGTGTGTCCAGTTTCATCACAAATATTACAGTAAGGTCGAGGGCGTCGTGAAGCGATTTCAGGGTGAGACATTATTAACATTCGTCGAAGTATATCATTAATATTGTCCTTGATGGACAGTTGCCGAGACAATGCAGTTGGACCACTTAGGAAAGCCCGAACGTGCTTGTTCCAAGACTCTACTGGACTCTCACTCCATTCGCTATCGGGTTACCGTTATTCCACTTGAACTATGGGCACACATTTGATGGTAGCTCGGGATTATCATAATCCATGGTTTAGCCTTTTCATCGACGAAGGCAATTCTGAGATGAAGCATTATCTCGATGCCCAATGTTTTCAATGCTTCCACATGCACACATTTGTTTGTGACAGACTGGGTGATAGACAGGATGATGTTGGTGTTACTCATGAACGTTTCAAAATTTTCGCGATCCACGCTGTTACGGATGAGAGAACATACGTTAAAGCGATTTTAAGGGCTGAAAAATCTGTTGCAAAGCGGACCATTATTTGTATTTCCTCCACTCGCACATGGTGCATCCATTAACATACCGGTGATTTTTCGGATTGCATCGATACATTCTTTTATCGCATTGTTGAGGATCCGCATAATATCCAAAGTTATTCCTTGCATCCTCCCTCCAGTCCTTCTGTCCACAGAGCAACCGATACAATATCTTTTGAGCAAAGTCCAATGAACGCAATTTGAAGTGAAGAACAGAGAGACAATGCAAGTCTGCCTTGTTAACACGCTTCCAACGAGCTATTCCAATTCCAATACATACATTTATACTTTTATACTTAATACATTTAAACTTTTATACTTTTTACTTTTGTACTTTTATATGCACCTTGTCAGTTAATACTTTTAACTTAATGTATACTCTATATTTGATAAACCAATTGATTCTTGAATTTTGTCATTTTTACTATAAGCGATTTGCCGATATGTTTCAAATGAGTCATCAAGCAGTGTCAGAAAACCATTTGATGTCTAGATTAAGTCCAAAAAGGTGTATTTTGCCCAAAATGATCAAATATGGTACTTTGAGCCCAGCCCCCCCAAAATTGAAATTTCTGTTTGTTCTTTTTTCACCAGAAGCGACTTGCTAATATGCTTTCAACAAAACCTCAACCACTATCGGAAGATCATTTCATGTCTAAATTATGTCAAAAAAGGTATTTTTGGTCCAAAATGCCCTAATATGGTAGTTTGGGTCCAGACGCCAAAAAATTGAATTTTTAAAATGTTTCTTCATCTATCACCAAGAGTATTCCATTCCGCTTCTAATGAGCCATCAACCACTACCAGACGATCATTTTAAATCAAAATATGCCCCAAACAGTGATTTTTCCCCAATTTGCCCAAATAAGGTAATTTGAGCCCAGACGCGATAAAATTGAAATATTTTGAATTTTTCTTTTTCTGTCACCAAGAGAATTCCATTCCGCTTCTAACGAGCTCTCACCCACTATCGGGCAATCATTGAATTTATATATTGAATTTATTGAATTTATTGAATTTATATATTGAAATTTATATTGAATGTATTCCCATATTTGGCATTCTGGACGCAATGTGGGCCGGGACCCCCCACTTTTTAGGAGAGCCCCCCACACTTTTATAACTGTCCCGCCGGCCCTGTAAATAAAAATAATTACAAATTACTTCTTTTCAGCAGTAAACTTTATATTAGTATTAAAACAATTATAACTTGTTATCAATAAGTAAATGAAATGTATTGATAATGAAAGGTTTGCCGAATGAGATAAGAAGAAGAAGAAGAAGAAGAAGAAGAAGAAGAAGAAGAAGAAGAAGAAGAAGAAGAAGAAGAAGAAGAAGAAGAAGGAGGGAAAAGAAGCTTTTTTTTTTCTCCTTTGCAAAACTCTTTTTCCATTAGTGGCTGGGCTATTCCACAAAAAACATCCATTCTTTCCACACTTTCAATAAAAATAGTCAAATATTGAAATCAGTTAGATTTAACAAAATTGTCTTTTAATTTTACAAAGAAATTGGCATTGTTGTCGAAATTGTTCGCTTTATTTTCCATTTAATTTTTTCAAATCGATAGGCAACCAATATTTTGGGTATTTATTTTGGGTATTTATGAAGAAGAGATATTTTCCTCAGTAAATTTAGAAATGTTGATATAAAAAATAACTTTTTTGCGAGTTAAGGTCATAAGAAAAAATAACCCCTTACTATTGATTGTTCCTAAAGTCAGGGTCCAGTGTTTTGATTAACAAAGAGCATGTTAGTTCTGGTGTTTTTTGTTCCTATAAATATTGGATCAGGAAAGCGTTAAAAGCGTACAGACAGACAAACCCTTTTCGACTTCTGAAATATGCGCTATTTAATTTTGTCGAATATATTCCCATTATATCAATGGCCGTGGTTATCTGCCGCTCCCAACCCATGAGACTGTGAAGCTGAATTAGCCAAGAACAACTTGTCATGAAAAGGCTCGAATGGCTGACAAGGGGCAAAGGTTCAAAGGTGACATGTCCATCGAGTCAACCTTCTTTTCTAGACTTTATATTCTTCATTTTCTTAGTCTTCTTCTGATCATTCCACTCATCCTTCTCTCCAGTTGGCCTTTCCTTTCTTTTACCCCATTTTCTTTTTTTTTATTTAATTCTTCTTCTTCTTCTTCTTCTTCTTCTTCCTCTTCTTCTTCCTTTTCTTCCTCTTCTTCTTCTTCTTCTTATTATTATTTTTATTATTATTGTTGTTATTATTTTTATTATTACTCTTATTATCATTATTATGATTATTATTGTTATTATTATTAGTATTATTAGTATTATTTTTATCATTATTATTATTATCATTATTATTATTATTATTATTATTATTATTATTATTATTGCTGTTGTTGGTGTTGTGGTTTGATTATAATTACTATTATTATTGCTATTATTTTCATTATTATTATTTGTACTCACTAGGAGTTCTCACACAGATCATCGTCAGTGATTGCTCACCGACAAAAACCAGTGGTATTTCCTGGAGTCTCAGTGACAACAAGCCTCCCCAGATTTCCAGTATTCTTCACCTCTTTTCGATAACGATGCAATATTGCAACAGCCTCTTACCATTGATTTTTCGCTGGTAAGGACAATTGGTCTTCTCTGGGATTTGAGTGGCAATAAGCCTCCCCAAGGTCCCAGCATTTTCTGCACTCTTCCAGTGGAGGTCTGGTTTGTGCTGTCCCTCCTCGGTCTTCTCATCCTCCTCGAACCTCTACAAATATTTTGTCTATTATTATTATTATTATTATTATTATTATTATTATTATTATTATTATTATTATTATTATTATTATTATTATTATTATTTATTCACTAGAAGTTCTCACGCGAGTCATTACCAGTGATCGTCCACTATCAACAACAGGTATTATTATTATTATTATTAGTAGTAGTAGTAGTAGTAGTAGTAGTAGTATTAGTAGTAGTAGTAGTAGTAGTAGTAGTGGTAGAGGTTGTAGTAGAAATATCATTATTATTATTAGTAGTAGTAGAGTATTTCAATAGTTGCTTTTGCAGTAGCAGTAGTAATAGTAATAATAATATAATTTATAACATTTAATTTTTTTTACTGTCACAAACGAAAAAAAGCCACGAAGAAATCGGACAGAGAGTGGGTTGGAAAGAAGGTATTGAAATCGACTGACAATACCCCACGCGAACTAACACCCCCCATCTACTTAAACCCCTACCACATCTTCGTTTGCTTCCAACCACCTCCACCTGCCCTACCCACCGTCCACATTCCCAAGAACAACACAGAAAACAACGGCATCTTCACTTTCACTGCCATTCTCTCATTTTTTTGTGGTTTTGATTATTATTATTATTATTATTATTATTATTATTATTATTATTATTTGTCTTTGGTTTCGTGTTTTCCGTTTTTGGGACCGCAACCAGCGTCAACGCAACTCCATCCCTTCCTTCTCCGCCTTCGACTTCTCTCTCCTATTTATGACAACACCTCCCTACCTAGCTGAGATCCCCCTCACCCGCACATTTCTTTCGGTCTATCTACGGAACCTCCGCCAGCCACTATCGGAAACCCCTCGTCCAATTTGTTTTCTTTTATGGCGATCGAGACGAAAGAATGAAGCGGACACGAGAAAGGATAGGGATGGAGATGGGGGTTCGAGAGAGGAGTTGGCGGCGGAAGAGAAAAAGTAAGGCTTCACCAACTAAACTTATCGAATAGAGACAAACAAATAAATATATAAATAAAAAAGTTATAACGAAAAGTAACACTAATAACAATAAATGCAACTGTGACAACGTGGATTGAAGAGAGATAGAGTGTGTGTGAGAGAGAGAGAGGGCGAGAGAAAGAGAGAGTGAGAAAGAGAGGGAGGGGGTTACGCTAGCCTCGCGTGGGTTCCAGTGCAAGGGTGACAGGAGAGAATTATCCGTGGTAGAAGCGGTCGTAGGGAAACAATGGTTTGAAACTAGAAGTTCTACAGAATCTGCATTCCCCTCTAATGTTTCTAAGTCGTCGGACTCTTTAACTAGGCCTCGCAGAAGTGCGTGTTGGCTGCTGGTATGCTCATCCGCAAACACAATAATCGACAGCGGGAACCGAACAAGTGTTGACAAATTGGTAGAATTAACGCGTACTGGGCGAACTATTAGCACGTCGTTTCCAGCAAGCAACTTAAACCTGAGCAACTTGTCCTCCATTCCCTAAAAAAGACTGCATTTAAACATGGCAAGTTTCCCACCTCTAAGTCTCCGTGCAAAAAAATAACACCAGATGGTTTCATAAAAATAAAGATACCTATATATATATATATATATATATATATATATATATATATATATATATAGTCATTCACCACATACAGACTGTTTTAATTTATAGCTAAAATAGTTATCCACGAAAACGTGTTTTGCCGTAATACGGATCATCAGCGTGGCTGACTATGACAGGATTCGAACTATGAAAGGTAGTACGGCGAGACATGTATCCGTGGATACCTATTTTATCTATAAATAAATTAATAATTAAATAAAAGAACACGTCCATAAAAAAATGGGGCGACATTCCCTAAACGCGAAAGATATATATATATATGGATATACAAATATTTATTTATTTATTTATAATATTTATTAAGCTCCTATAAAGCTGAGCCCTTTCGAGAGATAATAAATTGATGATTCATAAATTAGCCACATTGTGTTGACTCCCCCTTGGGAGGATAGAACTCTCTTTAGAATCGCAGTACTTGTGTTTATATGGAAATAATACAAGGCGTATTTCTCTCGCATTGAAGGCGTGATCGGAGCGTTGGGCGAATGGTTACGAGATCAGGGTTCATAATACGTTGATTCGGGGTTAAAAATGTTTCGACCAGCGATACAGTTACATAATTCCATACTGACGAGCGTAAAATAAAAACGCGAAACATATAAATATATTTATTTATTATTATTTATAATTTAATACATTATATATATATATATATATATATATATATATATATATATATATATAGAATGTTAGATTTTTATCTTTATTCATTTCTGAAAATATGATTTTTTAAAGGACCGTTTCGTTAACACTAAAACAGCCAACGTACAGGGTTATGTATCCTTGATTTTCTATGAGTGTAACTTATCAGAAGAAATGTAAAAAAATCGTGTCCAAAAAATCAGGAACCAAAAAAACAATAAATGATAAAACTCACGTCACCAGAGCATTCATGTATGTAGGTTCAATTAAGAATATAAGTTGTCGTTTATTTTAATAAACGCCATATCTAAAAACCTGCAAAGCGAACAATAATACGTATACCAACCTAAAGTTTGATCGTAAAAAAACTAATATGAGAGAGAGGAAAAATTATTAAAAATAAATAAAAAAATAAATAAAACTATCAAAAGGAAAAAAACGTGAAAGAAGAAAAAGAAAAGAAAAAAGCTAAAGAAGAAAAAAAACAAAACAAAACAAACAATCCGTATTCAAAATAAAACGGAATTCTATGTTTCGGGATTGTTTAGATAAGTATTGATAACGCTGGTCAACATAAAAAGATGTTTGCTCTGCTATCTGGCAAAAAAGTAGGTGATTCTGTGTAACTTTAAGCCGCTGAATTCAAATATGAAATCAGTTTTACCCAATCAGGTCAAGGTTTCTTGCTTTTAAAATTGATATTTTTCATGTATTGCCTTATTGTACGATACTCGATTCATTTAAGAGAACTGTAGGATGTTTACACTTTCCAATAGAATTGATGACTTTTATATAAATCATATTAAGTTAAATTGTATAGTTTGCATGATTCATGTTGCTATTTTCATTAGGAGATTGTATAAGCATAAACAGCTCTTTAGCACTTGAGGCACATTCTCCATATAATTTCCTTACTGTTATGTAAGAAAAGGATATCTAGTTAATATAGTTCATTCAGCCTGATGTACATTTCCTTTGAGATCTCAATTGGTAAACTTATATATTTTATAAATTTATTTTTAATCTGTAATTCGTTAGTTGCAGGTGACAAGGCCATTTTTTAATTCCTGAAATGAATATGGAAACATCAAACTAAAAATGCTTGAATAACCATGATGTGTTCTGTTATAGTTGTGGTCAATTCTCTTAGGTGTAAAGCAGAATTAAAATTGACGATTTAGTAAAAACATTTATTTGCATATTTTGTAGTGATGCTTGGAGATCAGGACAAATCATGGGCACCTCACAGAGTATGTAAAGCTTGCAAAGAGCCATTGAAACACTTGACTAAAGGTTTACGGAAAGGTTTAAGATTTGGCATGCCAATAATTTAGAGGAAGCAGAAAAATCAATTATGATGACGAATAGAAAGTCAATATCGAATCCAGATCTACCATCTGCTAAAAAAGACCAATACCACATAGTGACAATTTACCCGCACCCATGTTCACAACTTTGCCTAGTCTCCCTATAGACACTATTAAACTGGATGATCAAAGAAATTCAATTGAGGAAACTGCTGACCCTGATTTCCATGTAGATATAAGCTCGCAACCAGGAAGAACTAAGCGATTTGATAAGATGCTCAGAATTTTTTTAAGGAATCATCAGAGGTTTTTGTATCAAGGCTGAAAGAAAAACTTATTGCAGAAGTATGCAAAAATAGCTTTTTATCGGAACCGGAAGCGAAATTTATTACCATTTGTTACTGCGGAAGACAACTCAGTTTACTGTAATGATATTGAAAGTCTCCTTATACAAATGATTATTACTGAATACAAGCACAAAGAATGGCAGTTCTTTTTTATAAAAGGAGCTTCAAATATGTACTTTTACATAACGGTAACAAATATGCATTTATTTCTATTGGACATTCTACAAAAATGGAGAAAAAATACCAAAATGTTAAACAAGTTTTGGATAATTTGCGTTACTCAAAGCACCAATTAATAATTTGTGTAAATTTGAAAATGGTGAATTTTCTATTGGGGGACACAGTCGGTTTATATGCTGTATCTTTGCCTTTTGTGCCCGTGAGACAGCAGGAATAAAGCACAACTTTGGGTGAGGAAAGATTGGATAGTGTAGTAAACTTTTGAGATTGGTGATTGTAACATCATTAACGAAAGAAATAAAATGACATTATTGACTCTTCATATCAAATTTGGACTGATCAAACAACTCGTCAAGGTATTCAATAAAGATAGAAATTATTTTCGCCATATATGCAAAATCTTTCCGGCATTAAGCAGTAAAAAGCTTAAAGCTGGGATATTTGATGGACATGGATTTAACATTCGTGAATTCAATGACTGATATCAAATCTTCTGCTTGGAAATCATTTGTGAATGTTGTTCAAACTTTTCTGGGAAACCATAAAGCTGACAACTATGAAGAATTAGTTGACATGATGTGCAATGATTTGAGAAAAAAATAAAGCTAATATAAGCATAAAAATGCATTATCTCCGTAGACATATTAATCGTATCACAGAAAACCTTGGTGATCTAAGTGACGAGCAAAGAGAACGATTCCACCAGGATATAAAAGAGATTGAGGAGAGGTACCAAGGGGTGGTGAGATAACCATATGATGGCTGACTATTGTTGGAGCCTTCAACATGATTATGCAGGTAACCACGCGTGAAAATCCAGGAACAGAAGATTTAAACCAAATAAATAAACTTAAAAATGACGCGATTTTTCATGTTTTCTCGATTTAAGATTCTTTACTACAACAAGTTTGATTCTTTTTGACAAAAATATTTTACTTTTTTCTGGCTTCGACACTCGCGCCTGAACATAATTGTTCCTAAAACACGTGATCTTGATGTATAATCTATGATAATTGATAAGTAATGTTTATTGTTAGAGGATTGAAAAGAGCTGATAACACTAGATAAAAAGAAAATGGCGAGAGTTTATCTCTTTAATTTGATGAAATAAAAATTTATGCAGTTCAAATTTCATGAAAAGACATTAAAAAAAAATGAAATAATTACATTTCCGGTACACAAAAAAATTAACATGATGAGAAAAAAATGGACCGTATTTTTAGGATTAAGCGTATTCAAATTATCCAAAATTACTTATTAGCTTCTTCACGGTAAAATATGTGTTGACCAGTGTTATTTGATTATTTGGATTATTTAGACTACTGTTCTTATCTTCGATGTTATTCTCACAACGTTTCGGCCGATGCAACCACCAACCCTTTTCAGGTGTATTTTGTCGAACTCGAGAATCTGTATTGAATTTCAAACGGAACCCTTTATTTAATCCACAGAGGGTAGCATGCTCTCGTTCCGTCAGCCATGACCGGGTTAAAAGTCTTAAATAATTCGTAATTGTATTCACTGAGGATTGAACCTTCAACCTCCAGAAGACTGTCACTTCGAACTGATTATTACTTAGCACTTTATCCCTTAAGTCACGGGTCCTTGCGAGAACCCTAGGCGTAACGGATAAAGTGCTAAGTAATAATCAGTGTAATTCCTGGAGTTTTGCTATCACTGCGATCGAATTGTGACACAATGCATTGTCTTGATGAAAAAGCACTTGCATTTTCGTCATTTGCGACCGTTTTTGGCGATTTCTTCCTTAAAACGTACCAATAATTCTATATAATAGTCTCTATTGATGGTTCTTCCTTTCTCAATATAATCGATGAACAAAATACCTTGCGCATCACAAAATACGTAGACCTAAACTTTGTTTGCTTATGTCTTTGGTCGCTTTGGATGGCTTTCATCTTTTAAAAACAACAACTTTGATTCCACCCAAACAATGCATACTGCCACTGAGACGTAAGGGGCTGCTGTGATAAGAGGTCAGATTTATAGGCGGCATCCTAAGTGGGGAGTATGGAAGCAAGATATTTGTTCACATTACATCTTAATTTTTGCATGTTGGTACAGTCGGGGAAAAAGAGAGCAGGGAAGGAATTCCAAAGGCAAGTAGTGCAATAAAAGAAGCTATTAGAGTAGAACGTTTTCCGGCATTTAGGGACCTCTACAATGAAGAAGTGGGATTTTGCTGCTAGTCACGTTAGGGGGGGGCTTACGTTGAGGGGTACAAGTATAGTAAGTTAAAAAATAAGTCAGTTTCTAAAACAAAAAGTGAAGTGATGGATCATTGTTTCATCCATTGTCACACATCGACGCAGAAAACTCCTTTTTATTGCATTGAAACAGTTGCAGACAACACCCTGATTCGTCGACTCGTTATTGTTTTTGTATCGACTTTGAGGAAGCGAGGTACCCACTTTTCTCATTGACAAATATTCACGCAAACTGGTAAATAGACTTCTTTCTTATACTTTCAACTCCTCTGCTATCTCATGCAAACTGGTAAATAGACTTCTTTCTTATACTTTCAACTCCTCTGCTATCTCATGCAAACTGGTAAATAGACTTCTTTCTTATACTTTCAACTCCTCTGCTATCTCATGCAAACTGGTAAATAGACTTCTTTCTTATACTTTCAACTCCTCTGCTATCTCATGCAAACTGGTAAATAGACTTTTTTCCTATACTTTCAACTCCTCTGCTATCTCATGAAAACTGGTAAATAAACTTCTTTCTTATACTTTCAACTCCTCTGCTATCTCATGCAAACTGGTAAATAGACTTCTTTCTTATACTTTCAACTCCTCTGCTATCTCATGCAAACTGGTAAATAGACTTCTTTCTTATACTTTCAACTCCTCTGCTATCTCATGCAAACTGGTAAATAAACTTCTTTCTTATACTTTCAACTCCTCTGCTACCTCATGCAAACTGGTAAATTAACTTCTTTCTTATACTTTCAACTCCTCTGCTATCTCATGCAAACTGGTAAATAAACTTCTTTCTTATACTTTCAACTCCTCTGCTATCTCATGCAAACTGGTAAATAAACTTCTTTCTTATACTTTCAACTCCTCTGCTATCTCATGCAAACTGGTAAATAGACTTCTTTCTTATACTTTCAACTCCTCTGCTATCTCATGGAAACTGGTAAATAAACTTCTTTCTTATACTTTCAACTCCTCTGCAATCTCATGGAAACTGGTAAATAAACTTCTTTCTTATACTTTCAACTCCTCTGCTATCTCATGCAGCTTCAATTTACAATCGGCAAAAACGAGTTTATTGACATTTTGGATGTTTCCCGGGACAACTGCTGAATCTGGGCAACATGAGCGTTTAAAGTCAGCATAGCACATCTTAGCCGTTGTTTCCGACGGAACAGAGTTCGAATACAACTTATAAAGTCATTGCTTTGCTTTAACAGTATTTTTCCCACCAGAAAGCAATACGAAATTCAAATGTTTCTATTGTTTAAAAAATCAGTAGCTTTACTTAAATAACTGTAATTTGTGAACTAATCATCCGATTTTGACACGTATCATTCGAAGGTGATTTCTTATAAGAAAATCATATAGATTTTCTTTATATGTCAGGCCCGAGATTTATTGCGTAATGTATTATGTATCAAAATTAATATATTCAAGTATTCACATGTGCATATATTATGTGTATATTTATTTATTATGCGTTACTTATATTTCTCCAGTACACAATGTCCATGTTGAATGTACACATATAAATGCGTAAATGCATATATACATTTATATACGTATTCTTTGTCTTTTTCGTGTATATATATATATATATATATATATATATATATATATATATATATATATATATAACTTTTTTTGTTATATGGTGGGAAAAGTCTCAGCAGAGTGCTCGATTAAAATTGAGAATCAAAATTAAGAGCGTAATATTTATTTATTTTTTGGTACAGAAAATTAGTAACACATGTACCGTCGGTTTCAAGCTCAGAGGGACTTAACCATCCGGCTCTCTTCAGCTTATGTTGTCATAACGTAACATAACATAACATAACATAAGCTGAAGAGAACCGGATGATCAGTCCTTCTGAGCGTGAAACCGACGGCACTGATGTTGTACTAATTTTCTGTACCAATATATATATATATATATATAATATTTATAAATAAATATTAATTATTTATTACCTACAGACATCGATGTTTCATGCTAACGCAATCTTCAGTGCAGGAAGCTAATTCCCAACGGTCGCCACTGATTCGTAGTCAAGACTCTTACGGCCATAGTGAACTAGTTATCAATTAGGGAGGAATTTAACTTGGTAAATAGCGAATCGGCGGCTAAATTTACCCAAGCAGTTTAGAGTGATCAACAAATGTATTTGGATCGTGCATTTCGCTATTAGTACTGCTTGTTATTAAAGTCACTCAGAGTGCCCGGCCTTTGGTGGAGGGGGCTTATAATAATATTTATAAATAAATATTAATTATTTATAACCTACAGACATCGATGTGTCATGCTAACGCAATCTTCAGTGCAGGAAGCTAATTCCCAACGGTCGGCGGACGCGAACCCCAAACACAAATCGCCACTGATTCGTAGTCAAGATATATATATATATATATATATATATATATATATATATATATATATATATATATATATATATATATATATATATATATATATATTTAAGCCTGACAGTTCCCTACGAGGATGAAACGCCGAAGCCTCTGTGTAGCTTAATTGCCATAAATATATTTTCATAACTTACCAACCAGCTCTACTAACGTATTGAGCACTGTAGAAGTAAATACTGAAAATTGACACATAAAAGATTATATCACCTTATAACATTTTATGTGGATACATGAAATAAAATAATTAAAAAAAATAATATATATATATATATATATATATATTTATATCCATCGTTATTTAAAAAAATTGTTTTTAACGATAATTGTACTACTGGTAATATTTTGGGCCTTAAACAATGGGAATTTTCCTCTCATTCCTTATGCAATGTCGCCCCACTTTTAGGGACGTGTACATATATATATATATATATATATATATATATATATATATATATATATATATATATATATATATGTTGTTGTTGTTTATAGATCAAATAGTTATCAAATAATAATCAAGTGTTTAGCCGTTACTGCGGCTCATCAGTTTGGCTGACTATGATCAGTGGGACTGTGACCGAGTGCGCTAACCATTACGCTACGAAATTCTCTCTATGTATGTATATATATATATATACCTATGTTTATCTCTATATAAAGTTGTTAGGTATGTATATATTTTTATATATTTGTATGTGTAAGATTAACTCCTAAATTAATCAACCGATCATTATGAATTTTGGCACATAACTACGAGGCTTAAATGATCGTAATGTGGGCTATATTTTATAAATTTAGATTTATGCAAATAGGGTTAAAAAAAAGTTGCAACTCCTTCTTTAAAATTTAGATTTCTGTGAAAATAAATATTTTTGAAATTTCAGATTCTTTGGAGCATTTAAAAGGGTCTCTAGCAGGAATATTATGGGCACAATCTCCTATTTGAAAGTTTAGATATTTCGGATTTGCATTGAATTTGATTTATAGTCATTAGATACCAATTAAGCAAGATTTCCTGAATTTCACTTTCTTCCTAACACCCCATGAGCTTAAATCTTAAATTTTAGACATTTGCTAGAATCAAAATCATGTAATGAATTTTTATCAAAATTGGAATAAGGATTCTAGATATAAAGTCTAGTAGCATTATAGGTTGATTTTTATCTTTGTAAGGAGACATAAAAGTAATGCAGAACTGTTCTGTTTAAGGAATTAATTTTACCTATCCTGGGACGGGTATTGTTCTAGTGTACTTTACATATGTGTAAATATCTTACTGTCTACCAGAAGTTATTTGGCATGTTGATAAAAAATCTTTATGTCAGCTGTCACATCGAATCAGTTTCAGCTTTCTAAACGTGTTCACTATCAATAGATACCAAGTCAGCCAATCTACTTGATATCTCACCTCACGTCACCTGCTCTATTCATCTCGTTTACTCCACATGTACTCGTCCACCTGATTGTCTGTCACTTAATATAGTTATTTATCAACACCCGCTCCCCTCACACGCATATATATATATATATATATATATATATATATATATATATATATATATATATATATATATATACTCGAGTGCTCGATTAATTTAGAATGTATATTAAAAATAAAAAAATGAAGAGCGCAATATTTATTTATTTTTGTAGAAAGAAATTAGTACAACATTCGTACCGTCGGTTTTATATATATATATATATATATATATATATATATATATATATATATATATATATATATAGTGGCTAATGTTTGGGGTTCCAATGGTGTGGTTAGTTCGCCAACTGTGTCTAGTCGCACTGATGAGTCTTGACAAAACGAAAAACATGTCTGTATTTTCAATATATATGGTAATATATCCTGAGTACACTCATGGAGGAATTTCCGTAAAAAAATAATCGTATACTCTCTGGTACCAACATCGTAAATAAAGTAAACAAATAAATAAAATATTCGTTTATAAGCGATGTATATTTACAAACAGAAACTTACCTTAGTCAGGCAATCATTATAGGTATCATTATAGGTATTAACTAATGTCAAAGGTTTATGAGCCAGTTGTGTCACGCTGCACTGATGAGTCTTGAAGAGAAAATACACGTGTCTGTGGATTACTATATTTAATATATATATATATATATATACACATGATATGATATAAAAAACAATTATTTTATGTAGCTCAGATCGATTCTAATTGTAATCAAATTCCAAAGCAAAATGAAGCTCAGTATTCAACCCTATAAATAGTTATTTCAAAATTTATAATAGAGTTATAAATAAATAAAATTACAGATTAAATACTGTGATTTATTGTCAGTTTCAAAACAAAGACCACATTATCATATACTATTGATGTGTAATTATATATATATATATATATATATATATATATATATATATATATATATATATATATATATATATAATTACAGATCAAAATTATATCATATTTATTACCCATCTATATCCAAAGAACTTTTCGGAAGTTTTATGGATTTTTCCACTTTTCTTTTCGACATTTCTGCGGATGAAATTAACATTATAGGCTATGGGTCCAAAGGTCAAAATCACTCCAGATTTTTTTATTCTCTGACCCCGATAAGGAGTGGGAGAAAAAAAAAGGTGGCAAATTAATGCCAATAGACTCAATTTTGATTTTACCCAAGCATAAATGTTTCGAATTAATGAGAACGGCGGACATCTTTAAAGATGGACGACAATCATTCAAATAGAACATGATGACTTACTTAAACCCTAGTAGCACCGAAACCAATAAACATAACAACATATAGTTTAGCGCATTTTATTCCCAATCCACAAACGAATCAATTGGGCAGATCCAGACAGATGGGGTACAGCCATATCAAGTGATAAGTGTTTTGGCATTAACGTCGCCCATTAGAAGCCAAGAATAAAGGTCTTGGAAAATGGACAATAGTTTTCTGTGGACAGATGCAGATGTGCCCACTATTTTTTCTGCACATAACTCTTTAGATGCACCAACTATCCATGCAAGAAAGTTAAATAAAATATGAAGTACTGTCTTTTCAGCCTCTTGCAAATTTAATGTTTCTGCTGTTTATGGCCATAACAAAAAGGTTTAACTTGTCTAATAGTGTTTCTCAGATCCATAGCAGTTAAGTACAAGTTAGATAAAGGAGTTGGATCTGAGTGTATTTGACTTGTTTGCTGTTGTGATTGCAAGTTGATGTCATTTTCTGACGAGTCTGTTTTACTTGGAGTTGTGGAATATGTTTCCTCATGGGGTACTGTTTTTTCCTCTATAAGAGAAGACACTGTGATGTCATTTACATAGATGACCTCATTTTAAGAGTGATGAAGCACACTTGAAGAAATTTTTTAATTAACTTTTGTTTTAAATAACCCGTTTTATAAAAGTGAGCATCAACTCCATGTGTTTCTTTTATCTGTTTGACAAACAAGTCTTTCAACTTTTTGAGTCTCATTATTTCCGTGTTTTCAATAATTCGGGTTTGAACTAATTTGGCTTTACTGTATCAAGTTTGCTCAGTCTGTTCAGTTTTGGTTGGTTTGGTCAAGTAGCGTGTCAAGTCACGGTAGCAGGAGTCATGGTACTTCAGCTCAATTGCCACACAATCTTCATTTCTTATTTCCGTTTCATTTTCATTTTCTTCTGCTGCTCGTTTTAAATTAACAGCTTCTATTGTTGAACATTTTACAAACATTTCACTGTTTCTTTTGCCAGATCCTTTGCACACTATAGTTTTTACTTTTTGGCAGAGTATACAAACAGCTGATAAAATATGCTTTGATCTAGCTGGCAAAGATGGTCGATCAAAATTGGAACAAAGAACCCGTCTTTTTTAGCTGGTGGTTCATCTTTTTCAGTAGTTGTTGGATTGTTGTTTTCTGGAAAATAAATATATTCATGGGTTTAATGTGCATTTAAAGTGAATAAATAACACAAAAAAGGATATGCAAAAGTTCAAATAAAAAATAATATCCAACCATTATTTGATAAATCCAAAACATTTCATGAAAAGTTTAATAATTATTTTATGTAGTTTAAGAACATCCACAGTTAAATTTCTGTGGAAAAAAGGGGGAAAATTGGATTTTCTTAGATTCCATTCTACAATTAAATCGTCCGATGAATCATTATTAATCAGACCAATGACTGTTTATATAATCATGCTTTATGCTTATTGTTGGAATTAGCTGATAAATTCAATGAATTTTATTTTACAAATGAGTCACCATGGCAGTTGTATCTATAGTCATTAAGAATCGACAATTTTGCAGATTAGAACCTAATAGATAATATTAGATTACTTTAAAGCATTCAAAATTATAGAAATTGCCGAATGGCTAGGAACAAAGTGTAGTATCTGTTCTGATACTAATGGTCATCTTTTCTGTTCTCGATCTGTAAAGAAGAAATCCTTCTAGACTGAGGCAATTGTTATTTTTGTTCCAATCCAGAGTGCTTCTTTATGATGAGCTGGATTTTCCCCACAATAAACTCCCACCATGTGTCTAACTCTGCCCTTGTAGGGAGGCAAGTAAATAGGAACAAACGCTATTTTTTTGTTTAAAATTTAGATTTTCTAAATATATAAAACAAATTTAAACAAAAAAAAATTATTTCAGAATTTAAAGTAATCACTCAGTTTCGCATATCATTTAACGCAAAATTATCCCATTTCTGATCTGTTCCAGCGTTTTAGGGCAATGAACCATTTTTTCTTTGCTATTGGAAATAAATCCTGTGCGTTTCTGTTTTTGGGGGTTCTAATTTTTATGATGATTACGTGTGCTTTTACCTCCGTGCCACTTGGACTTGAGGTTAGTGGTAAAATTTTAGTTAACAACAGCCTTAAAAATTAGAATGGCCAAACATTTGAGGATTATTTTACGTTAAATTTGTATACGAAATTCTAAAATTTTTTTGTCCTTCCATCAAGTTTTTCATGGTGTTCAGTTCACACGTAATCGCCTGAAAAGGTAGAATCTCATTTTTTAGGGGGGTGATTTACCAGTGAAAACTAAAATTGTCTCTTTCAAGATGTGTATCAATAAAAATCAAAACCCTATTAAAAATAAAACCTTACCTTTGAAAACGTCATCAGTATTCTTTTCTAGTTTTTCTTAATTCTTTCAATTTTGTGACCATCTGTGAAACGCGAATAGCAGCTTTGGTAAAACCCAATACGAGATGGTATGGTACTTGAATCACAGTTAAAGTCGAAGCTTTTCGTAATTTCTGCTTGTGGACCGTCTAAAACTCTCCATTTTTTAACATATTCTAGAAAGCGCGTCCATGTCTTCTCTGAAAAAGATCTAACTTTACATGTTTTAGTCGGAAATATTCACATAACGTATACGTTTTATCTTTGTTTACATGAATTTCGTCTTCGCCGGAGTAAGCCATCTTGATTTTTAACAGACTCTACGCTGGTTGTGATTGGTCGATTGTAAGTAGTAAATGAAAGAAGTATTCTGGTTGGCTATTTTTTGTACGAAAGCAACTAATCAATCAGCAATTGTTTGTGGATTAAAATTAAAATTATTATTTAATGTATCAAATTCTTGCATGGGAAATTTTTGTCCATGTTTCTTGTGATTTTATAGATATTATATCTAAAACTCATGCCCACCTCTTTTGAATCTTATTAAAATCATAATTTTTGCCCTGGGTCGACGGCCTATTAGTAGAAAATGAAGAACCACTATTAATCAGTACACAAGAACAATGGAATAAGAGTACTTAAGCTGGATCCTTTGATGTCTCGATAGGCTCTTTAGATCTGCTGAAGTAACTGACTTATTTGACATTTACATCTTATAAAAGATTACTAAACTATAAACTGAAGAGAAATAGAAACTAAATAAAGACACATAATAAACTTTACTTTGAAATAACTAATAAATAAAAATGTGTAAAATAAAAATAAAAATGAATAAATCTAAGATGGTGATAGGTAACAGAAGCAAATACAGATAAATTGTTTTATTTCCCACATATCAATGTAGGGTTACCATTTGACCCATTTCAAAGTGAGGAATACAAAAAAACTCAAACAAAGGGATTGACACCCATTTGATGATAGACACAAATAGGTAGAGAGAAACGTAATATTATAAACACATCTGATTGGTAGTAGTTAGACTAAGCACTAGTTATATATAAAAACAAATGCTAAATATAAATCCGTGCAATTAGCTTT
>OY744516.1:31695792-31755792 GCA_963556195.1 Sepiola atlantica | reverse complement strand
ATTCTTTATTTCTTTGTTCTTTTTTTCATTTCTTTCTCTCTTTTGTTCCCACTTTCTTTATTTTCCCTCTTTCTTCCTTTATTTCTTTTCTTCTGTCATTTCTCTCTTCATTTATTTCTCTCCTTCTTTTCCTTTTTCTTTCGTTATTTCTTTTCGGCTTTATTTATTTAATTCGTTCAATCCATCTTCCTGTTTTACTCTTTCCTGTATTTCTTTTATCTATTTCTTTCTACTCTTCTCTCTTTCTTCGTTCCTTTCATTCATTCTTCCTTTCCATCTTTATTTCTTTTCTTCCTTCTTTCTAGTTATTTCCCTGCAGTTTAATCTAATCTATATTCATCCATTTATATATTGTGTTCGTACGTCTAATTAAGTATGTTGTATTCATATTTACTTTTCTCTTAATTTGTATTTATATAAATTATATATTGCACGTTCTGCTCGTCTGTCTCTCTCTCTCTTTCTCGATTCAGAAGTCCTTGTTGGGAACACGATCAAAAGAAAGCAACGGAAAGCAAGTTAAAATGTGTCTTGTATGGAAGATCCAAAATGCTACGAGAATCAAGTAAAACTGCTAAAAATGCTTTGTCGGCTGTAATTACATCTTCTATTCCCCCTTTCTCTTTCACTATTCTCTCTCTCTCTCTCTCTCTCTCTCTCTCTCTTTCTCTCTCTCATTTCGGAAATGTGTGTTAAAAGAACAAACTATTTTATTTGACTGCATTTACCGTAATTATGTATTGGTTTATTATAGCATATATTTCGTCATTTATGATATTCCGTAAATCGTTAAAACATGTCACAGAAAGTTTTATTATAACATCTGCTGTTAAATGTCCTGGTTTTAGCATATGTTATGAATGAATCGAAATTGTACATTATATGTATAAACAGTGTCTCAGATCAGGGTATGGCGTAATTTAAGCACCGGTATTACTTGCAGATATAATAATGTTGTAACACAGCAAAGTAAGCGCAAGGAGTAGTGTTGTTTATGTTGTTAGTATGGTAGACCGACAACCTTCCTAGAGCTGTAATCTCGAACAAAGTATCCGGTTTGCTAAGAATAAGTCAACTGCGAATAGACAAACATTTATAGAGGCACGAAATGATTGCAAAGTAGTGATAGATGAAGCAAAGAGAAGGTATACAGAGATAACCCAAAAAACGCATTCAGTCACAGAAACTAGGTACTCGTGATTTCTGGAAAATCTACAATAGTGTGATGAACAATCGACAATCGACAATTCCCTCGCTATCAAATCACAACGATGTTGTCTGCACGGCCACTGATAAAGCTGAACTACTTGCCCAGCGTTTCGCCTTAAACTCTCCTATGAACTCAGAAAACCACCCCTCCTAAATTCCGATTGCAGACTGAAGCCACACTTGAGAACCTGGTCATCACCCCATCTCAGGTCAGACATCATCAAAAAACCTTTACACCTCCAAAGACTGTGAGTCTGATCTTATACCAGTAATAGTAATAAAGAAATGCTCTGCTGAGCTGGCCCCTGTTCTCTCCAAACTATACAACAAATGCCTTTGAAAATGATTCGTGGAAAGAGCTATTTCAGCTATCATCTCGTCAGGTATAAATCAATCAATAATATTAGCGAAAATGAAGAGCTAAGATAGAAATAGAAGTGCCAGGGAATACTAATAGGCAATTAAAATGATTTAGTGTATATTGATTTATACTATCCGTTTCTCCTGACGAGATAGTAGTCGAAAAAGCTCTAGAGAGTTTACCGCGAATCATTTTCAAAAGCATATATATATATATATATATATATATATATATATATATATATATATAGTAAGCCATGAAAATATATTAATGGCAATTTAGCTACACAGAGGCTCCCGCGTTTTATCCCCAGGGGAATCTTCAGGCTAATATATATATATATATATATATATATATATATATATATATATATATATATATATATATATATATATATGAAAACACAATGTGGTTGCTTTTTCTGGATAGCGATTTCTAAGTCTCTCTTTGAATGGAGATGTAGTCAATGTGAGTTGTTTGCTTTTAAGATTTTTGTTCACTACACCGCTATGTACTTTTTTCTGGAGGAAGACATTTTGATTTCTGATGAGTCCATCGAGGAAAGATCCTGGATTAACATATAAATATCAGATGTTTTTTTCTGTAAACGAAACGGTTCCGTAATTTAACCGAAGTTTTTTGTTTTGAAAATATGATTACTAAGGTGAATAAAACTTTGGTAATTTGAATATAGCCTAATATTGTTTATTTATATATGCTCTGCTGTTATATGATTGTTAAATAATCAAAGTTTACTTAAAAAAGGTGGGTATATATAAAGAATAGACAGTATATGCAAAAACATATATTATTTCCACATCTCCCTCTCTCTCTCTTTATATATATATATATATATATATATATATATATATATATATATATATATATATATATATATATATATATATATAAAACAGTTTTTTTAATTATATTCCAATTACCATTGTTTGTTTTATACTTTTATTTTTATTTTTATTTTTTTCACATTTCCAAATTTTTTCACATTTTTTGGGGAAATGTGAAAAAAATAAAAATAAAAGTAACAAAACAAACCATGGCTATTGGAATATAATAAAAAAAACTATTCTATATTTTGCTCTATTATCAATAATTGACAAACATTGAGCTGAATCTTCAAAGGAGACTACAAAGTAAAAGGATCTGATGATATATGATAGTACATATATTGTCTTTAATAATTAATTAATTATATATATATATATATATATATATATATATATATATATATATATATATGAGGAATAAAAGAAACAATGTTTCAGACAAAATGTAAAAATAAAAATGGAATAAAGGATAAGCAAATTAACAACTAGCAAAAATAAACTCAAAAACACATATTGAAAAGTTCTATCGAAATATTTCAATTGTTAAAATAACAATTATCATTAGTCGGTAGCAGAACTTTAATTAAAAACAGAAAGGTTTTAAAATTTATACAAAGAACGCAATTTGGATAAAAAAAAATAGTCACGTGTAATAAACAGTAGAAAGGGAGAAAGAAAGAAAGAAATTTTAAAAAAGAAAAAGAAAAACAAAAGAAAGAAAAAATCAACCGTTAGCATGTAAAAGACGATCGGAAACGCTGTAAGTTAATAAAGTTGTGAAGGAAGATTAGTAGTAATTTAAAATGAATGACAGCAAGGAATGGTAGAACTATTAAATATGTGTTTTTGAGTTTATTTTTGCTAGTTGTTGATCTGCTTATCCTTTATTCTATTTTTATTTTTATGTATATATATATATATATATATATATATATATATATATATATATATATACATAGGATGATTGGAAAATAACTCTTTATTATTAAGTGCTCGTAATGTATTACTGAAATATAATTTTTACAGGAAATGAATATGATAACAAAGTGTATGGTTTTATTTAAAATTTGATATGGATGCCAACAATCGCCAACAGCTTCTAAAGCTGCCTGGAAACCGCATCAATTGATTTCACAAGGCATTTTTGTTCTGTTTTTTTTTTTTACTAATGAGTCAACACATATCAAGGCAAAACACCATCTGGAAGATTAGGGTCAACAAGATGGATAATAAATGGTGATGAATATCATGAGAGGATTGAAAACAGCATTTTCCCAATTGTCAAAAACATCGCTCGTGGAATGTGAGCATAATTCATAATACTTGTTTCTCCCATACATTTCTTGTAAGAATTACATTTCAGTAATTACTTACAAGTATAAGTTACAAGTATATGGCGTTACTTTCCAATAACCCTGTATATGCACACACACACATACACGCGCGCGCGCACACACACACACACACACACACACACATACACACACACACATATATATATATATATATAGAGAGAGAGAGAGAGAGAGAGAGAGAGAGAGTGAGAAAGAGAGAGAGAGAAGGAGAGAGAGAGAGATTTAGATGTTTAACTTAGAAGATAGTTTATTCGGTGAAGACCGGGATTATTCCAATAAAAATTAGCTCGATGATACTCGGTTACAGGGTACAGAGCATTTATATGCGTTTTTTTTAAACGTTTACCAAAACATTTCGTTCAGGAAATTATTCATCACAACAAAAGACTTTTTCCCTTTCAAAGTTTATTTATTTATCTGATTTTTCAAAAGTCTTTTGTTGTGATGAATGATTTCATGAACGAAATGTTTTGGTAAACCTTCAAAACACACACACACACACACACACACACATATATATATATATATATATATATATATATATATATATATATATATATATATATATATATATATATATATATATATATATATATATATATATATATATTAGTTTGTTCTTATCGATCTATCTGTGTTCCCCGGCCACCTGCTTCTATCTATAACAGTTTTTTCTGGTTTAGAGTTAAGGTTAGTATGTATAACAGGATTTTCCTGGTTTAGGGTTAAGGTTAAGTTTAGTATGTATAACAGTATTTTCCTAGTTTAGGGTTTGGGTTAAGGTTAGTATGTATAACAGTATTTTCCTTGTTTAGGGTTTGGGTTAAGGTTAGTATGTATAACAGTATTTTCCTTGTTTAGGGTTAGGGTTAAGGTTAGTATGTATAACAGTATTTTCCTTGTTTAGGGTTCCCATTGCGGACCGAAGCCACACTTGATAACCTGGTCATCACCCCATCCCAGGTCAGAGACATCATAAAAAACCTTGACACCTCCAAAGCTTGTGGGCCTGATCTTATACCTGTAATAGTAATAAAGAAATGCTCTGCTGAACTGACCCCTGTCCTCTCCAAACTCTACAATAAATGCCTAGCTTAATCTTGCTTCCCCGATAGCTTGAAAATTGCCTCTGTAGTACCAGTCTAAAAGAATTCTGGGAATAGAACCGATCGTCAGAACTACCACCCAATCAGTCTACTGCCGATCTTTGCTAAAATCTTTGAATCCTTAATCAATCTAGCACTAGTACGGCACTTAGTTCATGCTAAACCTCTTTCTGACCGCCAGTATGGATTTAGACAAGCACGATCTACTACAGACATCCTAACGGTCAGCTCTGAACGCATGTATCATACACTCGACAAGGCAGGTAAAGCTAGGGCAGTAGCGCTTGATATATCCAAGGGTTTTGACAAGGTATGGCATAAAGGGCTTCTCCTGAAAATACGCTCATACAGTATTATTCGTCAATTACTTGATATAATTAGATACTTCCTAACCAAAAGAAAAATCCAGGTTGTCCTCGATGGCGTTTATCTAAGCAACGTGACAATGCTGGTGTACCCCAGGGATATATCCTTGGACCTCTGTTGTTCCTGATCTATATAAACGATCTCCCTGATGACATAGAGTCTGAGATTGTTTTATTTGCTGACGACACCACGCTTTACTCTCGCCATGTTGGCAAAACAGATGCGATCATATCCGAGGCAATGGCTGAATCCTTAGAAAATGACCTACAGGCTGTAGTAGATTGGGGTCATAAATGGTTGGTAACTTTTAATGCCGCTAAGACAAAGCTCCTTTCCTTCAATAACTACAAGAAACCTCTCCAACCACCGATTGTCATGGCAAATAACACCCTACTTGAGAGTTCATCATTCAAACTCCTCGACCTAACCTTCACAGGTAACATGAATTAGAACAAATACATTGAAGACATTGCCAAGGCTGCTGCAAAGAAAGTTGGCTCCCTCTACAGTGCTAGTAAACTCCTCATACCTGACATTATCCTGTATCTCTACAAAGCCACCATCCGCCATTGCATGGAGTATTGTTGCCACATCTGGGCTGGTGCATCATCTACTAGTCTCTCCCTCCTTGACAAGGTCCAAAAATGAGTCGCCAACCTAATAGGTCCCTCACTGTCAACCAAGCTCCAGCCCCTGTCCCATCGCCTCAATGTAGCATCATTGAGCTTGTTTTACAAATACTTCAATGGATTATGCTCCAATGAATTGGCTACTCTGGTGCCCCATCGACGTAAATTCACTAGACCAACTCGATAATCGACTAAATCCCATCCATTCACTGTAGAGGTCCCCAGATGCCGGAGAGCTTTTTACTCAAATAGCTTCTTTCCTCGTGCTGATGCCCTCTTGAACTACCTCCCTGCCCCTTGTTTCCCCGACAGTACTGACATGCAGAAATTTAAAATTAATGTAAACAGACATCTCGCTGCGCAGACCTCAATTTAAATTGACCCCCCAACCTTCTCCCCTTTTCTTTCTTCTCAGTAGCCGCTTACGTCTACAGTGCCGGCCTGCCTTGTTTGGGGTGAAGTACGTTAAAAAAAGCAAAATGTATAATAATTTATGACCACTTTTTATTTACTGTATGTATTAAACAGTTAAGTAGTAAAACTACCATTTTGTATTGAGAAAATATTTAAAATAGAGACTTTTTAAAGTAGTGATTAAATGTTGAAATGACAAAAATGAATAAAAATCATTCAAAAAAGATATTTTTCAAAACACTTAATTTTTTTACATTTCTAAATTTAACAGTATATTTTAGAATAAATATTTAAAATGTTTCAATTGATTTCTTTCATAATGTTTCAATTTTTGTTTTCGACTCAACTTTCATGATAATTTATGACAACTTTTCTATTTGTTGCTGTAGGTGAAAGAGTTCATGTGAAGGTGAACTTAATCAACGTAAAATCGCTGCAAACCTCAGGATTCCACTTTCCACAGTTAACCGAGTTATTTTTCAATTCATCAGCGAGGCAAATAATCAATATTATCCATAAGGACCCTCCAAATATAGTCTTCATTATTAATGATAATATAGGTGTCTATTTACTTCTTTACAGTCTGTGTATATGAAATAAAAAATGGAGTTAGAAATTAATAATGCTGGGAAATAATTAATTAAAATCTATTTGAAACGTACTTTGTACAGTTTTAAAGACAAATTTAAAGAATGTAATTTGTGTCTTTATATTCTTCATAGTGACATTAATTATGTTTAACGCCATTTCTTTGTGTATATAATAGACATTGCAATTTCTCTTGAAAAACATCAGCTTGAAAGAAAAACGGTTCTTAGCATTTTAACAATATAAGTATTATAAACATATTATTTATTTAAAATTCGAATTTTCGATCCATATGTTTTTCATCAAGAAAATTTGGCCTTTTGGCCAAGATCAAAGTGTAGTATCTGTTCCGATGGATACTGCACGCTGTCCTGTGCAGTTCTGGGAGGTCCACCCTCCCAGGCTTTGCCTTCTCACCCTTTGAGAAGGGGTTAGTTTATTGCCAATCGCCTGAGGCGCCCCTACCGGGGAATGCCGACGGGGCTGCCCAGGCAATTTTTAAATGGCCAGAGTGCTCACCTCTCGAGCGCTGGCTTATCTAATCCCACTTTCCCGACCTTGTGTCACATCTTACCTTGTGGGACGTAGATAAATCAATACAGACAATATTTTTTCTTTCTATTTTTCTTTTTGTGCGGCATGTTGTCACTTAGCCGCGGATTTCTGTTCTCGTCGAAGTTGGGTTTGTAACATCCGATTTCAGTGGTTTTTTTCTCTCTGGTCAGCACGTTAGTCATAAGTAAAAGTATTTCCACTGTCCGAGTGCATTTACATTTGAAATTTTAAAATGGTTAAAAGACAAATCAAAATGCGTTTTTTTTAAAAAACAAACATATTATCTATCTATCTATCTATCTATCTATCTATCTATCTATCTATCTATCTATATATATATATATATATATATATATATATATATATAACTAATACAATCATATAAATACACACACACACACACATGTGTGTGTATGTGCACGCGTGTTTATGTATTTTTTATTTATGTAAATTCCAGAATTCCTGGAATGAATTGTACACATTTTCGATTGGCCATTCATCCGAGGATCCGATATTATTATATTTGGCGCTGTTCCATGTGCGCTAACTATGATGGACACAGTGTTAACCTTCACATGGCCCTATTCCGAACGATTCCTGCTGAGGTTTCGTCGTGTCTTTGACTGTTTTCTTTCGCTTTGTTTTAGTTTCACTTTCGAGTCTGTTACTGCTTGTCCAATTCCTCGTCTGTGTTGACGACTATCAAATCGATTCTCTATTTTGCTTGATAAGAATAGACAATTGAAGATGATATATTCAAGCAAAATCTAAGTTTCCTTGTGTTTATTCAACGACCTGTTGTTTGTGCTGGTAACCTTTGTCTACATTTTATGTATTTTTTTTAACCAGGAGTTTGCGACCGACGCTCTGAGGTCAGTGGTGTGCCACAAAATAATGACGCACGTGTATCAAGACGGTTTCTACTATACAAAACAAATCACGACAAACGAACCCCCCCAACACACACACACATATATATATATATATATATATATATATATATATATATATTGAAAAAGGAAAACCAAAGAATATTATTTACGTATTCATCAGGGTTTCGTCTTTATTGCAAGACTTCCTCAGGATGATTATTTTGAAGAAAACATCATAACAGCTACGGAATGTTTTGGTCGCTGATTCAAAACTACGGCCGTTTTAGTCAGAATAAATCAAAATATGAGATACAATATAGATGGTGACGGTTTGTAAGCAACAGTAAGGAGGGTTGTGAGTGTGAACTTCAAGTGGGAGAGTTGTGAGTGTGAACTTCAATAGGGAAGGTTGTCAGTGTGAACTTCAATGAGGAGGGTTGTGAGTATGAACTTCAATAGGGAGGGTTGTAAGTGTGAACTTCAATAGGGAGGGTTGTGAGTGTGAACTTCAATAGGGAGAGTTGTGAGTATGAACTTCAATAAGGAGGGTTGTGGGTATGAACTTCAATAGGGAGGGTTGTAAGTGTGAACTTCAATAGGGAGGGTTGTGAGTGTGAACTTCAATAGGGAGGGCTGTGAGTGTGAACTTCAATAGGGAGGGTTGTGAGTGTGAACTTCAATAGGGAGGGCTGTGAGTGTGAACTTCAAGTGGGAGAGTTGTGAGTGTGAACTTCAATAGGGAGGGTTGTAAGTGTGAACTTTAAGTAGGAGGGTTGTGAGTGTGAACTTCAAGTAGGAGGGTTGTTACAATCAATGCGGAAAAAGTGTGGGTGGCGAACTTCGTAGCTGTTAGATTTAACTCGAATTATAAAAATATATATATGACAGAGAAAGAAGGAACATTTATATATATTTTTATGTTTTATATCATATACTTACATTGTAATATATATATATATATATATATATATATATATATATATATATATATATATATATATATATAGTATTTCATGTATCCACATGAAATGTTATAAGTAGATATAATTTTTTATGTATCAATTTTCAGTATTTACTTAAACAGTGCTCGATACGTAAGTAGAGCTATGTAGTAAGCTATGAAAATATACTTATGGCAATTAAGCTACACAGAGGCTCCCGCGTTTCATTCCCGGGGAGAATCTTCAGGCTAAAATGCATAAAAGCATTTTAACCTGAAGATGTGTAGCTTAATTGGCATAAAGCTATTTTCATAGCTTACTATATATATATATATATATATATATATATATATATATATATATATATATTATATGCTTTTTCGTATGAATAGTTGAATACGTTCATGTATCGCAAATAACAATATAAACGAATAAAATGACATTATAGTAATCTTAATGATCCCAAACGGCTTCCGGTCCCCCTTTTATCCCCTTTGTTTAAAACTATATTAACTTAAATATAGTCCACATTGCGCCCCCTTACGCCTAGCAGCTGTGTTACAAAATTAATAATCATCGCGTTATTAGTTTCAGCATTTACCCCACACAGAAGAGAATAGATTAGCTCGTAACTCTTCGAAATTTTAAAGGAATTTGGAAGCATTAACACTACCGAATAAAAAGTTATTTATACTTTAAATGTTTTAGCAAATTCTCATGTTTTAAAAAAAGATTGAAAGTTTTGGAAGTCATTTACATCGAATTAACACAATTTTACCAAAACTAAATTAGTTTGCTTCAATTTTCTTTTTATGGAAATCGCTCCAGACAAGGCATGAAGCCACTTGATGCAATGAGCAAAAAAATACTACTTCAAGGTCAAAAACTAGCCAACGATAAGTGTTAGATGGATAGATTCCGACCTAGAAAATAGCAATTATTCCACCTTTGTCAGAAACATTGCTTATGAAATGTGAGGATTAAAGAACAAAATATTGGAAGCGAGAGTTACGAGGCTGCTGAAAGTAAACCGAAAGTTCACTTTATACTCTCCTTAATAATTTAATGATCAAACCATAGAATAAGAGGAGTAAAGTGATTGACCGTAGTCGAAGGCGACCAGAAGGTTCCCTTTTCATTAGCTACTACACCAATATGTAGGGGAGGATGCCACTCTTTTCTCAGGATTAATCCACTTGCCCCTGATCTTTACTTTATAATTCTCAGTGCTTTAGCAAAATCTTTGGTATTACTCAACCGATAGATTCGACCCTACAGCAAAATAATTAAAATTAACTCGCAAAATCCCACTAAAAATAACTTGACAAAAAAAAAACGAGACAGTAAAAACAAATAAAGAAACAAGACAAAAATGAGAGTAAGAAATCTCCCGAGCAACATTGGACAAGTACAGTAAGTGATTAAATAAAGAGAAGTTAAAAAATGTTTGCTATTGAGATGGGTGTTACTACAGTTAGAAGCGACGTTCAAATGATGATCCTTTTTTTAAATCCAAATTTTCGGTTTCATAAACCCTAGTCATGGTAATGCAGACAATATTTTTATTTAAAATTTTTTTGTATCTGATTTCCCAATTTTCAAATCATCATTTCAACGGCGCTTTTAACTGTAGTAACACCTATTTCATTATAGCGTTTTTGACTACACATATCGAACATTAAAAAAAACAATTCTTCAACAACAGCCGGATAAATCGCCGATCTTCGGCTACGCCGTAAGACATCGACGATGAGGACGGGGGGGGGGGAAGGAAAGAAGAAAAATATTGTCTGTATTACCATGTCTAGGTTTTATAAACCGAAATTTTGAATTAAAAAATGACAATAAATATTTCATTTATTTGAAAAAATCTCGCGTCAAGTTATCTGGTTTCTTAATTTTGAAATTATTTGTGTTTACTTTGACCTCTAATGGCTGTTGATTTTGTAAATCTTTTTCGAAAACGTTTTACCAACACGAGGCGCAATTTGCAAAGTTAGGAGCAAATCAGAATGAAGCATGTTTTAACAAAAAATGAGCGAAATTTTCATCACGAAATGTTAACACTGGTCGTGATATGTATGTGCCGGTGCCGTTAAATATAATGACCGATGTGGAACACATTACTATGGCATTGTTTTCTTGCAGATCACAATATGGTCGTCTTCATAATCATAACAGGATTAATCGTCTACACAAGTAATTCAAGCTTGGCCCATCGCATCAATCTTTCCTAGTCCTCTCATAAGGTTCTCCATCTCTCAACTGATACTCATTCGATCAAATTAACTCTCATCATCGGGTGACTTTTGGCCTTAGTATGTGATGATCCATTAGTAACTAATTAAAAACTACGTAATAATGCTAGTAAAAAATATTAAAAATTAAAATATCGATAAAATAATAATAATAATAATAATAATAATAATAATAATAATAATAATAATAATAATAATAATAATAATAAATGGGAGAGGACAGACTGGTAATCGAATGCTACTACAAAAGCCGTTACCCCACAGAAAGAGGATACCGGAAACGACTGAAAGATGTATGGGACATTTCTACTAACTATCATACAACGGAATAAAAGATAGCAGATCAAGCAAGGCAGATACCCAGGAGAGGGTGGTTCTCGGAAATCAAACAAAAGATTAATGGCGTGAGGGAGCAAGAAACACCACTTGACGAAAACCCACATGAAGAAAACGGGCAAAACATAAACTCTTAAACTGAAGAGGGCGAAGACTACGAAACCACAGAACTAACTGAGGAAGAAGCAAGAAAAGTGAAAAAGATCAAACAGTTCATGTCCGAAACAAAACAAAACTGCCACCCCTAAGGAACGAAGATTGGAAGAAGTTAAAAGTTGAAGCAGAGAAAGTAAACAGAGTATGCGCCTACATCTCAACATACACTATCACAGACCTAAACAACTTGATATATGCGGGGGCAAAATCAATAAGTATGAAACTGTCTTTATCGTCTTTTGGATGAAGTGCGTTGTGTAGAAACAAAGATTGGTCAAAAGAATGGACACACGAAATCTGGATAGGAGATCCAGAGTGGATGACTAAAGGAAGGACAACGCTCATACAAACAGACGCCCAAAAGGGAACGACCTCAAGCAATTACAGACCAATAACATGCTTACCAACAATGTTGAAAATCCTAACGGTACAACAGGGGCAGCAAATTTACCATTCTCTGAACAGCCGTGGGCTACTCCCTGAGGAATAAATAGAATGCCGGAAAGGGAAAAGGGGCACGCATGATCTGTTATACATAGATTCTTTTTCTTCTTTCGTGTGAATCAGATGGTTCTGGTGTTGGCATTAGTTTTCCCGATGTTTTTCTAGTTAGAAATCTTTCTGGAAAGAGATCGGATACTTACGGGAAGGACCACGAGAAGGTTGCCAATATCCCTAACTGAAAGTGGATTCGAACTTGGAACACCCAGGTCTTCAGTTCTTGTCGATATCTACTTAACCACCGTCACCTCCCATACATAGATTAAAAGATATTGAAGGAAGTCAAAAGCAGGAAAAAGAACATATCTATGGCATGGATTGTCTAAAACATAGCCTACTACAGAATCCCTCAAGCATGGATAACTGAATGCTTTAAAATGTATAAGATACCCGACAGGATTATTAATATCATCAAGAAAGCAATGGGAACATGAAGATTAGAACTGATATCTGGAAGACAACAGCCAACGATATAAAAATACAGAGAGGTATTTTCCAAGGAGACTCCCTATGACCACTACTATTTATCATAGCTATAATGCCACTCAACTACATATTTAGGAAATGTGATGCCGGATACAAGTTCACAGGCACAGAACAAAGAATAAACCACCTTATGTCCATGGACGACCTGAAGCTATTTGCAAAAAAAAATAATGGAACTGGAAAAGCTGATAAATACGACCATAATCTTCAGTCAGGACATTCAAATGTGCACTGCTACAGATGAAAAAGTGAAAGTTGGAGACGACTGAGGCCATGGAACTATCCAACCAACAGCAGATGAGGGTGCTAAGCGAACAAGGCAGCTATAAATATTTGAAAATTCTGGAAGCAGACACCAGCAAATCAACAGAAATCAAAGAGAAGATTGGAAAAGAATATCTAGGAAGAACAAGAAAGCTCTTAGAAAAAATATAACAGAAAACGAATAAAAGGAATAAATACATCGGCACTATTACTAATAAGATACTCTGGACCATTCATAAGCTGGACAAAAGAAGAACTCAGGCACCTTGACCAGAGGACTAGAAAATTAATGGCCATGCACAACGCACTACATCCAAAAGACGATACAGACATACTTTACGTGAAGAAGAAACCAAGAGGAAAGGATTGGTAAATATAGAAGACTGCGTAGACGACATTAAAAAAGAGCTAAAGAAATACATAAACCCTGATCACCGCAGCAAAAGATACCGCCCAAACGAACAACCCAGCAAACACCGAAACCAGAAACAAACAGACAAGAGGAGAAAAGTGAGAAAAAAACAGCTACAGGGACGCTTCATAAAAATGACAAAAGAAGAGATGCACGAACATAGTTGGGCATGGCTGATAAAAGGACACCTGAACAGAGAAACAGAAATCCCTACAGACGGCTGCACAAAACAATGCGATTAGGACTAACTACATTAAAGCTAAAATAGATAAAACCCAGGAAAACAGTAAATGCAGATTGTGCGGACAAAGAGACCAAACAGTAAATCACATAAGTAAATGCTCAAAACTGGCACAAAAATAATACAAAAAACGGCATGACTGCGTGGGAAAGCAGTACACTGGGAACTATGCAAACAACTACAAATGCATTTCGAACACTTAGTCAAATGGTACAAAAATAAACCAGAGATAGTACTCGAAAACGAAAAACACAACATTCTCTGGGATATGGAGGTACAGGCAGATAAACTCATACAAGCAAGGAGACTGGATGTCATAATAGTAAACAAAAAAGAAAAATCCTACTACATCGTAGATTTTTCCGTCCCAGCCGACCACAAGGTGAAGACCAAGGAGAGAGAAACAAGACGCAAATACACTGAACTCGCCAGAGAATTGAAAGGGATATGGAGTATGAAGAAAGTAAATATAATACCAATCGTAGGAGCACTAGGAACAGTTACGAAGAACCGGGAAAAAAGACTGGGAGAAATTGGAATCAAAGGGAAGACTGAGACCTACAACGGACGGCAATGATAAAAACAGCTGAAAAAAGACTGGGAGAAATTGGAATCAAAGGGAAGACTGAGACCTACAACGGACGGCAATGATAAAAACAGCTGAAACAAAGACTGGGAGAAATTGGAATCAAAGGGAAGACTGAGACCTACAACGGACGGCAATGATAAAAACAGCTGAAATCTTAAGGAAAATCCTGAATGCGAAATAATTTCCACATAAGCTACGAAGACTAACTAATCGCATGCAAGGTGCAATAGAAAGAAAACAAAATCACATAAAAAACGCCACAAGAACCCAACGAACAGAAAATTTCACAAATTCCATAGATCCCCCCCCCCTCACACACACACACACACACACACACACAAATGATGGTGACACCAGCCCCGGCGGATACCACACAAAACAGTCGTGAAGAGTTAAGGAGGATGGAAAAACCGAGAAGGGATAGCACTAACCAGACCTCCGCTGAAAGAGTGCAGAGAGCACTAGGACATTGGGAAGGCTTATAATGCCATCGAAATCCGAGAGAAGACCAATGGTCGTTGCCAACGAGAAATCAATGGTAAGCGTCTGTTGTGATAGCGCAAATTCATTTGCAGTAGTTTTCGAAAGGGGTGGAGAGCACTGGAAATCCGGGGAGCCTTGTTGTCACTCAGACTCCAGGGAACACCACTCGTGATTATCAGTGAGCAATCACTGATGACGGCCTGTGTGAGAACTTCTAGTGAGTAAACAACAACAACAACAACAACAATAATAATAATAATAATAATAATAATAATAATAATAATAATAATAATAAACAGCAGAAATCTAAAAAAGCGAATAAGAAAAGCGTCTGAAACATACAAAAAAGACGATTTCTGCTCGTTGCCGAGTGAAAACGAACTTTGCCGAGTGACAACTGCCTTGAACTGTAGTCATCGTTGTTGAAATAACAGATTTTATGGAAAAAAGGGTATGAAATACAAAATCATTTCCACACGTAAAAAGTAGGCGGGTTTGGTGGAGAATTACATTCTAATGCGTTTTATATAAATATTTGTCATTTATTTGGGTTTTCGAGTATTAAGTATTCTGCATGTTTCGATAAGTCTTACATTTTTTAACTAGCATTATGAAAAGTTGTCATAATAATCCTGAATATTGGCCTCGAATTTAGGTTGGATTGACTCAAGATTTGTTAATAATTTGTTGGTAAAGCTTTATTATGAAATAGGATTTTCCTAAACGCCGCGCAGATTAAATGGACACATCTAATTTCTTTGCTTCTTTCTCTTCTTTCTTCTCCTCATCTATCTTCAGTCCTTTTTTCTCTCTTTCGTTTTCTATTTTATTCCATTCTTTATTTATTTCTTCCCCTTGTTTTTCCTATCTCCCCCTTTCTTTTATTTCATTTTCTCCCCCTTTCTTTTATCTCATTTTTCTCCCCCTTTCTTTTATCTCATTTTTCTCCCCCTTTCTTTTATCTCATTTTTTTCCCTTTTCTTTGTCTTTTTTCTCTTTCATTTCTTTTTTCTTATTTCTTTTCTTTTCCTACCTTTATTCACTTCTATTTCCATTCGTCTGTACATCCCTTCCTTCGTTTCACTCTTTCTTTTTTCATTTCTTCTGTTCTTTATGTATTTCTTCTCCACTTGTTATCTCTCGCGTCATTCTCTTGTGTCCTTCATTCTTTTTTCTTTTATATTCCATTTTTACTTCTTTATTTTCTTTATATTTCATATATATATATATATATATATATATATATATATATATATATATTCTTTCGTCTCTTTCATTTCTTTACGTTCTCCCTTTTTACCGATTTTTCTTTTTCTTTTTATTTCTTCTTTCTTTCTTGCTTTCTTAATTATCTTTGATTTATTTTCGTCATTATTTCTTTTATATATTTCCTACTTTTATTTTCTTCTTTCTCCCTTTCTTTTTTAAAAATCTGTACTTCCCTTTTTGTTCTCCACTTTTTCTTCCTTTTCTTTCCCCTTTCCTTCCCTTCTCTTTCTTTCTTTCTTTCGTTCTTAATTATCTTTTATTTATTTTCGTCATTATTTCGTTTATATATTTCCTTACGTTTATTTTCTTCTTTCTCCCTTTCTTTTTTCGAATCCGTGGTTTCTTTTTAGTTCTCCACTCTTTTTGTCTTTCTTTCTTTTCTTTCCCCTTTCTTTCATTTTCTCTTCCTTTCCTTTTTAATTATTTTTGTTTTCCTTCCTGTTTTTTTTTTCGCCCTTTATTTTTTAAAATCCGTGCTTCCTCTTTTTTATCCATTCTTTCTTTCTTTCTTTAATATGTGTGATTCTCTTTCCTTTTCTACCTTGTTTCTTTTTAAGACTTCACCCTCGCCTTTTATCGGCAACAGCCCCGCAATGGATCGTCGGGAATCGGGTTGGGATGTATGAAGTGTGTGTGGGGTGTATGCGAAGCGGAGGACCCTCTAGATAATTACTCTGCCCATCTGATAGGGGTTCGCTCAAGATAAGAAGGGATTGACTGGTTTAGATTGCGGCGAACGGGGAGCTGATCCCCTCGCTCCGTGATACAAGAGAGTTGATGTCAATTAATTGCCAAGCGTGGATAAGTTGAACATTCAAACAGGGCCACCATTCCCCACCCTCTCTGCAACCCCTCTCTACATTATGGCAGCCGAAATTCCAGCGTCTTTTGTAAACAGCGACCCTTTACCTTGTTCATCCCCGCTGGTGTAGGAGGACGACTGAAGACCTCGTGGTGCGGCGGCGGTAGCGTGGAAAGACTGAAGATGAGGAGGGGAGATGTAGAAATGATAGAAAGTAGGAGGAGGTAAGAGAGAGAGAGAGAAAGAAAGATAGATAGATAGAGAGAGAGAGAAAGAGAGGTAGATAGATAGAGAGAGAGAGATAGATAGAGATAGATAGATAGATAGATAGAGAGCGAGAGAGAGAGAGAGAGAGAGAGAGAGAGAAGGGGTAATAAAGACGAATAAACGAGGATTGGAAGAGAGAAAGAAGAAAATATTTGTTATGCGAATAGAGTTGGATTTGTTTGCATGACGAGTGGGGATTAAGGATGGTAGGATTTTTTTTAAAAACCGGGGGGGGGGGGGCAGATAGTTACATAGATGTGGTTTCTCTTCTTTACGGCAAATCAACCATTTTGGGGTTATTATATGCCTATTGGAAACGCTTCATTTATTTACTTTTTACTTTTAGTTTTGTTTCGCTTTTTGTTAAATAAAAACAAAAAAAGGAAGTGGTTACGGTACCGTCTACGGTCAACCGGAGAAACCTGTTTTTTAGGCTTATGCTGCCGTCTCAGGCACAACACACGAGACGAGGGAACGTGAAAAACATACTATTAGGTTGATGCAAAAACAATGGCGTTTTCTCACATGCTATATTTATATATGTTTTCTGAATTAATTCATTGATAAATATAGCGTTGTTATAGGTCATTTTAAAGCGCGTTTTTCGCTCTATCGAATCGTGTTATTCGTTTCCATTTTTAATCACTTCATTTATTGTTTTTGCAGGCTTTTCGACAGCATGGGCAAACTTGAAATCTGCACGATATTCTTGTTCCAGTTCAAACTAGGCCGAAAAGCTGCCGAGACAGCTCGTGACATCAATGATGCGTTTGGCCCAGGAACCACTAACGAACGTACGGCACAAAGGTGGTTCAAGAAATTTCGCAATGGTGACGAGAGCCTCGAAGATGAAGATGGTCAATGCCAGCCGACTGCGGTTGATAACGAAGATCTGAAAGCCTTAATTGAAGCCGATCCTTGCAAAACCACACGAGAGTTGCTGATGAACTCGAGGTCGACCACTCAACAGTCGTTCGCCATTTGAAGCAAATAGGGAAGTCAAAAAAGCTGACTAAATGAGTGCCGCACGAATTGAACGATAATAAAAAAAAAATGGTCGTTTTGAGGTGTCTTCTACGCTCTTGCTGCGCAACAGAAACTGCCGATTTCTCAAGCGAATTGTGACGTGTGATGAGAAGTGGATCCTTTATGGCAATTGGCGACGTTCGACACAGTGGTTGGATGCCGGCGAAGCTCCAAAACACTTCACGAAGCCGAAATTGGACCAAAAAAGATTATGGTCACTGTTTGGTGGTCTGTGACCGGTCTCATCCATCACAGCTTCTTGAATCCGGGCGAAACGATTACGGCGGAAAACTACTGCCAACAAATTGACGAAATGCACCAGAAGCTCCAACGTATGCGCCCGAGATTGGTCAATATGCAGGGACCAATTCTCCTCCATGACAACGCTCGCCCTCATGTTGCACAACTGACCCTGCAGAAGTTGAACGAATTGGGCTACAAGACTCAGCCTCATCCGCCATATTCACCGGACCTCTCGCCCACCGATTATCACTTTTTCAAGCATCGTCGGGAAATGCTTTAATTTTTATGAGGAGACCTTTATGCCAAACCTTTTCAAAGGCCTTCTTGGATATATTAAGCGCTACCGCCCTAGCTCCATCTGCCTTGTCTAGTGTATGGTATATGTGTTCGGAGATGACTGTTAGGATATCCGCAGTAGAATTTGCTTGCTTAGTCCATACTGATGGTCAGAAAGAAGTTTAGCATTAATGAGGTGACGGACTATCGCTAGATTGATCAAGGATTCAAAGATTTTAGCAAAGAGCACGGATAGGCTGATGGGGTGATAATTCTGAGGGTTAGTTCTATCTCCACAATTCTTGAAGACTGGTACGACAGAAGTAATTTTCCAGCTTTCTGGGATGCAAGATTCAACAAGGCATTTGTTGTTGAGTTTACAGAGGACATGGGCCAGTTCAGCAGAGCATTTCTTTATTATTGTTATTGGTATAAGATCAGGCTCACATGGTTTGGAGATGTCAAGGTTTTTATAATGTCCAGGACATGAGATAGGGTGATTACCAGGTCATCAAGTGTGGCTTGCGTCCGCAGTGGGAAATTATGGAGGAAGTGCTTGCGGAGTCCAAAGTGGAGTTTAAGGCGAAACGCTGGGCAAGTCTAGTCAGTTGTCGTGCAAACGACATCTTTTTTTGTTACACAGTTTATAAGATTTCTTGCAGTTTCAGTTCCCTCGGGTTCACGTGGTAATCCTCCCATGTTTTGTTTTATTTCTGTTGCAATGTCAACGTGGCTTGTTAGTGAATTTCAGAATTTCTGGCAAGTTCCGTGTATTTTCTTCGTTTTTCCGTCTCCTTGATCTTCACTTTGTGGACTGCTTGAAAGGCAAAATCTACGACTTGACAGGATTTTTCTTTCTTATTAACTATTATGAAATCCAGTCTCCTAATGTGTATGTGTTTATCTATTTATACCCCCATGCCCCAGAAAACTTCGTGATTTTCGTTTTCCAGTACTATCTCTAGTTTATGTTTGTACCATTTATCCGCGCGTTCAAAATTCAGTCGTTTGAATAGTGTCCAGTATACTGCTTTCTCAACGCAGTCGTGTCTGTTCTTGTATTCTTCATGGGCTAGTTTTCTGCATTCACTTATACTAGCAGGGGTACCCGGCGTTGCCCGGGGCTCTCCCTCCTCCTCCTCTCCTCTCCGCAAGCAAAATAGGATATTGAGCACTTTTTTCCCGGACAACGCCGAAACCTCTGGGTCCAAAATTGACGAAGCCCCCCCCCCCGGTGCTGGGTCCTATACTGTAAAAGCACCCCCGGTGCTGGGTCCTATATTGTAGAAGCGCCCCGGTGGCTATACTGCAGCAGCACCCCCCGTCCCTGTACTGCGGAAGCCTCTGGATCCTATACTGTAGAAGCACCCCCGGTGCCTATACTGCGTAAGCACCCATGGTCCCTATTCTGTAGAAGCATTCTTGTCCTATATTGTAGAAGCACCCCCGGTGCTGGGTCCTATGCTGTAGACGCACCCCTGGTCCCTATACTGTAGAAGCAGCCCTGGTCCCTATACTGCATAAGCACCCATGGTCCCTATTCTGTAGAATCATCCGGGTCTTATATTGTAGAAGCCCTTGGGTCCTATACTGTAGAAGCGCCTCGCCCCCTGGTTTCTATACTGCAGAAGAACCCCCCGCCCAGGTCCATTTACTTCAGAACCCTCCGGGTGCTTATACAATATATATAAGCACCCCAGCAGGATGAAGATGTTGATAATTCCCCCCACCCCACCACTCGCTCCCCCCAAACCCCCCCCCCCCCAAAAAAAAAAAATTCTAGTAGTTTTTGAGGAGTAGCTTGACATACAAACAGACAAACAGACAAACAGACGACTGCCCTTTATATAATAGAAAAAGATGATTTACCGTTTCGTCTCTTTGTCCACACAATCTGCATTTACTGTTTTCTCGGGTTTTATCTATTTTAGCTTTTATATAGTAAGTCCTAATCGCATTATTCTGTGCAGTTCTCAGTAGAGATTCCGTTTCTTTGTTCAGGTGTCCTTTTCTTAGCAATCTTATGAACCATCAATATAGCTCTTTTTCTTCCCACTTTTCTTTTTTTGTATGTTTGTTTCTGGTTTCGGTGCTTCCTGAATTGTCCATTGGGACGGTACCTCTTGCTGCGGTGATCAGGCTTTCTGTGTTATGGTTATGTATTTCTCCAGCTCTTTTTTATGTCGTCCACACAATCTTCTATACTTATCAGTCCTCTTCCGCCTTCGTTTCTTTTTCACGTACAGTCTGTCGGTATCGTCTTTTGGGTGTAATGCGTTGTGTATTGTAATTCATTTTCCAGTCTTCCGGTCAAGGTTCTTAAGTTTTTCTTTAGTCTAGCCTATGAATGGTCCAGAGTATCTTATTAGTGATACTGCCAAGGTGTTTATTCCTTTTACTAGATTTCTGCTGTATAATTTCGTTTCGAAGAGTTTCCTTGTACTGGTCAGGTATTCTTTTCCAATCTTCTCTTTCATTTCTGTAGATTTGATGGTGTCTACTTCCAGAATTTTCAAATATTTATAGCTATCCTGTTCGCCTAACGTTGTCATCTCCTCTTGTTTGGGCAGTTCCATGCTCTCTGTCGTCTCCAGCTTTCCCCTTTTCATCTCTAGCAGTGCACACTTTTCAATTCAAAATTCTATTTGAATGTCCTGACTGAAGATTCTGGTCGTATATATCAGCTGTTTCAGTTCTTTTTTGCTTTCTGCAAATAGCTTCAGGCCGTCCATGTACATGAGGTGGTTTATTCTTTGTTATGTGTCTGCAAACTTGTATCCGGCATCACATTTCCTAAGTATGTAGTTGAGTGGCATCATGGCTATGATAAACAGTAGTGGTGATAGGGAGTCTCCTTGGAAAATGCCTCTCTGTATTTTTATCTCAGTCAGGTGTTGTCCTTCGGCTGTCAGTTCCAGTCTCCATGTTTCCATTGCTTTCTGAATAAGATTAATTATCTTGCTGCAATAGTGTCTTGTATCTGTCGGATCCGGTTGTTCTGTTGTCTTTTCTCAGTTCAAGTTTATGTCAAACTGGCTTTCATTATTTTCAAAGGTATTGTTCTGTTTATGCTGTTCAGTTTTGTATCTGTATCGTCTCAATCTTCCTTCTTTTGCTGCTATCTTTTGTTTTAGTTTTTCATGTTTCTCATTTAGCCTTTCCATGCTAGTCAGATTTCTGCTCTTCTATCGTTTCCTGTTCTCTTTCATTCTGTTTACAGTTGTAGCTTCTTTTCGAAGTTCAGTGATCTGGGTTTCCAGTCTAATTTCTCATCCAGGCTTTCTCAGTCCATTCTTTTAGCCAGACTCTTTTTTTTCTTTTTATTTATCCTTTGTTCCGTTGTATAGTGGTCGCTAGAAATCTCCCATACATCTTCATTTGTTTCAAATAACTTCTTTCTGTGAGGTGGCGGGTTTTGTAGTAGCATTCCATTACCATTCTATTCTCTTTTGTGGTCTATTTCTTTCTAGGGCTTTTATGGTTTGTTCTTTTAATTCCTGCTTTATTGTGTTTGGTCTGTGTCCTTGTCATATGGGGAATTAGAGAGGTTACTTACCTGTTTTTGGTCCGTGGCATTGTTAACCTGTGATCCTGTCACAGGGATAGTGTTTATCTCTCATTTTATGAAGGGCAAGGTTCATTATCACACATGAAGGGACATTTACGACGGACAGAAATATATATATATATATATATATATATATATATATATATATATATATATATATATATATATGTTACCTTACTACTTATGTTTTCTAGGCTACTTCTAAAAAAATAGGATGAAAAACGATAAGTTCCCCTTCCATATTTACATGACAACCTGAAGTAGGAAAGTATAAAGGCTTTGCACCTCGATCACCGTCTTTAGTTTAGTATATGTCTGTCAGTTCTCTCTTTTTAAACTGTTCAAATTGTCTTTTCGTCACGTGTCTGCATAACAAGAAATAAGTACTGGATTCTTTGGGTTTTTTGTGAATTTATAAGTTTTCACATTTTTCCACAAATTTTTTTCAATTGAAATTTAGTTTCAATAAAAAAAAAATAAAGTTAATTGACCACAAAGTTGCCATCCTTGTAAAAAGGAAAAAAAATGGCTGTTTCTAAAATCTTCGAAGGAGAAAGTTTAAACACGATCGTCGCTTCTAATTTCATTTATTATTATTATTATTATTATTATGATTATTATTATTATTGTTGTTGTTGTTGTTGTTGTTGTTATCGTTGTCGTAATCATTATTATTATTATTATTATTATTATTATTATTATTATTATTATTATTATTATTATTATTATTATTATTATACACTTTTACTTGGCCATAGTTGGAAAAATGAGAATTTTAGGTTCAGGTCTCTCTCAACAAAGCTATCGCGTAAATGATCACACATAATCTCATGGAAATTGTACTCGGCGTCGTCGATTCCATAGTTTGCAACAATATCCATTAGGCCAATTAAGACCCGTCACATGGAAAAGAAAATAAGAGAAGAGATGAGAAATAAAAAGATAGACGAGATGTAAGAAATATATCAACATAAAAATAGAGGGAAGGAGCGAGACATGCATACAGACAAACAGACAGACAGACAGATATATATATATATATATATATATATATATATATATATATAGAGAGAGAGAGAGAGAGAGAGATAGATAGATAGATAGATAGATAGATAGATAGATAGATAGATAGATAGAAAAAGAGGGGAGAGAGAGAAAGAGAAAGAGAAAGAGAAAGGGGTAAAGAGAAAGACAGACAGATAAATACACAGAGAGACAGAGGCAGATAGAGAGACAAAGAAAGAGAGAAGGGACAGAAAAGAGATAGAGAGATAGAGAGAGAGAGAGAGAGAGAGAGAGAGAGAGAGAGAGAGTCAAAGACAGAGACCTGGCAGATGATAGAATACTTTTAAAGTTTTGAAGAGATTCCGTAAAAAAAATGGCATGAGGGTCGAAAGCTAAAAGATAAAATCCATGGAAGCAGATTAGTAAATTAAAAGAAAAGTGCTCCTTCTGTCTTAGCGTGCTGGTCAACATACCAGTCTCATTAGACTATTTCGTCATGTTAGTGGACTGTATGCTTGCTGAGTGCACCACTATTATGGCCTTGAGCCATATCAAGATAATCGGATTAAATGTTAGTACCCCTACTAGGGAGTACTAGTCTCACCGGTCACTTTTTTTGTGTATTTCATTCCCAAGAATGGCTCCATGCCAAAGTTTGAAGCCCTCATCGTGGCGATCTGGTTAAGACGTTTCGATAACAAAGTGACGGCGCTATTTCCCTTTTGGTTCGGGGCCTTTGTGTTACATCCAGCCAAAGTTAGGGAATACCAATTAATATGGATCCTAACGATTGAGAAGAGTTAGGTTAGTGTTAGGGTTAAATAGTCTCGTTTATATATACATTCTGCAATAAACGCATTTAGTAAGTATCCCGATGATCCAAACCCCTTAGAGGCCGCATATTAGCGTTATGCCACTAGGAATACGTAAGAAGAGAATGTTTCTGTATTGTTAGCAGTAGGGACTGTTTCTATGGATGGGCTATATGAATTGTTTTATTTTGGCTTGCATTATATTATTAATGTTCTGTTTTTTTAATCTATGTATAGATGACTAAAAGCTTTATACACACACACACACACATATATATATATATATATATATATATATATATATATATATATATATAGAGAGAGAGAGAGAGAGAGAGAGAGAGAGAGAGATTTATGGCTAGGTTTTCTTTCTCTTATCTATTTGCCAATATGGTACCAAAATTAAGCTTTTTATTAAAAAAAAAATATTTTATGCATCTTATTCCTATATAATTTGATATGCCAACTACTATTTAACAAGATGGTTCTTAAGGGTAATCTATTATTATTATTATTATTATTATTATTATTATTATTATTATTATTATTATTATTATTATGGGGGGGTATTTTTATTAGTAACACTGGAGAACAAGCTGTTCTGTTTTTAAAGCTTTGAAACAGTTACATGGTAAATAGCTGGTGATCCCCTGTTTATGTTTCACCGTTATATTGTTGATACCCCTGTTGTATTTGTGACCTTTCAAGCGGTAAGTTAACTTATACAAGTGGATTTAGTTAATATCTCTAGTAATTTAATTTGCATTTTGTCTTCGTTTATAAATGACTCAACGCTTCTTTAGACTATATATATATATATGTCGATTGGCGACGGCTGTGTAGCCCTGAGTGGTTGTCTCGTGACTTTAGCCTGAATCTACGAACTGCGTTCGATCTCATGCGACTGCCTACAACCGCCATCCATGCACTGATGTGAATATAAAAACTGAAACCATATTGCCTGTAGGTGAAAAGAGCACTTTTATATTTTAAAAATATTCATCGTTAACAGCCCTTTTCAAGGTGTTATAGTCTTAACAGTAGAGCACCGTGAAATTGAGTAAGTTTGTTTTCATCTGCCATAAGCGAGTTCCGCACGAGCGTTGAACACTGTAGGCAGCAATTACTGTCGGTGCTGATTGCCGACGGCTGTGTGGTCCTGAGCGTTTGTCTCGCCATTCTAGCCTGAATCTATTAACTGCGTTCGATCGCATGTGACCGCCTATAAAAACAATTTAATACTTATATATATATATATATATATATATATATATATATATATATATATATATATTTCCAAATATGATTTGAGGGAAGGACCAGATTTTTTTCCCCCTGATGAGATCTCAGTTTCTAACAGCTGTTACTCGATAACATCGACATGCCAGTGCCGCGGATTATGTACATGTCTGTATAAATTAAAAAAATAATTATATATCATCATCATCATCATCATCATCATCATCAGGGTATTTTTTATTTCTCTCCTGATGGCAAAACCCCTCCCTGGTTTCTTTCCACCTTGTTTTATCCCTGGCTAGGCGTGGCTAAGTAGAGCCTAGTTGACTATCGAGGTCATCTCTCCACCAGGTTTTTGGCCTTCTTTTATGTCTTTTCTATTGCCTCGGGGTCCATTCTGTCGCTCTATATGTCCACTTGTTGTCTGTACGTCTCGAAAGGTGCTCTGTCCATCTATGTTTTTCCTTTCGTATGGTAGTGATGATGTCGTTTATTCCAGTTTGTTGTCTGATCCAGGTGTTTCTTTTTCTATCATGGAAACTGATGCCGACCATAATGCGTTCCATTTTGTATTGTGCCACTCTTAGCTTTTCTATCGCTGCATTATTAAGTGCCCATGGTTCACGACCATATGTCATAACACGTATGATGTATTAATTGAACATTTTTTGCTTAATGTTAATCGTGGACTTTCTACTCTTCATAATGTTGTCTACTTTAGAAAAGGCTGTCCGTCCAAGCGCAATTCGCCGTTTGATTTCAGGCATGTTATCAGCGTCACTTCTCACCATCTTCCCTAGGTAGATGTAGTTTTCAACTTTCTCGACATTTTCACCTTTCACTATGACTGGGGCTTTTGTGGCATATTTATTGAACATGACCTTAGTTTTTCAAGTGTGTATTTTAAGTATGGCTTACATTGTTAATGTCGTTGAGAATCCCTTCTAATTCTTGAAGTGTGTGACTTGTGACAATGATATCGTCGGCAAATTCTAGATGAGCAAGGTATTCTTCGTTTAAATTGATACCCCTGCCGTCCCAGTCAATTATATTGATCACCGAATTTTGCAGGCATGATGTAAAGAGGTTTGGTGAACTGTTTTCACCTTGTCTGGCACCTTTTTCTATATTGATCTTTTCACTATCCTGTTGGAGTTTTAAAGTTGCTGTTGCTTCGTCATAAAAATCCTGATACATATTGATGTAAGCACTGTCAATTTCTTGATTTTTCAAAGCTGTGAACATAAAGGTGAATTCGACAAAGGCCAAACAAAGTTGTATACCGTTATACTCGTTAGCTTTCCCTTGAATTGGCTTACAACTTGAATGTGGTCTATGGTGGAAAATCCTGGTCGGAAACCAGCTTGTTCTCCGAGTAAGTTTCTGTCAAGTGTATTTTGCATCCCTTTGAGGAGACTTTGGGAAAGTACCTCGTAAATAACATAAAGTAGGCTTATTGGCCTGTAGGTTGTAATATCTTTCAAGTCACCTTTTTAGTGTAGGATGGTAAATAACGCATTTTTTCAGTTGCTAGGCATTTTGCCTTTATTAAGGGATTTGTTGTATAGGCTGGTGAGAATCTCTGCGATTGGTTCACCCCCATCTTGGAGAATGCCTTCCGTAATTCCATCTTCACTTGGCGATTTATCTTACTTTAGTTGTTTGATTGCAGACTGTACTTCGAACTTTAGTATTTGAGCGGTAGCATAGCAGTCCTCTCTCTGTCTGTAAAGAGTTAATCTTGGGGTCTCCTGGTTTTGTAGAGCTCGGTGTAGAACTCTTCGCATCTTCTGATTAACCGGTGTAAGTCAGTTGTGAAAGTGCCATCGTCTCCCTTCAATGTGATGATGTTATTTTACCCGAGACATTGTTTCTTCTTAGTAGCTTTAAGACCTTTGTTCTCTCTATCAAAGGTTTTAGCTCTTCCTCCTCATTGTAAGTCCTTATTTCTTCATTTATTCGGCGACCTATGGTCTTGCATACTTCAGAATATTCAATGGTTTGAACATTCGTATCTCTTCTTTTCTCTCTTAGTAGTTTGGTGTTCGGTATATATATATATATATATATATATATATATATATATATATATATATATATGAGTCTTAGATGACGAAACATCTGTCTACATATGATTATATTATATTTATATACATATATGTACATATAGAGATAGATCGATAAATATGAAAACATACATATATCACAACTCTTCAGTGTGACAAGACATTGTGAGTGTTTCCAGCTGACATTCGAAATCCGACCACTTGTACAGTAGTCAGCAATTTTCACTGCGTCATCTCACACCCCAGAAAAGTAAGAGCAATTATAATGTTGTTTTTTTTTTTTATTAGACTACATTACCGATTCCCAAGAGAAGCCAATTCTAATTAAAAAGAGCAGCTTTACGTTAAGCGTTTTATTCGCCTGCAAGAGAGCTCAACCTACAATCTGTTTTGCCGAATCATGATCTCATCTGTACGCCATCGGACACACCACGGAAGTAAAGGAAATTATTTTCATACTTTTTTACATTACCGGAACTCAGTTCTAATTACGAAGTAATATATATATATATATATATATATATATATATATATATAATTATAAATATTTATTTTTAAAATATTGTTATTGCTCCCTTAAAAATATGGATTGGGCCTTTAGGAGACTTTATAATAAGCAGTCACACTAGCCGTAAAGCGATGTTCCCGCCTCTGCTGTAGAACACTATATAACTAAGCTTACTGTATTTGTCCGCTTATTTCACATTATATAGAGTTGGAATTCTCTTCATTTCCATATTTATCAATGGTGACCTAGGGGTTGAATGCAAGGATGCAGAATCAAAGGTGACTTTCCAACTGGGTTCAAATCCTTCGCCCTACAGTAATTAACATCTCCTACACTGAAGATTTCATAAGCATGAAACACTGGTGTCTGTAGGTAATAATAATATATATTTATTTTTAAAATATTATATAGCGAGAGGGGCATGTGAGAAAATATGTTTTTCCAATACTTTCTATTTTTATGGACCAACGTTTTCAACGTAAAAACACGATGATTGTTAACATATAACATCAGAGCATATATAAATAAACAATATTATGCTACATTCAAGCGACCGCGATTGTTCTCACCGTACTGATCATTATTTCCAAACAAAAACTTCGGTACATTTACGGACCGTTTCGTTCACAGAAAAACATCCGCTATTTTTATGTCAATACTGAATCTTCCCTCTATGTACTCCACAGAAACGAATAAAGTTCTTCAGAAAAAATACATAGCGATGCAGTAAACAAAAAGTAGAAAAACAAACAACTCACATGGATTATATCTCTAGTCAAGGAGAAGCTTAGAAATCACTGCCCCAGAAAGAGCAGACATCTTGTTTTATAGAAATCGATATGTTGAATTTAGGACATTCAAATAAGTTTTAATAAGGGTTAAATATTTCACAGAATCTAAAGACTCAATTGAATTTTTTTTTCTATTCCATCTGAGGTCACTAGAGAAAATTATCGATCCAGTCCATAAAAAGCCATTTAACATGTTACAGCTGTCTGGAAGAAATGTATCGTTAACAAGTTGTTTTTAAGAAATCACCACCGCGCTAACAAATTTTAATAACTTTTCTTTCTATGCAAAAAGTGTAAATATGACTATATATTTGAAATTATTTCCTAGCAGCGATATATCTGCAACGGACAACGCCTGGTGAATACCGCTAGTATTCCTGTTGATAATGAATAGAATAATTGCTTGATGAGCAAGAGAGTAGGAAAAAGACTACATATTCCCCTTCATTTCTGCTGCGAAACGCGCGTATTAATTTTTTTGAAAAAAATAAACATAAACAATTTAAAAAATGTAGTTTTAAACATTTAAGAAAATATATTTTTTTGTTTGGGACGTAGAAAAATTAAATGTATTCCCTGGTATATGAAAGTAAAAAGATTGAAAGTACTGAGGTAATGTTTGGTCGTGGTGCTTGACGACAGATGAAAAATTCGAAGATCAGATGAAAGGTATTATTATTCCTTTGATCGTTGAAATGTACATGACCGGTTTTAACAGCTAACACTCCACACTGAAGATTCGGCAAGGATAGAATGTATAGGTATGTGGATAATAATTACATATATATATATATATATATATATATATATATATATATATATATATATATATACATATATATATATATATACATATATATATATATATACATATATACATATATATATATATATACATATGTATATATATTATACATATGTATATATATTATACATATGTATATATATTATACATATATATATATATATATTATATATATTATACATATATATATATATATATATTATACATATATATATTATACATATATATATATTATACATATATATATATATATATATATATATATATATATATATATATTATTAAATACCCTTCTCAGAAGTGTATTCTGCTAATTTATAATAAAATAAATTCATTGACCAGAACATGGGCCTTAAGTTGTATTGGTCTTCAGAAAAAGTTGAAGTTCAAGAAAGCTGGCTTATTTGATGTCTAATAACTATGGATCAATCACATTTAATGCGTTTTAAACTGAGAGGTTGTGCCTATATTATGAATCTTAGAATACACATACTCATAAAATACTTACATAAAACTTAAATTTTCAAATTTATTCATGTATTTACCTATGGTTGAAATTTCATCAAAATTAGAGTTATCTGAATGATCTCGAACGGCTTCCAGTCCCCCTTTGTCCCCTTTGTTTACACCTATATTACACATTATTGGATTCACTCCTAAACTAATTAACCGATCATTATGCATATGTGGATCCAACTGTTATGCATAAGGGGGTCAAATGTATTTGTTTAATTTAAGTTTATGCAAATGGTGCAAAAAGGATGCGTAAGCCTTTCGTGAAAATGCAGACACCTTCGATTTTTGTGAGATTTTAACAATGGGTATTAGCCATCAGTTAATAAAATTTTCGAAAACTTGTACTTTTTTAGTGTTTTAAAGGGTTTTAACGGGCATAATATGGACCCCCCCCCCATTGATCCATATTCATTCACCACTAATGAACCAAGATTCTCTGAATTTCATATCTTTCTTAAAACCCTTTAATCTTAAGCCTTAAATTTTAAACATTTTCCAGAATAAAAATTATGTAATTGGATTTTGATAAAAATTGGAATATGGATTCTAGATACAAGGTTTAGTAGGTTTAGTATCATTATATCCTGATTTTAATCTTCGTAACGGGACATAAACGTAGTGGAAGATTGTTTTGTTCGAGAAATTAGTTAACCCGTTCTGGGATTGGTATTCTTCTGATGTGTATATAGGATAGGCTTTAATACTGCAGTTAAAAATAAGCTCAATATTTAATAGGTTATATCAATCAGAGCTTTCATACATTAATAGAGTAGATTAAAAAAATAAAAACATATTAATTATAATTTAAAATATTAGAATGCAGCTCCTGAAATAAATATTTAAAAATGTCCGTCTATATGTACGCACGTTTATGAAAACCACTTTTATTAGCAAAACTACATTTAAGTCAAGTTGAAAAACATATATGATTTTCTTCATATGCTGATAAGAAAAACCATATACATTTTAAAACAGTGATTAAATGTAATTTAAGTAACGATCTAATCTTTAGGTTGGTATACGTATTATTGTTGGCTCTGCAGGTTTTTAGAGATGGCGTTTAAAAAAATTAACGTACACTTATATTCCTAATTGGATCTACACACATAAATGCTCTGGTGATGTGAGTTTTTCTTTATTTACTTTTTGTTTCCTGATGTGTTGGACACGATTGTTTTTACCTTTCTTTTGATGAGTTACACTCATAGAAAAAACAGATATATAACTCTATATGGTGTCTGTCTAAGTGTTAACGAAACAGTCCGTCAAAAAGTTATCTTTTCTAAAATGAATAAAGACTTGCTAATTGGAATCTAACATTTTATTATATATATATATATATATATATATATATATATATATATATATATATATAGAATATTTTCAAATTGACCCATATACACATGTTTTTCATGCCAAACCTGCAACAAACCCGCAATAATCAATATGGGAGAAGACAATCCCTGCTAGTCGCACGATTCGAACCTCGATAGGAAAGTCATTTTGTTGACTCAGTAGTCGGAGCGTTAACCGTTGCGGCTAACACGCATTGCCGTGAAAATGGGAGAGTATATTAACATCTTAAAGCCAAATTCAGCGGGAGCTATGTGTATATCTCTGTCTATGTAAAGTTAAGTATGCATTTCTCTCTCCCTATCTCTCTCAAGTTACACACACAAACACACACACACACACACACACACACACACACACACACACATATATATATATATATATATATATATATATATATATATATATTTGTACAGGATAATCTCGAAAACTTCATGAACATATCATTAATAATTTTCAAATATATAATCTCGGAAACACGGTGAGTAACATGGGCACATTAGTTTCTTGCAAACTTTAACATTTAGGCGGAGCGCCTATCCAAACACGCACTTTGCCCCCCCCCCCCCAATTTTAAAAAAATAAGTTGAATACGAAAATTTAATAAAAGAAAGAATTTCTCTACATGAAATTTGGCATTGTATTAAGTAATAGACTTAAAAGTCAATAATATGTACGTGCTTGGTACGTATTCTTGGCAACAAGGCAATTAACGTGAGCGCATTATTATTATTATTAAAAAAAAACTATACCATTTACGGGTTGCCACCGAAAGCGTGACATACCCTTCAAAGAAAGAAAAAAACATTCAAAGTTTAAACTAATGCTGTATTAATTACTTATACCAGTCCTGCAACATGTATTCTATATATATATATATATATATATATATATATATATATATATATATATATATATATATATATATATATATGTGTGTGTGTGTGGGGGTGGGGGTTAATACATACTTTATTAATGATTATTTCATTACTTAATGTGGAGTTTCATGTCAAAAAGAAATATAATCCGTAGTGAGAGCACGATTTACTTAGTTATAAACAGGAAAATATAAATAAATAAAAAATAATCACCAGGAAGGGTAGAGAGATATGAAGAGACTGGAAGAGATAGTCAGACTGATAGATATAGGGATAGATAGAAAGACACTCCTCCCCCCCCCCCCCGGCCAATATATATCAAATGTGAAGTAATTCATCATGTGTAGTCGTAAAACACACACACATATATATATATATTTAAATATATGCATATATATATGCATATATATATATAGAGAGAGAGAGAGAGAGAGAGAGGGAGAAGAAACGATATATATATATAGAGAGAGGAGAAGAAACGATATATATAGAGAGAGAGAAGAAGAAACGATATATAGAGAGAGAAGAAGAAACGATATATATAGAGAGAAGAAGAAACGATATAGAGAGAGAGAGAAGAAGAAACGATATATATATAGAGAGAAGAAGAAACGATATAGAGAGAGAGAGAGAAGAAGAAACGATATATATAGAGAGAGAAGAAGAAACGATAGAGAGAGAGAGAAGAAACGAGATAGAGAGATAGAGAGAGAGAGAGAGAGAGAGAGAGAGAGAAGAAGAAGAAACGAGATAGAGAGAGAGAGAGAGAAGAAGAAACGAGATAGAGAGAGAAGAAGAAACGAGAGAGAGAGAGAGAAGAAGAAACGAGATAGAGAGAGAGAGAGAGAGAGGGAAGAAGAAACGAGATAGAGAGAGAGAGAGAGAGAGAGAGAGAAAGATAGAGAGAGAGAGAAGAAGAAACGAGATAGAGAGAAAGAAAGAGAGAGGGAGAGAAAAGGGAAGTAAATAGTATCGAGTATTGGATCTGCGCTGGAAGGCGAGGGGGTAGCCACTAGGGAGAAGAGCCCAATATTCGGCCATTTTCCGTGGACATTGCAACCGTTTCTGAAAAGTAATCGGGTTTTCGGAATGGATATGGTTTTGGTGGGGCGGGTGTCTGAGGGGAGGCATGTGTGAAAGGGAAGGAGCGTGAGCTTCGGGGGGTGGAGGTGCTGGTAGTCTGTACGACCGACAGTGGCGAGGTCGTATTAATTCATCGGCAAGCTCGTACGGGGTAGAGTGATGTAGAAGGAGCGATGTCCAAAGACGATGGAGACCCGGAATAATTCTCGCTCCACATAAATTGTCACTGAATTTATTTTATTCGCCCGTGTCGTCCATGGTCATCGTGCACGCGAACGACAAACAGACAGATATTAATCCGGTTCAGGGTGACCCGTCATGTCGGCGATAGGACAACCAATACAAGCACCATACCAGCATTGCCTGTTCCGGAAACGAACGTCGCAAAAACAGCAACAATGGCGATAAAAATAACTTTAGCACCCTCCTACCCCATCTCCCTCCCCAAATCATAATATTTGTCATGACGTAGGATATAAAAAGAGAGGAACATTAACCACAAAAAGAGAGAGATTAAAAGAAACAAGAGCAAAGAAAGGGAAAGAGAGAGAGAGAAAGAGGGGGAGAGGTAGAGAGAGGGGGAGAGGTAGAGAGAGAGAGAGAGAAACTGAAAGAAAACATAAATTAAATACAATAATCTGCTCTATCTTTTATTCGTTCAATAATAATAATAATAATAATAGTAGTAATAACAATAATAGCAATAACAATAACAATAATAATAATAATAATAATAATAATAATAATAATAATAATAATAATAATAATAATAATAATAATAAAACAAAAAAAGTACACACACAACGTAATGCACCAGCCTCGGTTGATACCACACACAATGGTCGTAAAGGATGAAGATGGAAAGATCCAGGAGAGAGCACTAAACAGACTTCCACTAGAAGGGTGCGGAGAGTACTGGAACCTCATGGAGCCTTATTGCCATCCAAATTCCAGAAGAAGACCAATGGTTGTTGCCAACGAGAAATCAATGGTAAGCGGCTGTTACGCTAACGCAAACTTATTTGCAATAGTTATTGAAAGAGGTGGAGGGTGCTTAAAATTTGAGGAGACGCGTTGTAACTCAGACACAAGGTAACATCACCGGTTATTATCAGTGAGCAATCATTGATGATGACCTGTGTGAGAACTCCTAGTGCGTAAACAACAACACAATAAGAAGAAAAGGATGGAGAAAAGAATAATAATAATAATAATAATAATAATAATAATAATAAGAAGAAGAAGAAGAAGAAGAAGAAGAAGAAGAGAAACGGACATCCGAGAATGGACGACGAAAGGAAGAAACACATTAATTCAAAAAGACAGCGAAACGATTACGATCCCAAGCAATTACCGACCGATAACCTGTCTACCAACCACGTGGAAAATATTAACGACACAACTGAGTGAAAAGATCTACCAGTCACTTTATAACCGTGGATATTATTTCGCCACACTCCATTTAGAACTTCTGGTTCGTGACGTCATATCCTGCTACGTCGTCCAAATTCTAAAACTTTAAACTTCTAATGGAATCTTCGACTTGAAGTGAATTGTAATCTTATGTGGTAATTTACGATTTTAACCTTTACTTGTACACACCCTCATTTAAATATTGCTATGTGTGTCATTTCAGTGCAACCTATTCGATATAAAATCCTTTTAAAAAGTAATAAAAACACATAAAATGGAAAAAAAACGTCATTGGGATTAATTACTACTATCACACATTATTTTCATTATTTTCGCTTATTTTAAAAAAAATGTCTGTTTCTCCCTTTGATAGTTCAACGCATTCTTGAAATTAGGTGAAGAGACGACGTTTTTTTCTTTTTTTGCTAATAAAACTAAAACTGTTCTTTCAATGATTTTAAGATTTAAAAAATACCAACATGAACAAAATTTTCTATTTATTTTTTTATTCTTTTAGAAACCATAATGTAATTAGTCGTCGTGTTTAAACAGCATTTTTAATGGTCCTGAAGAAAAATGTATTTAATAGATAAAAAAAAGACATTTTCGCTGGTCGATGTATTTTTTGGGTGGGGGTTTCCTAGCATCTGTTTTTAAAGTGTTGGAAACAATCTTTCTTTCTTTTACAATCGAAAAAAATAAAAATAAAGAGTTGAAAGTGGTTTTTAATGTAATGGAAGTCTGCGAATACAGTGTCGAACAAAAGAAGTGCTTGCAGTGTAAAAGAAAAATATGTAATGATGATGACGATGATGACGATGACGATGACGATGACGATGACGATGATGATGATGATGATGATGATGATGATGATGATGATGATGATGATGATGATGATGATGATGATGATGACGACGATGATGGAACTTGCCAGAGAGCTGAAAAGAATATGGAACGTGGTTAAAAAGTTACTGTAGTACCAATAATCGTAGGAGTGCTATAAACAGTTCCGAAAAAAAAAACACTTGGAGAAATTGGAATCGGAGGGAGGATTGGGACTATACAACGCACGGAGCTGATGAAAACAGTTAAAATACTTAGGGAAATCCGCAAATGCGAAAACGAATTCACCGAACCAGATGACTCCGATCAATCACAGATAAAATCAAATAGAATAATGCTGTGTTAAACCCAAATATAAGCATAAGAAAAAGATTACATGAAACTAAGTGAAATGAAACTGTCAGTGTAGATATGTAAAAAAAGAAGCACAATATAACAACCACTTCCCCATTAAAACAAAACTCATCAGAAAAATGACCATGAAGTGTTGGGGAGGATGGAAAGACCGGGGATGCAGAGCACCATCCGTGCTTTCACTGGAAGAGTAGGTGGAGTAGTGGAATCCGTGGAAGGCTTATTCTCATTCAAATTCCGGAGAAAACAAACGGTTTTTAGCGAAAACTCAATAGTAAACAGCTGTTGTGAGAATGCAACATGATTTGAAAGCGCTACCGAATGAAGAGATACTGGAAAGCTGGAGGAAACTTGCTGTCATACAGACTCCAGGGAACATCACCTATTAATACTAGTGAGCGATCACAAGGAATGATTCGTGTGATTAAATCTAGTAGATGAATAATATTCCATAATGAAGAGCAATGTGTTTCTTTCCTTTTTACTTTTTGAAACTTTCCAGTTTGAGACGTGTTTTTTTTCTTTCTTCCTTATTTCTTGTTTTAACTTCGCCGATTCAGATGTTAGTTTATATGAATATGAATGTTAGTGCGAACACTGGCGAAGCATAATTTTTTCGCGTCATTTCATGATAATAACATTTACAAATGCAAATATAACACATAAACCTGCTTATCTAATTCTTACTTTGGAAGACAAATCGATTCTTATACTAGCACCAGGTTGTTTTGTTTCTTTTTCCCATCATAGATTGTTTATGAAACCAGCCTTTCATCAGCAACATCTATTTACACCGTCTTTCGACCTGCTGAAACCAATATCGTATTAGGGATACTCCCATCTTCAAGATTTGCTCTTCATATGTACATACATGGTCCGTTAAAAGTCGCTATATAATTTTATTTCAATACTAGCAAAACCTACCCGCCCATCCGGGAAGCAATTCATTGAGATGGAAGGGGCATTAATAAAAAAAAATGTTTTTTACTAAGAGAATTCCATAATTTTAACAACAAAATTTGGTAAATTTGTAGATTAACTACCTCAGCTAAATTACCCCCCCCCTTTAAAAATAATGAGATTTTTACTTTTTAGGGTCATTAGGTAAACACAACTAAAATAAATTGCTTAAAATTAAAATAATAAAGGGACGTATATTAAAAAAAAAAAGTATAAAATTAAAAAAATTAAATATGGATAAATTTGCAAATTAACACCCTCGAGTAATACCCACCTCCAATGCGTTTTATAGGCGATTACGCGTTAACACCGTGGAAAACAAAGAAAGAAAAGCAAATAGTTTAGAATTTAGAGTGGGGGATAAGTTGTATATATATTCAACATAAAATGTTCCCCAATTTCCGGGCCATTCTATTCTTTTAGGGAACTTAACAATTTTTTTTACCACTAACCGTAAGTCCGAGTGGCAAGGCTATGGAACCACACGTAATCTCCTAAAAAGGTAGCCCCCCCCCCCAAATGGAGCAGATTTAACTCCCATAACAAAAAGAATTTAGTTGACTGACCGAAAACTGTCCCGAAAAATGGAAATTATTTTACATTGAATTTATATACGAAAATTTTCCCTCATTTTAAATTCTAAAATGATTGTTTCTTTTTCTTTTCTTCTTTCTGTCAAGCTTTTCAGGGTGTTTACATGTGATCGCCTAAAAAAGGTAGAATATTTTTTGGGGGGGGGGGGGGCGGGGGTAGTTTAGCGGAGGATGTTAATCTACAATCCTACCAAAATACGAATCTATATTTTTTTCGTAATCTGGACAGATCACTGCAACTAATTTTTATTTATTTATTTGTCAATAAAAATAGATAAAAGGTTTTTGTTAGCATTTACAAAATTATAAATTAGGCATTAACTTAATTCATAAAAAACTTATTTACTTTATTTTTCACGGAAAATGTAAAAACTGTAAAAAGAGGGCGAAAGTAAAAAGGGCAGAGAGAGAGAGAGGGAGAGAGAGAGAGAGAAAGATGCACTCCCTTTCCACCTTTCTTCTCTCGCTTTTGCCTCGACTTTCGGTAAGGTCGTCAATGAGTACATATAGTTTTAAACTTAAGGTTTTTTAGTCATATTTCCGATTTATTTATTGAACAATTCTAATTAATTACTGTTAATATAGACAAAACTATTGCATATAGATAGCAAACATAAGATAATGAAATTCAAAAGTAATAATACTAAACATGAATTAATTATGAACGGTTTAAAAAATAGTTATGCTAATTAGGCAGTCAAAAGTTTCTCTCTTAATCGTTTATCTTATATAGAATTTTAAAAGCTTACATTGTATTATTGATTTAAATAAAAGTAAACCGTTTTGATTATGGTATAAGAGTCATAAATGAAAAAAAAACAACTATCGCATTAATTAATTTAGTTAATAAATGTAACCTGGAAGAAATATGAAACTACAATATAGAAACTAACAGAGTGTAGACTTAAGATTTTTGCAACGTAGAACATGTTTAGTAAAGCTCAGTATTCTATTCACGGGGCTCAATGCATTTAGCGATTTTTTTCAGGGACGGATGCGGCATACTTTTACGCACAGCTCAAACGGTTGTTGAGCAGTGACAGCTCGGATTTGTTCATTAAATTCAGCGATGCTATGGAGCTTAGTTGGGCAGACTTTGTCTTTGAATACGCCACGCACGCGGACCAAGCATGTCAATCCATCGACCGGGTAGGTTGCTATCTAGCAAGTTTCGTACACAAACGCAACATAATAGACTGATGCCTCGTCCAGCTGAAAGTGCAGACCCTATGCGCGTCCCTGCTGTTGTGATCACAACAAAAACTTTTACTGTAGCATTGCCCCCCCCCCCACACACACACATATATATATATATATATATATATATATATATATATATATATATATATATATATACTACCTTGCTTGTCGGCTCGCTATCGCTTGTCAAAGTTCGCTATTGAGATACTTGAAACATTAAGTGAAAATAATAAACATTTTATTCATAAATTGACTGTAAACACGAAAGAAAACTTTTCTCATTTATTCATATAGAGAGATATACATTTACAGTTTGGTAATTTCGATACAAATGTATGTATCTTTTAAATATGAGAGCAAACAAAGGAAAAAGAAAGAAGAAATCAATTTTCCTTTTCACTTGCAATTTAGAAATAGATCGCAACTTTTTGAAAATAAAATCGATCGTTCAAAAAAAAACATTTGAACACAAATGCTAAATATTGATTTTAGAAATAAAACAATATGGCGAAACAGAACTATTGTCATATTAAAATCAAAGCAATCATTGAATAAAAAACAAAACAATGATAAATAATAGTTGATTAACAAAATGTCGTTTTCATTAACCGAATATGCAAATAAGTTAACATTGCAACTGATATCGCATATACATAAACAGTATATAAAAGAAGGGTGCGTCTATTGTATGAGGTTCAATCAACTTGAAATAGGGCGTCTTGACTTCATGGTTAGTGCGCGATATGTGCTTAACTTTCACATTTATTTATTTTTTATGAAAATAGCTTCAGACAGCTAAAAAATACAACTTCAATGTCAAAACCTAGCCAACGATAATTGTTAGATAGATAGATTTCGACCCAGAAAACAGCAATTCTTCCCCCTTTGTAAGAAACCTCGCTCATGGAATGTGAGGACTGCAGGACAAGATAAGGGAAGCGAGAGCTACAAGGCTGCTGCAAGTAAACCCATGGTGCACTTCTACTATGTTTATATATGTATATATATATATATATATATATATATATATATATATATAATTATTTATATATATATATATATATATATATATATATATATATATATATATATAATTATTTATAAATAAATATTTTTTTCAAATTAATCCATATACGCATGTGTTTCATGCCACTCTGCACCCATCAGTATGGGAGGAGAAAATCTCTGCTGGTCGTACGATTCAAACCCCAATCCGAAAGTCATATTTGACTCAGTAGTTGGAGCGCGTACCGATGTGGCCACCACGCATTGTCGTAGAAATGGGAGAGTAAATTAATGTCTAAATGGCAAATCTAGAGGGCATATATATATATATATATATATATATATATATATATATATATACATATATATATATTTACTTATAGCGGACCATGTGTATATATGTAATTGTAAAGATAGAATAATTTCAAAGGAACGCAGGCAAATATTACGATTTACATTCATTAGATGAGAAGAAGTATCGATCATAGAATAAAGGAAAAAGCAATCGAATATCTTTCTCGAATTTAGTCAAGAATTTAAGCGAGTCTCATTGTAATGCAAGGGATATATTTCTGATTGTTATGTAACATCAATTTACCATTCATGTGTATAATTTCACACACTAATTCGCATTCACAGTTATAAAGTTTGATAAAATACTAGTTCTCTTTATATATGTCTCGCGTTCTCTTTAGCTAACTCTCTTACTCACTCATTCACAACTACACTTCACGATACCATGAGAATTCGTTCTTTATTTCATTCCATTCTTCTTTCACTCATGTATCCCTTTGTATTCGTTTATTTATTTATTAAATGCCTTTTTGAGCTTTCATTCTTTCGTTCTTTTCTCCTCTGTTATAATTCTGCCTTTTAATTCTTCTCTACTTCTTTCTTTCATCACTTCTCTTTTGAATTTTCATTCATTCATGTTTTTGAACGAGAATTCTTTCTTTCTTCCTCCCTACATTCATTTGTTTGTTAACAAACAAATAAACAAAAAAAAAAACTTTACACAAAGCAGAGCAACAAATATTTAGGTAATATACGAAGCAACAACACAAATACAACAAAACAGTACAAAACTTGACCACGAGACAACATTTCTTTTACACACCACCAAAAAAATCTCAGAGACATATATTCACATTGAAATAAAATATGATATAGACATACACACTTGTATCTTCTTCGAAATTCTTCAAACCAACACAAGCACGTTTAACTTTTCTAACGAACAATTAAATCACTCAAAATATCGTTCACACCACTGAAAAATTTGTATAAATATAAATATGTTTTGTTCGTTAACCATGTTTTTATCTCTTTTATTCACAAAACCTTTTAGGTAAATTTAGCACTTGCTAAATGGTGACCAATTCTCAATTATTAAAACACACATCTTTGTTCATTTTTATCATTCATCACTTATAACATTTTTTACTGTCAACATTTCCAAAATGGCGACCTTCGTCTATATATCCAAGCCAGGATCCACGCTATATGATTATTTTTATTTACACAGACATGTACAAAATCTGCGACGCTGCATTGTCGATGTTATCGATCAACAGCTATTATAATCTGAGATCTCATCAGGCAGAGTTAGAATCCGATCTTAACCTTAGATCATATTTGAAAAGAATGCTATATATATATATATATATATATATATATATATATATATATATATATATATATATATATATATATATATATATATATATATATACATACATTGGTTTGTGAAAACAGGAAAAAGGGACAAATAAGTTAAACGAGGAGTACAATTTAGAGTGTTAACGATTCTGTTTGTTTATTTTCTTAATTTGAATGGTAAAATATTCGCTTTTAAAATCATCTCGAAAATGTACTTGTTAAAATGGGTAGAAACAATTGTTTTCATAAAAAATATTTTTTTAAACGAACCCTAACCCTACCCCAACACATCTTTTGTGAATTTAGCACTTCCTAATGGTGACCAATTCTCAATCATTCATTACATGCATCTTTGTTCATTTTTCTCATTTGTCTCGGTATAAAAATTTAAAACCCCTATTCAAAAAGAATAAATTTAATTACGAAATTTAACCCAACATAGTGCACTTCGGGTTCTTTGTCAACAAGTCGGCCATTTTAATCTTTTGTAAATAGTTGGAAAAAAAAAGAATGTTTATTTTGTGACAATTCGAAATTTGAAAGGAACATATTCACATACTAACAAAAGCTGCACATGCATGATGTTTCCTGAACTCACAGACGCATATTACCACCGATAGAAAACAAACATATAAACATACACACTCGTATCTTTTTTCATAACTGAAAACATTCTACAAAAACAAGAACTTTTAACTTTTCTAACGAACAATTTAATTGCTCAAAATATCTTTCACACTACTGAAAAATGTGTAAATATATAAATATGTGTTGTTCGTTAACCATATTTTCTCTCTTTCAGCCATAATACTCTCTTAGTGAATTTAGCACTTGCGTTATGCTGACCCTTTCATACACAACAATCACTTTTGCCCATTTGTTTTTCATTCGCACACATAACAATTTTTAATTGTCTTCGTAAATTTCCAAAGGTTCCATCGCTGTCTATATCCTATTCAAGCCAGACCCGACGCCACACATTCTCTTTCTTCGCTTTTATTTATTCAATTCTCTTTCAATGTTTCATTCAGCCTTTGTTCTTCAACTCTGATTCTTTCTTTCTTTTTATTCTGGAACGGCAATCATCTTTCTTGTTTTCCTCTTTTTTTTACTGTTTCATTATTTCTTTCTTTCCTTCTTCTAAGGTTGTAATTTCGTTCTTTCTGCCTTATTTCTCTTTTTACTTTCACTAGTTCTTAAATGTTTGTATGTTTTTTTTTACTATTGAGTCAGCACCTATCAAGACCAAAAGCCACTAGAGGATAAGAGTTAGTGAGACGGAATGATTGTTATCCGAAAGATGAGGAATACTATGGGAGTACTAACATTGATTAATGGTATGAACTGTGTTTGATTACTTATGGGGTGGTTTATGACAAAATTTGTTGACATTGGATTTGAAGGCGACCCAGTTATAGTCAGAAATGATCCAATTCTTTGTATAGTTTTCAATGGCTTTATACCATTCCTTTTTTTTCTGTTGAAATTCGGATTTCTAAGTCCTTCTTTCTTTCCGTCTTTCCATTTTATCTCGTTCTTTGTCTCCACTGAAAAATAAAAATAAAATAAAATAAGGACTAAAGATCGTTACGGGTAAGTGGATGGGATTCAGAGTGATTGCGAAATTATTTTTATTTTCTGCTTTTTCAATTTGATAAATATAAAATCAATTTACTTTTTCGAAGAGTAAAAGAAGGTACACATGAAATTAAAAAAAAAACGGATCAGATTTTATTCAAAACCAAAATAAAAAAGAAAGATGTTATTTTATTCAAAACCAAAATAAAAAAGAAAGATGTTATTTTATTCAAAACCAAAATAAAAAAGAAAGATGTTATTTTATTCAAAACCAAAATAAAAAAAGAAAGATGTTATTTTATTCAAAACCAAAATAAAAAAGAAAGATGTTATTTTATTCAAAACCAAAATAAAAAAGAAAGATGTTATTTTATTCAAAACCAAAATAAAAAAGAAAGATGTTATTTTATTCAAAACCAAAATAAAAAAGAAAGATGTTATTTTATTCAAAACCAAAATAAAAAAAGAAAGATGTTATTTTATTCAAAACCAAAATAAAAAAAGAAAGATGTTATTTTATTCAAAACCAAAATAAAAAAGAAAGATGGTATTTTATTCAAAACCAAAATAAAAAAGAAAGATGTTATTTTATTCAAAATAAAAATAAAAAAGAAAGATGTTATTTTATTCAAAACCAAAATAAAAAAGAAAGATGGTATTTTATTCAAAACCAAAATAAAAAAGAAAGATGTTATTTTATTCAAAACCAAAATAAAAAAGAAAGATGTTATTTTATTCAAAACCAAAATAAAAAAGAAAGATGTTATTTTATTCAAAACCAAATAAAAAAGAAAGATGTTATTTTATTCAAAACCAAAATAAAAAAGAAAGATGCTATTTTATTCAAAACCAAAATAAAAAAGAAAGATGTTATTTTATTCAAAACCAAAATAAAAAAGAAAGATGTTATTTTATTCAAAACCAAAATAAAAAAGAAAGATGTTATTTTATTCAAAACCAAAATAAAAAAAGAAAGATGTTATTTTATTCAAAACCAAAATAAAAAAAGAAAGATGTTATTTTATTCAAAACCAAAATAAAAAAGAAAGATGGTATTTTATTCAAAACCAAAATAAAAAAGAAAGATGTTATTTTATTCAAAATAAAAATAAAAAAGAAAGATGTTATTTTATTCAAAACCAAAATAAAAAAAGAAAGATGTTATTTTATTCAAAACCAAAATAAAAAAGAAAGATGTTATTTTATTCAAAACCAAAATAAAAAAGAAAGATGTTATTTTATTCAAAACCAAAATAAAAAAGAAAGATGCTATTTTATTCAAAACCAAAATAAAAAAGAAAGATGTTATTTTATTCAAAACCAAAATAAAAAAGAAAGATGTTATTTTATTCAAAACCAAAATAAAAAAGAAAGATGTTATTTTATTCAAAATAAAAATAAAAAAGAAAGATGTTATTTTATTCAAAACCAAAATAAAAAAGAAAGATGTTATTTTATTCAAAATAAAAATAAAAAAGAAAGATGTTATTTTATTCAAAACCAAAATAAAAAAGAAAGATGTTATTTTATTCAAAATAAAAATAAAAAAGAAAGATGTTATTTTATTCAAAACCAAAATAAAAAAGAAAGATGTTATTTTATTCAAAATAAAAATAAAAAAGAAAGATGTTATTTTATTCAAAACCAAAATAAAAAAGAAAGATGTTATTTTATTCAAAACCAAAATAAAAAAGAAAGATGTTATTTTATTCAAAACCAAAATAAAAAAGAAAGATGTTATTTTATTCAAAACCAAAATAAAAAAGAAAGATGTTATTTTATTCAAAATAAAAATAAAAAAGAAAGATGTTATTTTATTCAAAACCAAAATAAAAAAGAAAGATGTTATTTTATTCAAAACCAAAATAAAAAAGAAAGATGTTATTTTATTCAAAACCAAAATAAAAAAGAAAGATGCTATTTTATTCAAAACCAAAATAAAAAGAAAGAGAACCACCTTTTGTAGAAGGAAAATAACAAAAAAGAAAACTAAAAAGGATTTCTGTTTTAATGGCCTGCGTTTGCGTAATGACGTCTCGGCTTGTTTTCATCTCCATCAAATGGGCCTGCGTCACCATTTTAAGCTTCTATCCTTACTCGTGGCAAGACTGTGAATGGAACTGAAGCGACTATTGTTAAGCTTGATTATTCTTTCCGTTAGTCTTTTCAACTCAACAAATGATTTGAACATGTTTAATGGACGCCCGACAATCATGTTTGCTCGTCGGGGTAATTCGTCTTGAACATTAATGTCCTTTCTAAAGGTTGTCGAATGGCAAATACTAGTCGGACGTATAAAAAGAAACAATTGTGAAAATCGGACGGCAGTAATGCTTACATTCACCTTTTTGTACGGGACGAATTACGACAAAGTGATCGTATTAAAAGGAAATATGAAAGAAAAAAGAGAAACCATTGTTTAGTATTTCGTTATCGAAATAATTATTCGGTTTTTGATTGAAACAACATTTTTTTTTCGAGGGCATTGATAGATAAAATGTAACAGTTAAAGAATATTTGCAAAGAAAACGTGAAGGGGGGGGAACAGTGAAAAGAGAAGGATGAGGAGGATTAAGGTGAAGGGGGGAGGGAATTATATGTAAAATAAGGGAGGAGAAAAAGAAAACGAAGATGGATATGAGAAAGAAGGAAATTAATTTAAAAAATAAAAAACAAGAACAATAAAAAGCAGTAAAATCTAATGAGGACAAAGTAGAAAAAAAAAAGAAAAGAAGAAAAAGAAGAAAAAGAAAAAGATTATGAAGAAGAAAATGAAAATGAAAAGGAAAAAATGTTAATTTTAAAAAGAAAAAAAAGGAAAACATTACCAGGAAATAAAGAAAGGTTAAGTGAATGAGAGAAAGAGAGAGAGAGAGAGAGAGAGAGAGAAAGAGAGAGAGAGAGAGAGAGAGAGAGGGAGTTAGATAGAGAGAGAGAACGAGATAAAGAGAGATGATGGCGGAAGATAAAAATGCCGGGGGGAGGAGAATTGAAGAATTAAAAATCTAAAAGAAAAAAAAAGAGATTACATTGAGAAAAAAAAATCACAAATAATTAAAAGAAAGAAGGAAATAAAAAGAAAAACAGAATGAAACTGAGTATTTATTTAAATAAATCATGGAAGGAAAAATAACAAACAAACAAACAAACAAACAAAAAACAAATAAACAAACAAAACTTAGTTAATGACAGAAAAATGAAAATGGTATTAAGAACAAAAGGTGGGATTACAAACAATGATCGACAGAAAGAAGAAAGAAAAAGAAAAAAAAGTAAAAGAAAAGGAAGAAAGAAAAAGAAAAGGAAGACGAAAAGGAAACGAGAAAGAAAAAAAAGGAAATAGAAAAAAGGAAAGGAAAAGGAAGATAGACAAAGGGAAAAGAAAAGGAAGATTACAAAAAAAGACAAAGAAAACGAATAAAGGAAAAGAAAAGAAAAGGAAGAAAGAAAAAGAAAAAGAAAAAGAAAAGGAAGAAAGAAAAAGAAAAAGAAAAAGAAAAAGAAAAAGAAAAGTAAAGAAAAGAAAAGTAAAGTAAAAAAAGAAAAAGAAAAGAAAGATAGAAAAAAGAAAAAAAAGAGAAGATGAAAAAAAGGGAAAAGAAAAAAAGACAGAATTAAGTAATAAAAAGAGTAAAAAAATATTATTTTCAAATAAAGAAAAGAACGAAGAAAATAATTTTTAAAAAAACGAAAAAGAAATAAAATAACAAAGAAACAAATGATTAAATAAAGAAAGAAAATAATTAAACATCAAACGAAAAAAAAAAAGAAAAAAAGGATTAGATTTTTGTAAAAGTTTTAATCGGATGGATATTCAAACCTGAAAGTGAAAATGTCGGAAGACGAATAAACATCTTTGCGAAAATTCATAAAATAGAAAAAAATGGAAAACAAAGAAAGCGTAAAGTAAATGTGGAAAACAATAATAAAAAAAAAGATCCACTTTCCTTATGATCCCCAACCCACACACACCCTTAACAAATTGAATGTAAGGAGAACCCATCTTTTTCGAAACTGTTCATATTTCTTGAAATCAGACAGATTAGTTTCTTCTAAATAATGGCCGCCAACAATGAAAGAGAAAAAGAGAATTGATCTTTTTTCCTACCCAGTAATCACTTTTTTTCGGGAGAAACGAGGCGGGACCCGCAATCAACGGAAAACTGTCGGAAGGGGCGGATCACCGAAAACTTGCCGGATGAAATGACAGAGAGGAAATCCACAATCACACATTTTGATTTTAATGGCGGTAGACGAAGAGTAGGCAGACGACACCACTTAAGCGGGAATCCTCCAATGATCGCCGACCTCTAATTTCGATATTCAATTAAGAAATATCAAGCGACGAATTAATTAAACATTTCAATAATTCTAAGCTTCAAACTGCGATTAAATCTGGCTAAACGGTTATATAAGCAAAACATCTTGAGATGCGTCCATTGTAAGTGCGTAGTTTGAGATGCGTCCATTGTAAGTGCGTAGTTTGAGATGCGTCCATTGTAAGTGCGTAGTTTGAGATTAAGCGTGACAGACAAACGAAAATGTTATTTCAATTTAACCCTGGCTTCTTTTGTTCCAACTCGTTTTGCTTATTGGTCTAGTGGTCTCCATCAATTCGCTGTTTTGATACCTCATTGTAATACAGCTTCCTATTCCTGCAGCTTCTTTCCAGGAACTGCAGCTTGTAGGACTCTCTTCCTGTTAACTGTTTTTCTCCTACCTATAGCCTTTGTCTTTTCAAGACTAAGGACAATAGGCATCTCCTGTCTTTGCGATAATCATATTTTGTTATTGTTAGCTCCTTATATCAAGTAGCTTCATGTCTTGTCTGGAGCGATTTCCATAAAAAGACCAATGAAAATGCTATTTTAACTTAATGGTGGGAGACAGAAGATAATGCTATTTGAAACTTAAGCGTGACAGACCAAAGAAAATGCTATTTCAACCGAAGTATGACAGACCGATGAGAGTGCTATTTCAACTTAAGCGTGACAGACCAATGAACACGCTATTTCAAATTAGGCGTTAGTAACCGACGGGAGTGCTATTTTGGCTTAAGAGTGACAGACCGACGAGACTGTTATTTAAAACTTAAACATTACAAACCAATGAAATGCTATTTAAACATAATGGTGTCAGACGGACAAGAATGTTATTTTAAGTCAAGGTTCACAAACCAATGAAAATGCTATTTGAACTTAATGTTAGCAGGGGAATGCTATTTAACAAACTTGAGCGTTACAAACCAACGCTAATGTTATTTCGAATATATACGCACGAGAATGCTATTTAATACTTAAGCGCGATAGACCAATGAAAATGCTATTTAGACTTCAACGTGACAGACCGACGAAAATGCGATTTCGAATTATATGTGGCAGACGAACAAAAATCCTATTTAAAACTTAAGAGTGACACACCAATTAAAATGCTATCTCAATTTAGGGGTGGCAGTACAACAAGAACGCTATTTTCACTTAAGCGTGACAGACTAATGATACACTATTTTAACTTAAGCGTGACAAACCAACGGGAACGCTATTTCTAAGTAAGCGTGACAAATAGGTGAGAATGCTATTTCAAACTTTCGCGTGTAAGACTAATGAAAATACCATATCAACTTTAGCATGACAGCCCGACGAGAATGCTATTTCTACGTAAGCGTGACAGACGGACGAGAATGCAGTTTCCAACATAAACGGGTAAAATGTGACACAAGGTCGGAAAGTGGGATTTGATAAGTCAGCACCCTAGAGGAAGAGCACCTGTGACCCTAAAAAGTGCCTGGCCAGCCCCGTCGGCATTCCCCGGTAGGGGTGCCTCAGGCGATTAGCAATAAACTAAACCCTTCTCAAAGGGTGAGAAGACAAAGCTTGAGAGGGTGGACCTCCTAGAACTGCACAGGACAAACCCATAGACCGGCGGAAATCAAGCTCCGAAGGCCAAGACGAAACCGGTCTATAGGGTGTAGTATCGATCGGAACAGATACTACACTTTGATTTTGGCCAACATAAACATGGCAGACTGGACTACGGCACATGCTTTTATAGAGAACCTTTGGCGCATCTAATGTGACATGTGTCAATTTCATCTGCGCGTTGAGCCGTCACCTTCGTAAAGAGAAAGTCATTCCATTGAGTCTCGTTTTTCTGCTGACGTCACGGTGATTGGTGCTAAGAAGATAAACAAGACAATTCTAAGAGAACGGTTACACGTTACATGGAAACATATGACGATGGTCATTTCTGTTTGAAATTATTTCATCTTTAATGTAGTAATTGTTTGTTTTTTTTAATAAAAAAGGATACTGATGGTTTAGTTCATGTCGTTTTAAAGGTGGAGGTTTGAAGATCAAACTATACAAAAACTCGTTTAGACGAAAATTCAAGATGGATGATAAACCTGTCTTGATAGAAAAATATTAAAGAAAGAACAAATACTTGTCTGTTTTCTCTAAAGTTTGAAATATGCTTATTTACACAATAACAAGTCTGTATGACATAAAACGTTTTGTTTGTCCTGATACAAAATTCTAATTTAATTAAAATTAAATTAGAATTTTGTATCAGGACAAACAAATATATACAAACGTATATAAAATGGAACTTTTATGTGCACCTGTCGACACCATTTTTTTACAATTTAAAATGTTAAAACAGTTCACATCTATGTGGTGCTAGAAAAAAGATAACTATTAAAACATTAAATGAAAGTTACACTGTAAATACTTAAACACGAATTTTATTTCAGAACAAAAATACAATTTAAACAAAGTCAAATGAACAATAAATAACTTGGTTTACATAAAAAAAGGTAACGGTCGCATAGCACACTACCCATGGCCGTAGCGGCGGTGATTTGTTAAGAATCACCGTGTCTAGTGCACAGCATATGGAAGGCGGAGGCCATCCCGCTACTATCCGCTGCCTTGAACCTTCCCTGAGTTTTAGTCAGGTACCCATTTACTGCTGGGTGGACAGAGGGAGTTTTCAGACCCGAAAATTCGCATGCCGTGAGTGGGATCGAACCCGGGTCGTCCAGAGACAAGTGCTATAATCACTCGTCCACAGGCCCTCCCTATGGTTTATATATTTATTTCCAAATACTTTTACATTTATATAACACAAAATTCATTATTTATTTATTTATCGTTTTCATTTTTTAAAATTATTTATCGTTTGTTCTAAATGTGTTTACTTAATTACTGTTTTTTGACTAAATTTATTATTACAGTTCCTTGGCTTTTTAAATTTTAATTCTATTTCAATTTATTTTTTTGAAAATAATTCAAAGTGTAGTATCTGTTCTTACAGTACACTTAATCTTTTCTGTTCTCTGTCAGTAAATGAGAAATCCTTCTAGACTGAGACAATATTAATTTTTGTCTCAATCCAGAAATCCCCTTTTTTGGAGCTGGATTAATTAGCTCATTAAAAACCGACCTTGTGTCTGATTATGTCCTGGTGAAGTGGCAAGTAAGTAGTAAACGTAATTACATACGTCGTAACCAACAATATTTTCGACACACCAAATAGGTGGATATTTTAACTTTAAAAATAGTATAATCGCTTTTGCTTGACTTTTTTTTATTTTAATAACTTCTTTAAAAAAATTGTTTTCAGATTGTACACAATCAAAATAATAAACGTATTTAAGTCAACGTGAGGTTTATTGACTTTAGCTCAGTAAAAACACACAACTTAACTATTCATTTTGAATTCTTGTTTTTTTGTATTTATATTGAATAAAGTTCAGTTTCAGTATAAATCGAATCGTGTTTCTTTTCTTTTCTTTTTTTAAATGAAATTTAAAAAGTTTTCTAATGCTTTTATTAAAAAAAACTCTCATTCATTATCGACAGTCTGACTGTTCGACAGATCTCGCTTTCTTACACTTACTAGCATGACGTCACTTTCCAGCGAACAGGCCTTATATTACGAAGGTCCCGGTTTGGCGATGATAATACCTTTTCAAACTGAAGTGTCACCAATTGATCGAGGGAAAAATCCTCTCATAGATATGCTATGACGCACCTAAAATCAGTTGCTGTAATCAATGGTGGACCCACATTTTAGTAATCTGAAGCTTGAGATGTAATGGGGGTATTGTATAATAAAATGGGGAGACATTGAAGTTTTAATGGTGAGCGAAATAAATGTTAAATGGTATGGAATTAGAAGAATTGAAATGTGATGTGTTATAATAGTGAAATAAATAAATATTCAAATGATATGGGATAAGAAGAACTGACATTTCATTTGTTAAAAAAGTTGAAGAAATGAATACTGAAATGGTATGGAATGAGAAGAATTGATATTTCATGTGTTATAACAGTGGAAGAAATGAATATTGAAATTGTATGGAATGCGAAAAACTGATATTTCATGTGTTATAAAAGTGAAAGAAATGAATATTGAAATTGTATGGAATGCGAAAAACTGATATTTCATGTGTTATAAAAGTGAAAGAAATGAATATTGAAATGGTATGGAATGAGAAGAATTGATATTTCATGTGTTATAAAAGTGGAAGAAATGAATATTGAAATGGTATGGAATGAGAAGAACTGATATTTCATTTGTTATAACAATGGAAGAAATTAATGTTAAAATGGTATGGAATGAGGAGAACTGATCTTTCATATGTTATAGCCACTTTAGCTGGAACGGTTGTGGAAGATGGACCGGAGCTGAAAATTTTACGGCCAGGACTGAAGCCTGACGTGTTTTTACAAGATTGAAGATTGCTATGAGGCATACCTTTCAAGTTTCACGACAGAAACAACAAAACGTGTAATGTGTGAGTAGCCTAGCGTCTGATAGGAGATACGGAAGTCAGTCAACAAGTCTGTAGCTTCAAGGCCAACAGATGACGCTCAAGTTGGAAATGTTATCAAAATATGATTGTATTCTTATTAAATAAATTATTTGCTACAAAGCTTGAAGCTGTATTAAATAGTGGAAGCCATTTAAATGTAGTCTCGCTACCAATTGAGCTAAACATTCTCAACTCAAAAATCTTAATTACTACAATATTCCAAACAGCAATCACCATTCGATCAATAGATCAATCGATTTTGTGATTGTTATTCTCTCTGACTTGGTTGACCGACATAATTAACTCATTTTTAATTTTTAGAGAGCGAATTAGAAGCACCATGTTTATCGTTTATATCAATGGGGGGGGGCTAACTTACAGACTAAAATACCTATCTCTCTTCTTTCTCTCTTTTTCTCTCTTTATATATATATATATATATATATATATATATATATATATATATATATATAGTCTCGGAAGTTTCTCAACCATTAAAACTAAAAAAAAACTAAAAAAAACCCTTAAGTCCCAAGTCGTTCAGTAGAAAATCACTCATGTAAGTCAAATTAGTTTTTACAGTTATTATATTAGTTTGCTTCTAACATTATTTAAGGGATCATCAGTTGTTTACCATGAAAAACTGTTTCGAGAATTTAAAAACAAGACAGTATTTAATTTCATGGCTTCCCAGCAGAGTTGATCAGACCCCACTTCTTTTAATATATATATATATATATATATATATATATATATATATATATATATATATAGTACATGCATTATATTCGTTTCGATGTTTATCAAAAGTGCTCACTAACAAGTAGAGCTGTTTTTAGTATAACTTTTTTATTTATACGGACATTATTGGTTACATATGTGCATACATGTTTCAGTTGTCCTCTCCAATAGAGGGTCAATTTCTTCAGACCGAAAGGGAAATTAAAATGGTTTATTTGTATTTCTCTTTCGGTCTGAAGAAGTTGACTCTCTCTTGGAGAGGACAACTGAAACATCTATGCACATATGTAACCAATAATCTTTGTATAAATAAAAATGTACCTATATATATATATATATATATATATATATATATATATATATATATATATATATATATATATATATATATATATATATATATGAGTTCGACTGCAAAACACCATGGATCCATTTTTTTAAATTGAGAAATTAAGCAATAAAAAGACAAATCTATCAAACCAAAACTTCGATTAACGCTTATTCCGATTGAAAGCAAACAAGTGTTTAAATGCAACACTTTTGGTAGTGATACTTTCACAATTTTGATAATGGCGGTTATCGCGTTTTACTCTCCATGAAGAAGCATTTGACAAAAGTGGCTAACTGAAAAGTTAACCTATACTAAACATAGCAAGAACAGTAAACCAAAAAATAGAAAAAGAAATATAATCGGATTTAACAGTTCATATTGCCAACTTGCCAACACCAATATCGGACGTGCCTTATTAAAAGAAATAAGGAAATATTTCAACACTACGCAATCCACTACATGAAGTATGTCATAGAAAATAGTGAAGATAAGCTATTCATGTACTAAGAACATAGGTAGTATAATAAACTCACAAAATCAAAATTTACTACACACATTTGGTCTCTCTATACAAGGGTTTGTCAGTATCACCTGACATAAGGATACTTCACCCTACAAGTAAACCATGGCCAAATATTCAAAATAACATAGTATTCAAAGCCTAAATAAGATCCACTCGATACAAGGCTATACACCGGCTCATACGAAAAATCATGGATCTTTTGAAAGTTATATTACCTCAAGTAACAGCACTTAGCTGGATTCTCCACCAGACTAAATGAATTTTTGTCCTAGAATCCGGTAAGACCAATAGACCACTACTAGAAAATATATACTATAACATAATTAACTGATCAACTGGGGAGACGAAAAATTAATGTTCTTGACATTTTAACTAACTCAACATTTGACAGGTAAAGGAGAACTTTAATGGGATATTAATGTATTTCATATAGATATGAAGTGTTAGCCTCAGGAAGGGGCCTCTTGATTTCTGAGAACTTCGACTGGAGTAATATGAAACAATATATATATATATATATATATATATATATATATATATATATATATACATGCTCGGCGGTCGAGTTTCGATCCTGGCTTGAGGCACTAGCTGGTCTAGCCGCACTGAAGATATGTGATACAACGAAACAGTCTGTATGTGGATGACTATATAAGCTCCCTCTCTTGAGTTGAGCTTTTTCGTAAGGAAATCGCCAACTCTCACTTGCTTTAAAGTATAGCTCATTGAGTAAAACCAATTCGAGCTCCCGGCACTTCATAATGTTTACATTGATATTGCACTTACATTCAGCCAGTGTCGCGTGATAGCGCAGGGGTAAAGGCGCCGACTATCCTGGCTGGAGGCACTAGCTGGTCTAGCCGCACTAAAGAGCTGTGACACAGCGGAACAGTCTTTATGTGGATGACTATATATATATATATATATATATATATATATATATATATATATATATATATATATATATATATATAATAGAATTAAAACAAAGCAAATACAAAACTCTGCTCAATGTCCGTATCTACGTTTTTATCTCTCGTTTTATACAACAATTTTGACGCTATAATTCTTCCGATTCTTAGATGAAAGGAAATTAATTTTTAAACAAAGTTTCGTATTTACATAGAATAATATATATATATATATATATATATATATATATATATATATATATATATATATATATATATATATATATATGTACCCCACTCCCCCAGCTTTCGTGACGTCACCGGTTCGACCATTCCTGGGTTGCCGTCCTGATGAAGGTCGCAGATGCCGAAACACCTGGTCCAGCAATCACACACTCCCACGTTGTCTTTGTTTAGATCAGTGAGCGATCAGTCGGGTTGGATCTGCAACTTGGTATCGCTGTGAAGTGAAGGGTCATTTCAAGCATAACAGTTGAATAAAAGTAATTAAGTTTGTAACGACGTGGTCTGTTGTGTTTTTTTAGAAGAATAATTATTCAAAAAATAAAGAAAAATTTATTTACACTTGTTTGTTTACAAAGCAAGGCAGTTCGGTGATATTAAAGTTCAACTCTGTGTTTTTTTTTGTTGGACTGACGGACTCTAGTAATTCGGGCGACTTGTTCATTTGTCAGCGAAAATTATGTTTTAGTTCTGTCGAGAAAAGAATACAAACGGACCGATATGATGTTTTCGTGGGAGGGAGAACAGAAGCGAGCCCCTTCGTCTGGTTCTCTCGCTTACTGACTCCCTGACTGGCTAAAACTGTTCTGTCTTCTTTTTTTATTTCCCTTAGTCTCTGAAAAACAATTATGGCTTTATCTTACACAGAGGGAAGGGTCTATAAAAGCAACCCTCTGCTGACAGCTGATCCAGTTCATAAAAGCATTTCCATCTGACAGCTGGTGGATTACTCCTTTGTCTCTGAAAAACAAATTCGGCCCCGGCCTTATCTACTTCAGAGAGTAATTTATTTCTCTCTATGGGGGTTCAGTAAAAGCACTCCCGGCTAGCAACTGACAGATACTCCTTTGTGTCTGACAACCAAATTACTGCCGTCATTAGGCTACATCTAAATTTGAGAAGTGTCAATATATATATATCTTTATTACCTATGCCACTTGAGAAGTAATTCTATTTACCCCACGACGACTTGAGATGTTATTACTCAGCTGTTGTGAACAGCTGAGTAATAAAATCTCAAGTCGTCTTTAAAGACTTTCTCAAAATGAAGAAACAATGATGAAACATCATACAGATATTAATTTTGATTTGTCATAAATTGTCCAAATTTCGGCATGGCTGTAGATGTGAACATGCAAAAAATGAAAATCATGATTTTGGTCATTGCGTTATCAGCAGTAGTCTGTCTCTTTCAAGGGACGGCTATGATATATTTTGCCCCAGACAAACTCCTTAGCTAAAAATAGACATAGAAAGCTAATATATCCAAGTCATCATACCATTCACATCGTGTCCTTTGAAAGAGACAGACTACTGCTGATAACACCATAACCAAAATCATGATTTTCATTTTTTGCTTGTTTACATCTACAGCCATACCAAAATATGAACAATTTCTGACAAATCAAAATTAATATTTGTATGATTTTTCTACATTGTTTCTTCATCCTGAGGAAGACTTTCAAAAAAGATGAAACGTTGATTAATACATAAATAACATAGTTTGTGGCTTTCCTTTTTTTCATTTTCCATTAGGTCGGATCATTTTACCACCATTTATATATATATATATATATATATATATATATATATATATATATATATATATATATATATATATATATATATATAGTCTTGGAGGTTTTGCAACAATTAAAACTCTATGAGAATAAAAGAGCAAAACACTTTTAGTCCCCAGTCCTTCGTTGGAAAATTGCTTTGCTTCTAAGTCAATTTACTTTTTACAGTCACTATATTAGTTTGCTGTCAAGAATTTACGCTAGTCTTAACATTATTCAAGGGATCATCAGTTGTTTACCATGAAAAACTGTTTCGGGAATTTAAAAACAAAACACTATTTTATTTCATCTCTTCCCAGCAGAGTTGATCAAACACCACTTCCCTTAAAAATCAAGAACAAAAACGTTCCGTATATTAGATCAAAGTTTTGATCCAGATTAATTTTTTGCTAATTTTTTTTGTTACTAAAAAGTGTTCTCCCTACCTGTGTTTTTCGTCTGTGTCTATAAAAATGTATCCGTTATTTACAAAAAATTGTTGTATTTTATAGTGTTTGGACGAATCCATTACACTACTTATTAGGTGATTTATAGTTTTATGTATTTATATTATTATATTATATTTAGTTTCATTAAAAATATTTAAAAATTAAACATCTCTCTCTCTCTCTCTCTCTCTCTCTCTCTCTCTCTCTCTATATATATATATATATATATATATATATATATATATATATATATATATATATATATATATACATGTATGTATACTATATGTGTTATATATTTATATACGTTTATACATATTCTACTAAATTTCTTAGATAGTTTTGGATTTGCTCTATCAATTTACTTTGATGAATTTGATATGACTTAAAGGCGTCAGGATGGCGAGTAATTGCCTTATTTAATTGTCTAAATATTTTATTTTGATCGCCACCTTGTTTAATCATTCTTACTAGTAAAGTAGACATTGCGGGTATAAAATCTATTAATTTTAAGGTAACACTAGCAATTCTCAGAAATTCGGACATAATGCTCCCGTGCAAAAATATACACAGGGCAGCTACTATTTTTATGCGGAATACGAACGATATGAAAAGTGAAGGAATTTATTTTATCAAACATTTTATAGATAAATATTTTATCTTCAATTTTTATATCCAAATCTAAAAATGTAGCTTGTGTTCCCGTGTGTTCACAGTTTAATTTTAACTCTTTATGTATAATTGTTTATAAATAATATTTTTCAAATTAACCCATACACACGTGTTTTATACCAAACCTGCAATCACTGCCGGTAACACGATTCGAACTCCGATACAAAAGACATATTTAACTCAGTAGTCGGAGCGCATACCGATGTGCCCACCACTGGAAATGGGAGAGTAAATTAACATCTTAATTGCAAATTCGGCGGCCATAAGCAAGCCGTCGAGAGCACTCATCACGAAAGTAAGGAAAATATGATGTTTTTCTTTTATATGTCACTAGTTACTGAGAAGACTGAATTCTAATTACGAGGAGTAACGCTTTACGCAATGGAAATTGTTACTTCCCTTACTACTTACGGTTGAAAGCAAATGATGTAACATGGTTTTCTACTTTGCCCAATGACTTTCCTGTGATTATTGTTGTACGTGTAGCCATAATCTGATGATCGGAAGCGCCAAAACATGTACTGGCTATGTAAAACGGATTCCTTCATGTGCACTAGGTAGGTTTAGATTACCATATCGTCTAGTATTTATATTGTGCATTCTTTACTCATAAAGAAATACATATTGCAGCCGATTTACTCAAACATAATATATAAATGTAACACGGCAGATCCGAGTTGGATCTATTTTCCATTGACAGGAATACCTTCTGTTTGAGAGCTCAACGTATATACAGACCCAAAATTAAGTTAGAATTGAAATACCTCAAAACAGCATATCAGTCGGACGTGATAATTTATTCGGCCTATAACAAGGCTCGTCAGACGTAAAGACTGACTGGCTACACGAATAGAGATAAGTGAAGATGGTCACATGAGAAGGACATGGTTTACATTTAGGGGTGGAGTAGATCCAGTGGTTCATTAAGGAATGTGACTCAGATCTACAAGTCCTCTCATGGCCCTCTTCCTACCACATGGTCGTAAAAGAGTAGGGAGGATTGAAAGGATGATTAGGGGGCGCATCAACCAGATCACAACTGAAAGGGTGCAGAGAGTACTGGAACATTGGAGAGGGTCATTGCCACTCAAACTCCAAAGAAGACCAACGGTCGTTTCCAGCGAAAAATCAATGACAAATGGCTGTTGCGATAACGCGAAATTATTTAAAATTGTTATCAAAATATTGCGGGAAAGCTGGGGAGACTTGCTTTCGGTCAGACTCCAGCGACGCCACTTGTCATTATCAGTGAGCAATGACTTGTTTGAGAACTCCTAGTGAGTGAATAATAATATAATTTGCGCCTTCTCGAACTTCTCAAGCTAATAATTAGAGACCAATTGTCATATCAGTGTCTGGACCATCTCTCATATGTGAATACGCTCTCCACTTACTACTACTACTACTACTACTACTACTACTACTACTACAACTACTACTACTACTAAAAGTATTACGAGTAATTGCTTTAACAACAACAACAACAATAAAATAAGACCCTATTCATTTAAGAAACGCCATATGTAATAAAAGGGGTATTTTGGCGATCTCAAATTATGATGTGCACTAACATTCGACTGGGATCTAAAAATATACGCAACTAAAATTCCGTTTACCTGCCCTTAGGCCGAATCAACCCCTTTCACAACCGAACGTTTAAGTCGGGATCATAAATGTCGATCGACGCGACCGTCTGGTTTCAGTGACGCCTTCACTGCCGTCAAAATGGCGACAGACAATTGGCGCAAGCGGCACTTCTTCTCGAGATTGCGTTGACCGTCAAAAGACACCAGACGACAGAGACTCGCCGAGACGAGCGCCGCTGATGGGCCGGCTTTCCCTCAATAAATAGAAAACTGTTAAATGCACCGTCTTCTTCGCAAATTAAATTCATCCTTCAGCCAAATTACAGTTTGCCGCAGCCAGACGACAGTTCTAGGCTGGTTGTCTTTGACCAGCAGCGATGGGCGAATAAGTCAATATCACCCTCAACGCTACGGCTTCTGTTTTGACGGCTTCTTAAATCAACATTATTCCCGCCATTTTTGGCCACCATTATTTTCAACAGAATCAACACAATCTTTATCGATTAACATGAATGAAGCATTAGTTAATACAATGGTGTGATCATTGTCATCATTTAACGCTTAATATTAACGCAGCTTTCTTTCTTTATTGATGTGTGTGCGTGTGCATGGATGGTCCTTAATGTATGGTATGTTTCTACATCACACAAAAGACAACTATCTATGGTTGTAGAAAAAGATGGTCTTCTCTCTATAACTTTCCAGTTGATGGTAACGGGTGTTTTTTCATCTTTAAGTTGCCATATCCGGGTCATAAGTGCCGTGTTTGCCTGGCTTAGTATTTGAAGGTAGAAACACCAAACAATGCATCCACAGGAGACAAACACTACTTATAAACTGGACTTACCGATACATATAAAAGCCTACCAACTATATTCCCCCCCCCCCTCTGCCCAATACATAACCCCACAACCGCCCCACAAAACACCGACTTCCACTCCGGAAAATCCTCCCAACTATCACCCACCATAATATATATATAAAAATAGGAATAAATATCTTAATATTTTAAATCAGTCCATCTCTACACCATAACCAGTAAATTCTACCAAGTTAATATGTAACAAAAAAATTTTTTTCCAATAATA
>OY744516.1:31683292-31690792 GCA_963556195.1 Sepiola atlantica | reverse complement strand
TACCTTTTTTATTTTTTCAATTTTTCTGATGGCCCTTTTTTTGTATTCAAATGAAAAATAAATAAATTTTCTATAGGTTTCACGAACGTTTTCGATTCTTCGTCGAATCATACTCAGGTGTCAACAGTAAATGAACAAAAAAGTTGGAGAAAGAGAATTTTTAAAAAGACGGCGGAGAAACGCGCAGAGAACGTTTTTCGCATTGTTACAGGAAGTCGTTGACGATTTAAATTCAGCAACGCTGGATGGCATCACAGAACAAAATCGCATTACGTTAAGCATTTTAAAATGTTGCCAATGGTTTTATATGTGATGTTATTAATTTTAGGTTGTTGTGTTTTTATGTAGATAGTTTCAATATATATATATATATATATATATATATATATATAGAGAGAGAGAGAGAGAGAGAGACAGAGAGAGAGAGAGAGAGAAATTTTTATATATATATATATATATATATATATATATATATGGAAAATGGAAAAGGAAAAGTAAAGATATTTATGTATTCATCAACGTTTCGTCTTTATTTTAAAAGATTTTATCAAGATGCTTGATTTGAAGAAAAATAAAATAAAACACGAGTACAATACTTGGTGTATATGTGACATGATAAGAATGTTTTTGTTCTTTTTTTAACGAAACATGGCTGTTAGAATTTAAAAAGTGTAATATGTGTATGGTATGGAATTGTTTTATTCATTTTTATATCTTCTTATACGACACACAGTCGCTCGAATTAAAAAAAAATGGCGCGATTTTGACGGACTAGTGAGGCGGGTGGGGGTAGACAGAGCGAGAGAGATCTATCATTACTGGTTTATTATATATTAACAGAGCATTTTAAAACAGCATGCTCGCCACTTTAGGTTTCCAACCGAACTAACTCCTTCTCTCATTCACTCTCTCTTTGTGCCATGTGACGTTTCTATCCGTTTCTGTCCGTTTCTATCAATTCCAACAGCCGATTTGAGCTAATCTCGTGTTAACCAAGTTTCATTTCCTGTTATTTTCAACTGACCAATGTATATACTAGTAGGTTTACTTGTCTAATACTTAATACATATAATACATTCAAAATCAACTTAAACGTTATTGGTACATTCGTTGCATATGATGGAGGCCATCGATATTGACCGGCTTTTCCCTCCTGGTTCAGGGTTGACATTGTAGTCACGATCGATAGTGGGAATGATACTTACAACATTTTAACTTAAACTATATATTTTATTTATTAAGAACTAATTGGTCCATCTCTGTAACAAAAAATTGCATTTTGTTAGAACCGCAAGGGATGAAAAACGTTCTACTTGTTCGGCGCTTTTAACCGCATGTCGTCTGGTCTTTTTAACTTCTTTTCAAATATATATATTTGACTAGATCAAGCAATCTACTCTCTGCTCTCGTATATTGAGGTACACTGACTCTGGGATCAGGCCTTGTCAATCATACTCCTTAACCTTTTAAACTTACACCGCAGAACATTTTCCACTGACTTAATGCGCTACGCATTATAATCGTCAGCTATATATAGCTATGTCTATAGTGAAGTTGGATTGGACACACTTTCATAAAACCAGCATCAAGCCCCACCGGGAAAGAAGCTATGACCTGGAAACCACAAAAAAATTACAGAAGCAGGGAACAGCCAAAACACACACGGAAAAACAATTAACGAAATTGTAAAACAACGTTTCAGAAACAGATCATATTCTATATAAGATGAGTTGTTTCTTAACGTTCCAATAAAAACAAGATTACACTTCGATAACATCAAGATGAAAGAAGGCCTTTAGTAATTGTATAAGAAAATGTAATAACTTTACACTTATTACGAAACACTTTCAGTCTCCGAAGAAGGCTATTTTATCCGAAAAATTTAAGACAAAATTAAGAAAAAGAAAGAATGACTTTTAATTAAAAAAATATTTGAATCTTTTAAATACGCTACTGGCATATACGTACTATTAAGTTCTATATGGGATGTTTCTTAACGTTCCAATAGCAACATGGCGGACGAAAAAAGGATCTTACGAATTATGAAAAAAATATCTTTACTTTTTTAATGAAACACTTTCAGTCTCTGAAATAGTAAATTTGATCCGAAAAATTTGAGACACACGTCAAGAAAAAAAAAGATGATTTTTAATAAGAAAATATTTGCATCTAATTCGTGGTTCCTGATGATTTTTACCTATTTTTAAATATATATATTTGAAGTCTTTTTCTTCGTTTGTTTTTCTTTGTTTTTGCTTACAATAACCCACCGTGTTGTGTACGTTTATTTTAAGACTTTTCAATTTGAACACTTTTATCTTTTGTGAATTTTTCTGATGATCTTTGGGTGTAGCAGAGCCGATATTGATATAATAATGTTGGTTGGTTCACTTCCAGAGAAACGAGTCGTAAATATACATCTCACATGTATGTTATGTTTTCGAAAATATGAAAAATAAAAATAGAAAATAAAAACTATAGTTATTGGAATATAACATGAATCTGTCTTATATAAAAACAATCACACAAAACTAAATAAACAAATTAGATCTCATTTCCATCTCTTCTCACACTGTTTATAAATATCGCACATGCATACATTTTCTATGCTCATAATTATACTAATAGTATTCAGTTGATTAATAATACACTAATACTTAAATAAATGGTAATAAATAAACACTTTCACACATAATTTAAAACACTATGAATATTATAGCCTCACCTTTCTACTTACATTCACATATTACATGCACATACATGTGTATAATCCTAAAGACTGCTAATAATTACTGAAATATTAATAATACACAAGTAAATAACTAAATAAATAGAAATAAACACATGTATAGATAAATAAGTGTACAAGTTATATAATTTCCAGCCCACTAAGAAATGTATAAATTAAGTAATGAGACACATGTAAAATAATGAAAAAAAAAGAAATAAATTAAAAACATATCTTTAATCAAAATTTGTATTTCAAAATAGTAAAAATCTCCACGCCTTTACATTCAAATAAAATATTATGCTCATTATTATATTAATGGTACTTGTTTGATTAGTAATACACTATCAATAAAACAAACGGGAATAAATAATCACATTCACACATAATTCAAAACACTATGAATATTATATCCTCACGCTTTTACTTATATTAACATATTACATATACACAGACTTGTATAATCATATATACTTCTAAATAATTACGGATCAATTAATAACACAAATATAGTGAACTAAATAAATATAAATAAACATATTCATGCATAAATAAACAAAAGAGCTATATTATTTCCTACCCACTTTTATACATACTCCCACACATTACATGATATTTATTAATTAATTAATGAAACACAAATAAAGTAATCAAATAAATAGAAATAAATTAATACACCCAGTTTGAATATGTCAACTAATAGGTATGATACCCCGTCTCTCTTTATGCCAAATGCTTTTATACATATTCCAACATATTACCAGAATTGCATTAATTAATCAATGAGACATAAATAAATAATCAAATATATGGGATTCAATTAATACACCTATTTTGAATATTTAAACTAATACATATGATACCCCTTCTCTCTTTATGCCCAAACCTTTATTTTCAATCATATTTTGCGTTTCAAAATAGTTTAAAAAATCTTCACGTCTCTACTTTCTTATTATATTTGTTTTTCTTCCCCTCCTTTTCTATTTTCTATTTTTTCTTTTTTTTTCCTCTTTCCCCTCCCAGTTTAGAATAAACGGCAGATTCATACTTCCACCCCTGTCCCCCACATCTACTGCCAGCCAAGCTTGGCTGTGACATATTTTGATCCAAACAAACTTCCTAGCTAAAATAGACAAAAAACTAATAAGTCGAAGCCATCAATCCCATTCATCTAGCGTCCTTTGAAAGAGACAGGCCACTACTGATAACGCTATAACCAAAATCATGTCTTTCATTCTTTGCTTGTTCACGTCAACAACCATGCTGAAGTCTGGATATTTTCTGACAAATCAAAATTAATATTCTGTATGATTTTTCTACATTGATTTCTTTATCCTGAGGAAGTCTTTCAATAAAGATGAAACGTTGATGAATACATAAATGACATAGTTTTTGGCTTTTTAAAAATTTTACACACACACATATATATATATATATATATATATATATATATATATATATATATATATATATATATATATATATATATATATATAAGTAAGGCTGTGTCTAAAATCTTTAAATTAATTATAAACCAAATAAATAATTTCCATAAAAAAAGTAAATTCTATAGTAATATAAACCTATTTTGGGTGGTAAATAATTCCGATCTAGTAAAAGAAAAATTAGATCGTATTAATTCTCGTAAACAGGCTAAATCAATCTCGACATACGATTTTAGTACATTATATACAAAAATACCCCATAAAGAACTTATTAAAGAATTAGGTAATACTGTAGATTTAGCTTTTGCAGGAGGAAAAGGTAAATACATAGACTTTGCAAAATCTAAAGCCTTTTGGTGTAAAAATAAAAATGGTAAGACGAGTGTATCCAAAACTGGTCTGATAATGCTTATAAGTCACCTTATAAAAGAGAGTTACTTTCAAATAGGGAATAAATTATTGCTCCAAACAATAGGTATTCCAATGGGTTTGGACCCGTCTCCATTTTGGGCAGATCTATATTTACATAGACTGGAATATATATATATATGTCATCACTAATAAAAAATGATATATCTAGAGCGTATAGTTATCATGGATGTAGGCGATATATTGACGACCTTGTTTGCATTAATGATAGCGAAGAGTTTGCAAATACTAAACATTTAATATATCCTAAAGAGTTAAAATTAAACTGTGAACATAAGGGAACACAAGCTACTTTTCTTGATTTGGATATAAAAATTGAAGATAAAATATTTATCTATAAACTGTTTGATAAAAGAAATTCATTCCCTTTTCGTATCGTGCGAATGCTATATAAAAATAGTACTAGCCCTGTGTATATATTTTACGGGAGTATTATGTCTGAATTTCTGAGAATTGCTCGTGTTACCTTAAAATTAGTAGATTTCATACCCCCAATTTCTGATCTAATAATAAGAATGATTAACCAAGGTGGCGATCAAAATAAAATATTTGGACAATTAAATAAGGCAATTACTCGCCATCCTGATGCTTTTAAATCTTATCAAATTAATCAAAATAAACTGATAGAACAAATCATAGTATATATAAATAGAAATTATATAATATGAATAAACGTATATATAACACATCTGCTAATTATAATAAGAAAAACAATAAAAATACAGTAGAAAGAAAGAAAGAAATGTTAAAAAAGAAGAAGAAGAAGAAGAAGAAGAAGAAGAAAACCGTTCATAACTATGAACGCTGATTTTTAAACACCGGGAGTTGGTAAATAAGAAGAAGAAAAAGAGAACAAATTAACGGTTAACTTACAGACGCAGATTTGAAACAATGAGAAAAGAAAAAAGTCGACAGTTGTGAACGCAGATTAGAAAAACTATAGTGAACAAGGAAGATTAATATTTATTTGCGGTTGACAACAACGGGGAGATGGACAACAAAGTAGGACGAGGGAGAAAAGAAGGAACTAAAGGTATATATATGTATGTGTGTATGTAATATATATATATATATATATATATATATATATATATATATATATATTTATTTATCTTTTATTTTTTGATGTGTTGATGTTTTTTATATTTATAATATAAAACTAAAAATAATACATTAATCTATTAATAATAGTGTCATGGATTCGTCCAAACACTTTAAAATGCAACAACATTTTTGTGAGTAACGGATAAATTTTATTAGACAGACGAACAGCGCAGGTAAACATTTTTTTTTATTTTTTATTTTATTTTATTTTTTTTATGTTTTAAATAACTAATATAAGTTAGCAAAACATTTATATGGAACAAAACGTAGATTTAGTATAAGGAACGTTTATGTTTTTGTCTTTTAAGGGAAGTGGGGTCTGATCAACTCTGCTGGGAAGCCATGAAATTAAATACTGTCTTGTTTTTAAATTCCCGAAACAGTTTTTCATGGTAAACAACTGATGATCCCTTAAAATAGTGTTAGAAACTAACTAATATAATAACTGTAAAAAATAAATTGACTTACATGAGTGATTTTCCACTGGAAGACTTGAGACTATAAGTTTTTTTTTGTTGTTTTTTTTTTTTTGTATATAGTTTTAATGGTTGAGAAACTTCCGAGACTATATATATATATATATATATATATATATATATATATATATATATATATATATATACATATTTATTTATTTATCTTTTATTTTTTGATGTGTTGATGTTTTTTATATTTATAATATAAAACTAAAAATAATACATTAATCTATTAATAATAGTGTCATGGATTCGTCCAAACACTTTAAAATGCAACAACATTTTTGTGAGTAACGGATAAATTTTATTAGACAGACGAACAGCGCAGGTAAACATTTTTTTTTATTTTTTATTTTTATTTTTTTTTTTTATGTTTTAAATAACTAATATAAGTTAGCAAAACATTTATATGGAACAAAACGTAGATTTAGTATAAGGAACGTTTATGTTTTTGTCTTTTAAGGGAAGTGGGGTCTGATCAACTCTGCTGGGAAGCCATGAAATTAAATACTGTCTTGTTTTTAAATTCCCGAAACAGTTTTTCATGGTAAACAACTGATGATCCCTTAAAATAGTGTTAGAAACTAACTAATATAATAACTGTAAAAAATAAATTGACTTACATGAGTGATTTTCCACTGGAAGACTTGAGACTATAAGTTTTTTTTTTGTTGTTTTTTTTTTTTTTTTATATAGTTTTAATGGTTAGGAAACTTCCGAGACTATATATATATATATATATATATATATATATATATATATATATATATATATATATATATATATGAAGATAAAATGTACGATATATCATATCAATGCCGTGAAGACAGGATGTGTGAAAAAGACAAACTGAAAAAAACAAATTAAATGCAGGGATAAATCATCAAAAAGCGCTAGATTTTACCGGTTTCGTTCGGATCCACGGACGTCTTTAGAAAAAGTGAATATTTTAAATTGATTAAATAACGGCAAAACATAGGAAAACGAAGAACACACAACAAGATGTTTTGACACGTGTTTAACTATTTAAAAATTAAAGAATTTTGCAGTGCCTGCGAATATAGACGTTAAAACAGGAAGGGGGAGAAAGTAAAGGAAAAAAAATGAACATTGATGAAAAGTGGTAAATATGTATAGTTACTTTAGTCATGATCGGAGTTTCTAATAAAGTGGCGAGATATATTGCATTGTTTCAGTGCGGTTTTTGCCAGATGTGTGCTTAAGGAATAAGATCCGAGTCTAAGATTTACGTAAGATAGTGATGATAGACGTACTACAGCGCTTTCGATGCACTTGAGGCGTGGGAGAGAGTATTCGG
>OY744516.1:31663292-31678292 GCA_963556195.1 Sepiola atlantica | reverse complement strand
CTTACTTGACTTGTTTAGATGGAGATTATATTTTCCGATCTAATTTTTATTTTAGCGTTTCATGTGTACGATAAAAATTGATATAACTTAGGGATTTTAATGTTTACTTTTGTTTTTTTACTAAAACATGGTTTAAGTAAAAAAAAGTTCATTATGAGTAATGCCGAAACTTATTTCACTTTAAATAATTTACGTGACTGAAATAGGAACTAACACCAAATGAAAGGGAAAATACCCCTTTTCCTACAGAGTAGGCGCAAATTAAAAAGTCAGCATGCCTGTTTTTAATTTATTTAATATTGGAGGGCAGACGAGGAATTTATTAAGACGTGAAATAAAACTTTAAATAAAAAAAAGCTTACAATTTAAACAGAAATCCAAGTTTATTGGTTTGTATTTTAAGTAAAATACGTTTTTATTTCAGACTTTATATTTATATATTTTTTCTTTTTTATTTCGTAAATAAATCATGTACTTCAAAAACAATAAAAAAGAAAATCTATCGTCGTTAGAAAAAGGGGAGGGTGAGAAAGAAGAGAGACAGATAGTGATGACGACGCCAAATTTTATTTTTTATTGTTTTTAAAGTAGTTCCCCAGTCATTGAGAGAGAGAGAGAGAGAGAGAGAGAAACCAATTACCCCCCCCTTTCTGTGAACACGGTATATCTTTCTAGCTAGCTAAGATCTTAGTTTGATCTAAATTTTCTTCCTTGATATTGTAAGAATGTTTTTTTCGTAATTTATCCATTTTTTAAATTAAATTAGTTACATTAATAACTTTTAATTTACACAAAACTATTGTAGATACACAGAGACAATAAAATAATATAATCATAAATGTATAACAGCAAACATTAATTAATTATAGACGGTTAAAAAGAAGTTATGCAAATTAGACAGATATTTGAATGTCTATATGTGTTTCTTTAGTACGATATATACCGTTTTTGAAAGATTGCTATTGTATTATTGATTAAAATAACATCCCGTTTTGATGGTAATATAGGAATCATAAATAAGACAGAACTTTCGCATTCATTCATTTTGATGAAGTGACCTATCGGTCACATTATAACCGGTGACGTCAAACAAATCTGGATGGAAACATCCAGTAGGGACACAACTTTAGCGGGATAAAATTAGTCTCTCTCCCCCTCTCTCTCTCTCTCTCTCTCTCTCTCTCTCTCTCTCTCTCTATATATATATATATATATATATATATATATATATATAAGCTCCGCCATGACTAGAATTAAGGTAAAAATAATTGAATACTTTAAATTATCAGTATCGTAAATATAAATATATTGTATCATTTATAAGGCGATAAATCTTGTGTTCGAGTTCGTTGCACAGTGGTAGAACGCTTAACGGTAGTTACTTACGTCGCGGTTTCGAATCTCGTAGAGACGACGACACACGTGTCTGTGGATAACTACATATATAAAGTTAGATATATGTTTGTGAATTCTAAAAATGAATTTTAAGAATTCTACTTTACATTTCTGAGTCGTTAACTGGATCATATTAAAATTGAAATGATTTATGTGAAATAAAGTTACTTATATTTAAGAGAATTGAGTACAATACGATACAATACGAGACATTTGACGGGTTAAAGCCACTTGTTGGAACGAGCTCCGAGAGACCGCTTCGATGTTCCGGCGCATTGCCTAGTTATCATCCGCGGCAATGCCATGTTTGTTTTGATGAAGCAAATAATAAAAACACTTTGTCTTCAGGCAAATAGATAGGGACTTAATGAAATATTCTCTTATTTAGTATAGAAGCCAAATAACGATGTGTTGTTTTTTTTCTCTCCAAAATTAACAAATTTATTTATTTAAAAAATCAAACAAGCTTTCGACATTTAAAAAGTCATTATCAAGTTGAGACATTTAAAAAAATATATATAAATCATCTTTTTCGTTGGGGATAAAATCTCTCTTTGGATTAGTATTGCCAATACTTGATAATGACTTCTTAAAAGTCGAAATCTTTTAGAGAAGAAGAAAAAAACAACACATCTTTATTTGACTTCCTACATTCTGTACTTAATTCAAATTTAAAGCGATGATTTCCAAGTGCAAAGTTTTATTTCTTTAAATAAATAATTATGTGCATAAAATAAAAAAATAAAAAATAAAAATTATTGAAAAAAATATAACGTTTGTTTTTGAAAATAGTGGTTTTCTTATTGCAGCCTTTCCGTTCAATCGGACTTTGTGCAGTTCCCGATGAACAGATTTTTGTGGAAACTGGGATCTCCAGTTGGCGAATAAGCTCTGCAGTAATCTTCAGATATGTGCTTTTGTGATTCTAACAATTCGTGTAAAAGTCCGACGGTACTTTTTTGAAGGTATGTTTTTTTTCAAGAGTTTTGTTTCGCCGATTGGGATTTTCCTTCTTCATCAAAGACTATTATTACTCTCGATCCAAGTATGTTTTTTTTCAAGAGTTTTCCTTCTTCATCAAAGGCTATTGTTACTCTCGAGCCAATGCTTCTTGATGCACCAACTATTTCAGCTGCTTTCAATATGCCACCACCTGCCATACGAGCACTAACGATTTTGAAAGTCCGATAAATCCGTCATTTTTATCAATTTTAATTACTTTTCGCTGATGATATCGTGAAAGAAACATTAATTTTAGTAAAAACATATTAACCAACATTAATAATAAAAAATAAATAAACAAAATTATCATGTCATTTGTATTATTTAGATTATTCGGACAACTGTTTTTATTTGAGATGTTATTCTCACAACGTTTCGACCGATTTGTTGCATAGCTCTTCTCCTGCTTGGACCGCGGCAGTACGCGTTTCGTATACTCGTCGTGTAGAGGGCTGGTCGTGTCGTCCAGTAAATGAATTCTTTCTTCTAGAACCACGCCGTCTGTTGTCTGCAATAAAAGCCATGTGGTGCACTCCGAAAACAAACTCTTCTTTTAAATTTAATTCATTTATTACAAGCGTTGTTATTTCAACTGAGGCTACGTCGAGAGAGAGAGAACAATCACTACTTTATCGTAGTTTATTATTAATGTTTTCTTAACTATTCATAGAGAGGGGGAAGGATTTCTCGCGCCTGCATTCCCCTAGGAGAAATATCCCTTATCTTTACATTGTGAATCGCACTTCCTCTCGGTTCGCTTTCCGAATCAGACTGACTAAAACTCGCTTCTCACGAGAACGAGTGACGTCACAGAGCCTCTGTTTCCCACGCAAGGGCATGTGACGTCACAGCCTCTCCAGGTGCAGACTGACTCTTGATCTGGGGTCTCGTCACACGGTAACCTTGTCACGTCTGCCAGCTCTGACTGTGAGAACAAGCCCTGTTCTGCACTCGACTGCCCCGCGTTAATTCGCGCAAATCAAATAAACGATTTCCAACAGATACGTCCATTCCCATTATCCAACAGATGTAATCTCCGACCTTCTTCAGGTGCGTCTTGTGGAACTTGTAAATCTTTATGGCGAATTCGCGATTCTGTACCGAATTTCGAACGGAACTGTTCATTTAATTCATGGAGGTAGCTTAATCTCGTTCGGGTTCGAGTTAGGGTTAAGGTAGCTTGCTTATGGTTCGCTAAGAAAGAAGAAATTAAATCTTTCAATTACGGTTTTTATTAATTAAAATTTAAAAAAAACATTGAGACCATCAGGACGTTAGAAACAACAACAAAATACTGTTTAAATACGACGAAAACATCACAGTAAATGAACAATACACGCGAAGAATGTTGGAGAGTTCATCGGTCGAAACATAGGATAAATCTAAATATCAACGTTAACGACAATACTTCAAAAGAAAACAATGTAAAACCCAAAACCGCGGAGAAAATAGGCTAAAAATAATTTAGATACAGACATATATTTTATTATTCGGAGTATTTGGACTACAGTTCTCATCTTGGAAATTATTCTCACAACATTTCGGCCGATGTAATCTCCGACCTTCTTCAGGTGCATCTTGTCGAACTCGGGAACCTTTTTGTCGAACCGGCAAAGACCTGTGGCGTAACGGATATAAGTGCTAAGTGATAATCAGTTCTATATTGTTAATTGAACAAAATTCTTTTAAAAACTACCTTTAAAAATTTAAATTTGAAAAAAAAAACAGGCAAATTCCTTTATAAACCACATATGAGATCAAATATTTTTAAAAAGTTGAAACAACCGAAACACTCGTTTTTTAAGGATGGATAGTTTTCGAAATTAATAAGATTAAAGTAAAGAAAAGTGGTTTCCAAAAGCTTTGACTGTTTTTCAAATATCCCACCCCTTTCTCTCTCTCTCTCTCTCTCTCTCTCTCTCTATATATATATATATATATATATATATATATATATATATATGCGGATAAAATACACGATATGTCATAAAATAAAATGATGTGAAAAGTCATCAAAACGAGAGATTTGCCGTTTTCGTTCGGATCAACAGAACGTATTCAAAAACAGTGAAAGATTTGAAATTCATTGAATAACAGGAAAAAATAAAGGGAAAAGAAGACGCAAAACGGGATGTTTTTTGCACGTGCAAAACTATTTGAAAAAATTATGTGGCGCATGTGACAAATGCGTTCATTTGGAAAAGGGGGAGAAAAAGTAAAAAAAGGAGAAAATGAAACAAAAATGGAAAAATGGATGAAATGTAGTAAAATATAAGTAGTACTTTAACCGGGATCGGAGTTTGTTATGCAATTGCGTGGTATATTGCATTGTTAGAGTGCGATTTTTGCCAGATGTTTGGTTAAGGAATACGATCTGAACCTAAGGTTTACGTTAGATGGTGATGAGAGAAGGATTACAACATTTTCGATGCATTCGCGGCGTGAGAGAGAGGATTCAGTCTTGAGGAGGGTGCAGTTTGCAAAGTCAAAATTGTTTGTAAAAGTATTCCTGTGTAGGACTAGTGCGTTAGTGGGATTTTTTGTGTTGGAGGTCCCGTTTATGTTCGTAAATACGGGATTTTATATTTCTGGCCGTCTCGCCGATATAAAACACGGGATATGAGGCACATTTTATTTTGTAAATATGTTGGATAATGGCCCTATAGGAATGGACGTATCTGTTGGAAATCGTTGGTTTGACTTGCGCGAGTTAACGCGGGTGCAGTCGAGTGCAGAATAGGACTTGTTCTCACAGTCAGAGCTAACAGACGTGACAAGGTTACTGTGTGACGAGACCCCAGATCAAGGGTCAGTCTGCACCTGCGAGAGGCTCTGTGACGTTACTCGTTCTCGTAAGAAGCGAGTTTTCGTCAGTCTGATTCGGAAGGCGAACCGAGCAGGACGGGCGATTCACGATGTAAAAATAAGGGAAATATTTCCCTTAAGGGAATACATACAAGAGAAATCCTTTCCCCCTCTCTATGAATGGTTAACAAAACATTGTTAACTAACTACGATAAAGTAGTGATTTGCTCTCTCCCTCTCTCTCGACGTAGTGAATGACCCCCAGTTGAAATAACAACGCTTGTAATAAAATGAATTAAATTTAAAAGAAGAGTTTGTCTTCGGAGTGCGCCATGAGGCTTTTGTTGCAGACACGGACGGCGTGGTTAACGGCAGAAAGGAAAGAACAAAGAATTCATCGACTAGACGACACACCACCCTCTACAACAGATGAGGGAGAAAATTAAGGTATGCAACAAATACCGGCTAAGGAAGAAGTGTCCCCAGAACGTAGATGAGGACGGCGTTTGTTATTGAATAAATCTGTAATTGTTTTAGAAGTTGATTTCACTATGTTTATGTCAGATTTGAATTGTTTTAGTAAGGAAATCGATATAGGATTATTAGAAAGAACTATATTACTTTTTTTTATCAATCTTGTCGGTGTAATTTGTGTTGATGGTGTTGTTATGAGGGGATATTTTGTAGTGTTCTGTTTCATACATATATAGAGAGAGACAAATTTTATCAATTCAAAAACGATATGTTTTTTTTTCTTAAAAATAAATTCAACATTGAAGTATCGTTTCGTATTTGAATTATTATTAGACAAAACAAACCGTATCGTTTATGGCGTCCTACAATTTCTAATAATAATTCAAATACAAAACGATATTTCAAAGTGATAATATATTATTTCATTAACAAATATCACGTAGCCACGTGGAACACAAGAGCAGACATTCACTGCCTTCGCAATCTATGCAATAAATATTAATTAATTATTTCCCAAACTATTTTATTTTATAGCATTTAAATGAATCCATTTATATTATTTATGCTATTAATCAATTTCATTCGGTTATTTTTATTTTATTTATTTATTATTTATTTATTTATTATTATTATTATTATTATTATTATTATTATTATTATTATTATTATTATTATTATTATTATTATTATTATTATTATTATTATTATTATTATTATTATTTATTTTGTTATATATATATGCATTTATTATTAAATATTTGCATTAATTAGATAACCCATACATGTTATATATATATATATATATATATATATATATATATATATATATATATATATATATATATATAGTAAGTCAGAAGTCAGATTCTCGAAGTTAACCAGCGATAACATTAAATAAATATGAAAAGTAGATATTTCATTCTGCCTAGTCATTTGCTGTTTTTTTTATTGTAGGTTTATGTTTTTAAGAACATTAACATTTATTTCGCGTTATTTCGTTTCGGAAAATACTCTCGGAATTTCAGGCGGCGGAAATAAAGAAAATAACTCATTTAGTCTTTTTCAATTTCAACTGTTCATGAGGAGGGTCTTAAAAACTGTCCTTCGCACCAAGCAATATTTCTTAGATAAAAGATGCAAATGTATTTACTGGAGGCAAATGAGATAATGTGAGTATGTCTCTTAATGAAGCTACATTAAACGAAGCCCAAGATGGGGCCGAGCGCCTAGTACCTTGAGCCGTACAATACTTCCGACTTAATTGATCTGAAGTCTCACATACATGTTTAATAGTAGATGCAATTCATGTATAAATTGTACTAATCGCCACAGGTCTATATTCGCTCCTCTTATAGGTAATTAAACGTGCATCATAATCTTGCCGTTGCTTTTCTGTTCGCTGAATGTCGGCGTTCAAACAACGGTAACAACAAACAAGAGCGTCTTCAAGGTTATCTCTACAATTGGTAAAGTCTGGAATAAACGTTCTCTTTAAACGCTTAGTCATTGCAAGAAATCTCAAGTTCAGAAGAACTCGAATCGCAGTATCTTCCTTGATAACATTGATGGATAATCCTATTTAGTTCATTTACTCTGGTAGCTAAGACCACTAGAAAGACAGTTTTTTGTTTAAGATAGAACAATTTATAGCCCGTGTATATTCAGTCACGGGTATATTGCATAGTTCAAAACATGTTTTAACGGTAACCACCATTAACCATATAAAAATATAATTATCATCGGCTGGTGGTGGACACGTCTGTCTATATCCCTCGCTCTGAATGGGTGTTGTTGATTTGAATTTCTGATAGCAGATTCTTAACTACAATGACTGGAATGTTGTCGGACCAATTGTTTTGCTGGCATGAAAGTCGCAGCAAATTTGGTGATATAGTATTTTAATCATATGGGGCAATACCGGAAGTTGGTGACAAAGGATGGAATTTGTAGCAAGCTACCAGCCAAGGTCCATTAATAATGTTTGGAATAGAAGTCTTATACCTGTATATTCCAAAACTCGTGAGTACCAATCCTGTGCAAAGTAATTCTGACTTTAACAGATCGGGCAAATGACTCTTCTGCGTTTTCTATAACCCATTTGCAACGGTTGTGAACAGTTTTAAAGGCAGATTTGGTTTCAGGGCATCTATTTCGGTGATAGATGCAGGGCTTTTCCACTATTGACACATTTCCACGAAACATGTTGTTTCAAAAAAATTATAATTCGTTAAAAAAAAAACTTAAACCTTTTCTTGTATGTTTCTCGTAATATATGCTAGGATTATATTCTGCATTCTTAGAAAAGAACAAAATATTGTATACTACTTCATCTTCCCCCTCTCTGTCTCTATTTCTCTTCTCTTCTTTCTCTTACTCTCTCTCTCTCTCTCTCGATCTATATCTCTATTTTTAAAACATAGTTCACCACAAAGAAGGCAAGTTGCCACTGTAGACGTAAGGGGCTACTGAGAATTAGAGTTAAAGTTTAGGGAGCATCCAGATGCTTGTTCACATTACCTTTATATTTTTGCATATTGATACAGTCAGAGGAACAGGGAACAGAGAGGAAGTCCCAAAGGCCGGCAGCACAAGGAAAGAAGCTATTCAAGTAGAAAGCTCTCCGATATCTTAGGACCTGCACAGTGAATGGATGGGATTTAGCTCATTATCGAGTTCGTCGGGTGTATTTACGTCGAGGGGGCACCAGAGCAGAAAGTTCATCGGAGCACATTCCATTGAAGTATTTGTAAAACAAGCACAATTATACAACATTGCGGCGATGGGACAGGGGCTGCAGCTTGGTGGATAGTGAGGGACCTATTAGATTAGAGACTCTTATTTGGACCTTGCCTATGAGGGAGAGACTAGTGAATAGTGCATCAGCCCAGAAGTGACAACAATACTCCATGTATGGGCGGATTGTGGCTTTGTAGAGATATTGGATACTGTCAGGTGTGAGAAGTTTTCTAGCAAGGTAGAGGGGGCCCACTTTCTTTGCAATATCTTCGATCTCTCTTTCTCGCTATCTCTCATACACACATTTTTATTTCATTAAAAAGAAATCCCGTGAGTCTGTTTATATTTTTATTTTACTTTGTTTCATCTTCTCCCCAGATCTCTTCCTCTATCTCACTTTTTCTATCACCCTCTTTCTAATTTCATATAGTTTTGTCTATTGTTCTCTTTTTAAGGCGAAGAAGTAAATAAAGAAAAAGTAAACAAAGAGATTCTACTATATGGAGATTATTCAACAACAAAAAATAAGCAATTATAAGATAACCACGATTGCTTAACAGTGTCGTTTATTAATCGGAAGAAACATTAGGTTATAATAAATCCGATATGAAAAACAATATAAGAAAAGAAGCGAAAGATACTGAAACGATGGAATCATGAGTGATGAGGAGACAGGTTGTCCAAGAAACGATGTAGCAATAGAACAACAGTTATTAGCAAAAAAAAAAATAAGGTTAGAAAATATACACATACAAATCATAGTAGTAGAAATAACATTGAATATTTCGAATAATTAAGCATGGACCAAGACAGAGTACTGAAATCGACATACCTTGAGAAATATATATGGCAATAAATAATGACACAATAAGAACACAGAGTTGCTGTAAATAGCATGCAATAAACTACACACAATTGAAATAGTAGCAAGTCAAACCATAAAGATGACCCTGTTATATCTACATATTTTGCCCCATAAAGCACAAAAAGGGAGCAGAGGACTTGTTGGCACATGTTTTCATACGCATAAAGAAAGGGGGTGCAGGCAGGCGACGTTTGTCAAAAGGGGGTCAACAGGAAGCTCGACAGACAGGCTTTCATAATTCAGCCCACGCATTTGCGGGGGGCGGAGGATTCAACCAATCAAATGAGAGAATACTGTTGCTATGCACAGGAGAGCGGGAAAATCGAAGGGAGAAGAAATACGAGGAGAAGGTCCTCGAGCAGCGTTAAGAGCGGACGTCTAAGAGATTGACAGCTCACCCCGCTGTCATATCAAACAATTTATCCCCGCACACAAAATCAAAAAAAGGGAAAGTGGAATTCGAAAATTAACGTCTAAGAAATACAGCGACATTTAATACGGCTGTCTACCGGACACCAAAAGAAAAAACCTGCTCCAACAAAATTGACTACGACAGACCAGTAAATCATATTACCTCTCCGTAGTCGAGATTACGTATATCTCGGGACCCTAAAAACAGCTCGTTTAGAACGGACCACAGAATCTAAAATTCTGTTCAAATATCCCTTCCTCCGCCGTAAAAACAAAAAGGTATGTGTTTACGACATATGGACAAAAAACAAAACAAAACAAACAAACAAACTATATTAATTCGTCCTAAATCGAACTTTCATATTGTTATATATTGTCGTGTTAAATGATCTCATTCAATCGTTCCCCGCGATTTTACCACATTTACCTTCATATCTCGATCTCTCGTGGGAGGAGAAGGATTTCTCATTTGTTTTCCTCGAATTACGTAAGGAAAAAGTCTTTCCTATTTTCATTTTCCATAAAGCCTTCTTAATTGCTATATTTGAACTGTTAATTCTGATCCTGACTGATCAACTTTCTCGAAATAACAAAAACCAGCCTCTTATAGAGAACTTGTTATGTATTGTTAATTTGTCTTGGTTGTTTATACAAATATATGATTATAATTTGTGATACGACGTGTTATTCATTATTATGGAGTACGGGTTGTTTCCCTTTCATCGGGTTTTCAACCTTTTCACATTTTTTACATTCGTGGCTGAATTACGTATATGTAACGTTCAGTGTCCTAGTATCACAATTATAACAACCCTAAGTAAAATAGCAAACTGGAAAGCACCTATCCACGCCGAAACACATGGATTCTGGTTCAGGTAATGCACTACTCGACATGACAGATAGGCACAATAATTGAGATGTATACGCAAAACAGATATACCAGAGTGAATGACTAAAAGAAGAACCACGTTAGTCAAAAAGACAGTGATAAAGAAACGACCACAAGAAACTAAAGACCGATAATCTGCATACCGGAAATTTACACAACACAACTTAGCAAATAGACCAAGCAATCTCCGAGAAACAGAAGGAATGCCTAAAAGTAATAAGGCGGACAAATAACCGAGTATATGTCGACTAGAAGATACTAAATGTAAAAAAAAAAAACAGCAAAAACAGAGCTACGGTATGGATCAACTATAAGAAAGGATAAAACACAACCTTCAAAACATGAAAACTTCAATTCTTAAGAATGTTTAAGATACAAGAGAAAAATGTAAAATTTATTGGAAAAACACACTGGAAAATAGAACTGAACGACACACCTAACAGAGATAAAGATAAAGAGTGTCATTTTCGAGGAAGACTCCATATCTCCACCCCTGTTCATTATAGTGATGATTTCATCCACTAATATATTTTGTAGATGAAATACAGGATACTTATTGACAGAAACAACGGAAAAAATAATTCATCTTATGCATGAAATTATGAAAAAATATCAAAACGAAATGGTAACAGCAAGTAAACTCTGAACCTTTAGTTAGAAATAGAAATGGAATTCGAGATAGAAATGTTTACACTTTAGACAAGAAAAAAGTTGTAAGAATAATGGGATAGTGTTACCTAATTGAGAAATAATGAAACATTGAACGAACACGTAATTATAATTACTTGGGCATTCTGGAATCGGGCATTATCAAATCAACAAAAATCAAAAGGATAATAAAATAGAATACGTGCGAAAAACGAAAAATATTCTTGAAAGTGAATTATACTACAAACACCTAATAAAAGTAATACACACCTTATCAGTATCTATGCTAAGGTACTCAGGACCATTCATAAACTGAACAAAAGAAGAACTGGGAAAATTGGATTTAAAAAGACACACAAAAATAATGACTATGTACAAAGCAATACACTCGAACAGTTGGTGTTGGTTGGCTCTATAGAAAAAGGGGAAAAAAAGAGGAAGATGTTTCGTAAGCATCAGAAATTACATAGGCGACACAATAAAGGCGACACTAAAGAAATAACAAAACATAAACAGAGGCTGATTAGTGTCGCCTAAAATAGAACCAAGGTGAACATTATGGAGAACAGTGAAACGGGAAATAAAAAAGCGAGTAAAGAATAAAATAAATGGAATAATTAGAAGACGGACCAAAGAAATTGTGCCCGAAACACATGGACATGTCTACGGAAAGGACACTTGAAAACAGAAACCGAATCTCTACTGACAGCTGCACAGAACAACACGGTCAGAAAAAAACTACATAAACGACAAAATAGATAAAACCCATGAAAACAGCAAATGTAGACAGCGAACAAAGGGAAAAAACGATAAACCACATCGTAAGTGAATGCAGCAAGCTGACCCAAAAGGAATATATAAACATATAGAAATGGGTTGGGAAGTCTGCCCACTGGGAATTGTGAAAACGAAAACACTCTTCGGCGCGAACACAAACTTGAGCCAGTATTGGAAAATGAAAAGCATGTTATCCGCTAGAACATTTAAATAAAAACAGACAAACTCACCCAAGCAAGGAAACCAGACATGATAATACTCAACAATGCGGAAAATACCTGTCAAATAGTAGATTTCGCCGTCTCAGCTGATAGCACGTAGAAGGTGTAAAAGGTATAGTGGAGTTCGTAGATAGAAAAAAGAGGGTGTACAAATAGAGGTAAAAAAAAGGTAGAAATAGAGAAAAATAAACTAAAAGTCAAACAGAGCGAGATAGCGAGAGAAGAAGAAAAAGAAGAACAATAACAAGAAGAAAAGAAAGACAACGAGGAAAGAAATTTAAAAAGCGGAATCGAAAAAAAAAATCATGATATTTCGATATGTTTTATTTTTTATGTCAACCAAAACAAAAAGTGAAAATAAAAACTGTTAGTAATATTAATAAAAAGGGGATAAATAGCGTGCATGCCACCTGGGACTGTGATAGCAGCGCTGTAGAGGCGGGGAACCCTACTAGATAATTTAATCTACAAGAGAATGTTTAGAAAGCTAGGCAGAAATGTAAAGTCAAAAATAGATATAGATAGACAAACAGACAACGACTGAGAGAGAGAGAGAGAGAGAGAGAGAGAGAGAGAGAGAGAGAGAGGGAGACAGAGGGAGAGGGACAGACAGAAAAAGAAACAGAAAGAGAGAGAGAGAGTGAAAGATGGAGAAAGTTGAGAAGAGAGGGAAAGAGAAGGAAATAGAATGCATATAAGTAAAGCTGAGGACCGTTAAGCCAATCAAATTCCACATTTAAGAAAATAAAGAAGAAAATATAGAAATAGAAGGTAGAGAAGAAGAAGAAGAAGAAGAAGAAGAAGAAGAAGAAGAAGAAGAAGAGGAGGAGGTGGAGGAGGAGGAGGAGGAGGAGGAGGAAGAAACCAGGGACGATACGCCGCGCTCCGGATCGTTCGAGGTGATTACGGATAACGGACGGCGTTCCCTAGCGTCACACGGGCAGGGGGGGGGGTTAATTCTCGAGACACAAGTGCGTAGCGTGAAAGAGGCTGACGATACGGAAAGGAGTTGGAAAGCTGAACAGTCTGCACTATGAGAGGCTAGAAAAATTAAGGGTGTAACAGTTTTCGATATGAAGTGAATGAACTGAGAGATAGAGAAAGAGGGGGCGAAAGTGGGAGGGAGATATGATGATGATGAAAGGAATGGATGGGTATAGTACAAAAAAAGAGAGGGAGCCTGGTTGGTCGGTAACCATAGTTACAGCATGCAGTGTTTCCCAGTAAAGGTCGCGTCGACTCAAAACAATAATAATCAGTGATGGAGTTCACAATGAATATACACATCAAATACAATCATTCCAATCGTTTATATATATATATATATATATATATATATATATATATATATATATATATATATATATATATATATATATATATATATGTATATATATGTATATATATATATATATATATATATATATATATATATATATATATATATATATATATATATAAACGATTGAGAAATAAAAACCAAAATCAATTAAATATACTAGAAAAATTATGCGACGAGTTTTGCGAGCTTGAGAGGATAGTATTCTGGAGAAAGAACATATACTACACTACATCCCTCCAGAGAAAGGGGTAATGTTTTCGAGGATGGTCTCATGACACTAGAAGAGATACTACACTACGCCTCAAGAAAGGAGAATGGAATGCCTGGGAGGATGATATCATGACCACAGAACAAATACTGCACTACCACCCCAGAAAAAGGAGGCAATGCCTGGTAGGACGGTATCATGATGAACGAACATATCATATACTACACTGCCCCGAAAAGACGAGGTAATGCCTGGGAGGATGGTCTGGTTACAACAGAATCGATACTACACTACCCCATCAAAAAAGGAGGTAATGCATTGGAGGATGGTATCGTGACAACATGTATTAAACAACTTCCCCACTGAATTGAGCATTGAAATATAGTACATTAGTATGAAAAAGTATAGTAAACTGAATTGAGCATTAAAGGATAGTACAATAGTATAATTAATAGAAGTGATAGTATAGTTTCGGCTTCAGAGTGAGAGAGAGAGAGACAGAGAGAGGGGGGGAGAGAGCAAATATCTATTAGTAATAGATAAGCCTTCACTATACTACCTTATTTGTCTCTACGGCTCGTGATTCGATATTTTAGAAGCATTTTAATGTATTGTTTTATTGATAGTTTTTTTCTCATTTTGGAGATTTATAATTTTCGTATGGCCTCTCTCCTTCTTCAGTCAATAGAAATGCGAAATCCGGTTAAAATTCAATATGTTTATTCACAACGCGTAAATTTAATAATAAAAGAAAAAACTTGTGCACTTTTTTTTTTAATAAACTCAAGTTTCAACCGCTTAGAGCATGGATTTGCATTATATCCTCAAAAGCTTGACGTGTTAATTCTGAAGTCATGAATTACACTAGAATTCTGTATTAGCCATTAACCAAAGAATATACTTGAAATAATCCTCAAAAAGGGATACATTTGAAAACCATATACTTCCATGAAGAATTAGAAAATATCTATTTTTGCCTACAAACGATTGGCCCATTTTGCATCATGTGTAGAGTTTTCGCTAATGGGTGGGAAGACTACGATTCAATTCCCAGTCGAATCATACTCAAAATATGGTACTTGTTTTCCCTTTACCCTTTTCATGGCCTGCGGTCATTCTTGAAAGACAATGGATACCCTCTGTAAAGGTGGCTGCGCATATAATTATGAAGTAAGGTTTGCGCAATATTCAACCGCACCTTCCTCTGAATCGACACTGCTCGAATCC
>OY744516.1:31623292-31658292 GCA_963556195.1 Sepiola atlantica | reverse complement strand
GTATGAATACTGGTCATTTTTAAGTTTTTTTTGAATTTTCTGGAAAACTAAGGTATATGGTAAAATGAAATTAAAATGCCACCAACTAAATCCTAGAACCTCTATTTCTGCCAAAAATCAGCTGAATCCATCAAATAGTTGATGAGATACAGGGTTGCACATACGTACGTACGTACGTACACACAGATAACATGATTTCATGATTGAACTTTCTGGATCTCTGAGTTGCCTTGACTAATGATGCTGAAATTCTACACACTTATAGAACCTATCAAATAAAAATTTTGTGCAAAGTTTTAACTAATTTTGTTTATTGGTTTTTTAGTTATGATTGATCAAAGAAATGAGATTTCCAGCATAGGCCATTCGTGTAATCTATTACGTGATAGAGCCCTCTCGCCCCTCCCTTGATTAAATTATTATTACCTGTAGACGCCGGCGTTTCAAGCTTATTGCTATCACCAGTGCAGGAAGTGATCATTTAAGACAATCGTAGGGCGCGTACATAGTTCACAGAATCAGCTGAGACTCCGCAAGATATCGCTCTATCCCCACAGCCATCGGGAATTATTACGTGATTAAGGGGAATTAAGTTCTATGTGTGCTCTAAGAAAGCGGACAGCAAACAGTAGACGATCAAGAGGGTTCAACGAACGTTTACGAAACCTTGCATAAAACTAAGGGAAAGAATATTTTTAACATTCCAGGACAGTGCTCAACTTTAATTTCTTAAAGGGGGTTTATAAGAATATTTATAAATAAATTATTATTATTGAAATAAAATAAAATGTGTTTTTTGGTTTTGTTTTGGAATAATTTGCTCTCATTTCATAAAAATAACAAATGATGTTTTTAACTTGCAAATAAATCAAAAATGAAAGATTACGAATTTATTAGAGTAACGCAAAATCCATAATTCAAAATAATTAATGAATAGAACATTGATTGAAATAAATCAAAATGTGTGTTTTGGGGTGTTTTTTTTTTCAAAACAAAGTTTGTTTACAATATAGTAAAATGTTTAATAAATTAAAACAGTCATGTTTTTTTGGAGGGTGGATGAAACTTATTAATTAGTCTAAAATTGTATTTCTTATCTCGGAATAAAATTCTACTACATTTTTAAAACTTGAAACGCCATGTTGGATTTTTTTCATTCTCTTTCGCACTTGACATCTATAAAAAGGAAATGCGTTTGAAAACAGGAAAAAGGAAACAATAATTTCCAAGTGAATGAATAATCCTTAGGAGCGTAGCCGTTTTCTTGGCAGGAGAATAAAGTCACAATAGCAGGAACAAGTAAAATATGATTTCCAAATGAATGAATAATCCTATGGAGTTGAGTTTCTGATTACAGATGGAGGCATGCCCTTTAAGACGGTTCACTTCCGGTCCTGATTGATAGTGGGAGTAAAAACCACTATGACATCACCAGAAAATGTCGACTTAGTGCACATACCTTAATTTACTGTGTTACGTAGATCACGATTGAGCACTGTTGAAGTATAGAGGCGTGTTGTTGTATTACATCCCTATACACTAACAAATACTGGAACCACTCACCTACAGTGTTTAATAATACAGAATATCCTCTAACTCCAGCAACATAAACATATGGTTAAACCAGCACAAAATAGAATACAAAACAACCATAAAAATAACGAATTTAAGGATAGATTAATATACAAAAATAATACTAACACAAACAGGTATAACAGACACCGGAACATCATTTGGTACAACCCACAAAACGGTCGTGCCATTCAGCTTGCACGTAGGCAAGCAAAACAAGCATACAAGTAAAATCAACAGCGTTTATGTAGTATATAGATAGGTATCTTCCTCACTAGTGACCAGTGATCTCTAACTGGTAAAAATAGCAACAACATAGTGTTTCATCTCTTTGTCCACATAGTCTACATTTGCTGTTTTCTTAATGATTCTCTATCTTGTTTTTTATGATCACGTTGTTTTGTATGGATACCAGTAGCAATTCCTTTACTCTTTTCAAGTGTCCTTTCCGTGAAGGTCTATATTCTGTATTGATTGCTAGTCCTTGTTCACCAATCTCTCGTGAAGGGCCGGTTGCGACACAAGCTCTAACAGGCAACCGGGACACTAAAAACCGGTCTAGAAGAACACACTAAAACCGACCGTACTAGACGCGTGTTTGCGAGTCGAATGGAATGATACAACTAATTAAAAGAGAGGGGAAAAAGAAGAGAGAAGGGGAGGAAAAAGGAGCTAGAAAGAAAGGGGAATAGAGAGAAAGAGATGGGAAGAGAGAGAAGGCCTATAAAACATCACAATGTATTCTGGCTTTATCCTTTCTATAAACATGATTATCAAGTAATGTTAAAATTAAGAATATATATAAATAAAATAATAAGTATTATATTATATTAATAATATTATATTAAGTATATATTTAATAATATACTAGAAGAATACTCGTCACAGGATGAGTGAAATGAATTCCCCGAATAGAACAATTTTGCACAACTTTCATGTCCCCTTAAGAAGATTAAATTTAAGATATAATAATACTAAACCTTATGTCTAGAATCTTTATTTTAATTTTGGTCAAAATCTATTGCATTGATTCTAGAAAATGTATAAAATTAAAGGCTCAAACTTAAGTTAATTTAAGAATCAATTGGAATTAAGGGAATCTTGCTTTCTTGGTGTCTATTGACTATGTATTTAATTTCATGCAAATCGTAAATACTTGAATTTTAAATGGAATGTTGCCTACGTTATGTCCTCTAAACACACATTAACATATAAACTGAAATTTGTTAATTCATGTCTAATGCCTAGTGTTAAAATTTCACAAAAATCGGAATTATCTGAGTTTTCCCAAAATACTTTTCTTTGCATAATAAATTAAACTAATTATAGCCCACATTACGACCCATAATGCCATTCTAGCATTGTTCTAAAATCCATAATGATCGTTTAATGAGTTTTATGACATACAAATATTTAAAGATAGACACATACCCAACGTTATATAAATAGAGATGTTCATTGTGCGTCTGTTTATAAAATGTTCGCTTTCTCTCATAATATTGAAAAAAAGATAATGGCGTCATGACGTATGAAAAATAAAGAGTAAACACGATTTGGTGCTACCTTTTTTTTTAACGATATCAGTGAAATTAAATTTCTGAAACTGTATTTTTTATTAATAATAAAAAATACAGTTTTTTAAATATTTTTGGAAAGTTAGCATTGAATATCCACAGTTGTTTTAAAATTATTTAAATATGTATTAAAATGTTATCTCAATCTTGGTAAACGTTACTTGAATGCATGGAAAAAAGCGATATTTTATGTACACTTAATTATTGAAGTTGTGATAATTTAATTTGATATTGTTATTTTTAATTCGAGGTCACAAAATATATGCCGTCATTTTGACGTCACGGGTGAACTAGTATTCCAATATTTAATGAGAATAAAATAATAAACAATTTTATGAAATATACGTGAAACAAGAAACGGCAGTGATAGTGTCGCGAAATTGAACTATCCATGACATTATATTTCCATTCGTTACGTTATTCGATACGTTATTGACTTGAAGATGATTCGAAATGGAATTGAAAATATGTATTTTTTTTTGTTTTTGTTTTCAAAGGATTTTAGATATTTTGTTAAAAACTGCAGCCATGAATTGAACTGACTTACTTAGCGTATGTGCGTATCCAAGAGAGCCTGAAAACAACATTCCGCCACTTATCACGATATTGGGTGAGTCTTTCAAACGTTTAAACATTTTCTAAGCCCATAGCTTCAGTCGTGTGAACTGTATTTCTACGTGAAATCATAATTTTCTTCATAAAAATATTTGTATTAATTACTTTGACGTGTTTTGGGATCCGATCCTTATTCAATTGCGAGCAACACCGCGTTCTCCTACCGGTAGGATTATTTTCTTTTTATAAAAGGACAACTTAGACTCACACTTCTAAGTATATTTAACCACTACTTAAACCAATGTTTACATTTAGACTATAATTCATTTGTAAATAGAAGTTGTCTAATGGTTACAGGCGGAGATTTGTGGCTTTCTATCCGTCGGAGCTGTCAAGTTACTTTCTCTAATAACCTTGACTGATTCAATAAAATCTTACGTTTTGGTAAGGGAACTAATCTAGGAGATGGGAAACCCCGACATAAAACCAATCCTTCTCCACTTATATCAGTGTTCTTTACCAGTTCCGGATAAATTTGCTTCTGCATTGCGCAACCCTTGTTTCACTATTAAGCTTACATCGTACAACAACCTTTTCAGATGGTAACCAGCGTTTCTCAAGACAGGAGATCACTACCAATACCATTATAATCTACCTACTCATATTCACGATTAGACTAGAAAAAACACATTGACTAAAATGTCCATGTAGCATCTTATTGGTGACAACTTAGATTCACTCTCCCAATAGGCTCATAATTAGCAATTGCCTCCATCTACACTTCACCATCTACTTTTATCTAAACGTCTTTGACTCACACCGTGGTTCCGATTAGGATATAATTAAACACTACTCTGGCTTTCAATTATAATTAAACACTACTTAGACCTTCAATTATAATTAAACACTACTTAGACTTTCAAGTATAATTAAACACTACTTTGACTTTCAATTATAATTAAACACTCCTTAGACTTTCAAGTATAATTAAACACTGCTTAGACCTTCAATTATAATTAAACATTACTTAAGCCTTCAATTATAATTAAACACTACTTATACTTTCAATTATAATTAAACACTCCTTAAACTTTCAATTATAATTAAACACTACTTAGACTTTCAATTATAATTAAACACTACTTAGACTTTCAAGTATAATTAAACACTGCTTAGACCTTCAATTATAATTAAACACTACTTAGACTGTCAATTATAATTAAACACTACTTAGACTTTCAATTATAATTAAACACTACTTAGACTTTCAATTATAATTAAACAAAAACTAACCTAAGCCCAAAATTTATATTAGATTATAATTAATAAGTAAAAGGCAGGATCCAATTAAACTATAATTAAGCATTAAATCAACCTACAAATCCAATTACATTATAATTAACGTCAATATAGACCTATAAGTTAAATTAAACTATAATTAATCATGTAAGTCCACGATTCCAATTATACTATAATGAATAACTAACTCGACTCATACTTAAAATTAGTCTACAAGTAGCCACTACCTAAGCCCACATTGTTAAGTACAGAATAATTAAGAACTACCTATAAGACATAGTTTCAATTAAAATAATTAACAACTTCTTAAGCTAACAGTTCTAATTAGACTATAGTTAACAACTACTTAGATTCAAAATTCTAAACAAACTATAATTTACTACGACTGAAGACAGCATTTTCTAATTAAGATTTAATTTTTTTAAATACTTATCATTACATTTTTAAGTAGACTATATTTAACTAGACTCATACTGTTTGGCATTTGTGAAAAAAACAGCAGAAATTCAACAGTAAATGAAGAAGAACACAAGCCAGAGACTAAAGAACTATGTTGAATATCTCTATATAAAATGAGGTATGTGTATATGTTAATATATATTCTAGGTGAAGGATTCACTCCTAAACTAATTAACTTATTATTATCAATTTTGGAACACGGCTTCTAGGCGTAAGGGGTTGTAATGCGGGATATATTTAGTTTAATTTAGTTTAATGTAAAGTGGAAGTCTTTCGTTAAAAAATGAAATATTTCTTATTTTGTGAAATTTTAACAATAAGAATTAGACATCAATTAATTAATATGCCTCACATCTAAAATTATTTGGAGTAATTTAAAGGGGTATAATATAGACACAACTTCCCATTTGAAAATTCAAATATTTCAGATTTGCATTAAATTTGATCCATATTCATTAGACACCAATTAAGCAAGATTCACTGAATTTCAATTTATTTTTTATAATCTTAAATTTTAGACATTTTCTAGAATCAAAATTGGAATAGGGATTCTAGTTTAGTATCATAATATCTTGGTTTTAATACCCGTAAGGGGACATAGAAAATGGCGGAAAACTGTTCTGTCCGAGGAATTAATTTTACTCGGCCTAGGATAAAGGACTATCTAACAAATAAAGCTGTATCTGCGGCTCAACAAAATTAAAAGTCTCCTTATCTAAGCTGTTCATTTGTTTGCGTTACGAGGACGGCTCTCCACGTCTGTTCAGTAAGACATTTTTTTGGGAAAGCGGACGATATAAGCTTTTCAACTGTTCCCGCCTAATTGATTGGTCTATGTCTGGGAGCCACTCAATGAAATTATTTAGAATACAGAGGTAGAAATCTATTTACATAATATAAAAACAACCCTAATTTGGGACATTCTAGTACAATTTGAACACTCAGCTTTTCCTACAGACTACGTCGTTTCGGACTTACGCTATCATCAGTGCAGGAAGTGGTGGTTTCAGGCGGTCAGACGAGTTCGAACGCAGTTTGTAGATTAAGACGAGAATCACGAGCCTACAACCCAATCCATTAGACCAACAGAAATGACCACATACATTAATGAAATTAAGATACATTTAAAGCCAAGAGGCGGGGTTCAAACGTTCCGAAATCATAGAGTGTTTAAACAGGCGGGCGATATATATATATATATATATATATATATATATATATATATATATATATATATATATATATATATATATATATATATATATATATATATAAACAAATGTCAGAATAGAAATAAAAATTGTGAAAATACAAAATCTATTAGGTCTTCAGTTGTTCAAAACAAGGTGTATTCAATTAAAGAATATTTATTTTTCCTTCCTTAAGTATGTCTTTCCAAAGAATGGATTCTTATCATCATAGAAATACAAATAGATAAGTTGGCAAAAGAAATTCCAAAAGTCATAATTTGAGAATATGTAAATACAAGTATGATAAAGAAATCTTAAGTAAACATGTCGAAAATGCCCAAAGAAGAAACATTGAAGATATCTCAAAAAGTTCACCGTTGAAGGCGTAACGATGAATGCAGCAGTGGGTTCAAAAGGTAGCAGATCCAAGACGAATTAATCCATCAAATGTACAAGTAATCCGGTTTTAAGAGATTTGTTTAGGATGCAAACTGTGTATTAGAGGCCATTTTTGAATACTTCCATGGGCTCTCGGTTACAGTTTTTAAGGATTTAAGTCATAAAATGATATAGTAAAGAGTAGTTTTGAAAATCAAGCAATTCCGTCGGTAAGTAGATGTTATTCCCACGGAGGTCAGGGAATAGACTAAAGCCGTTACAGGAGTTGGAATTTAAAGTCAAAGTTGATTAAAGTTTAAAAGTTGTCTTTTGTGTTTCTATATAATTCAGCAAACAGTCGAAAGAACTCAAGAGGCGAGGCCATGTATATATATATATATATATATATATATATATATATATATATATATATATATATATATATATGAGAAGGTCTCGGCCTTTTGGCTGAGATCAAAGTGTAGTATCTGTTCCAATGGATACTGCACGCCTGTCCTGTGCAGTTCTAGGAGGTCCACCCTCCCAGGCTTCGCCTCCCCTTTTTGGGGAGGAGTAAGTTTATTGCTTACTTTCTGAGGCGCCCCTACCGGGGAATGCCGACGGGGCTGCCCAGGCAATTTTTAAATGGCCAGAGTGCTCACCTCTCGAGCGCTGGCTTTTAACCCCACTTGCTCGACCCGATCATGGGTCACATCTTACTTGTGGGAGTAAGATAAAACTGGCCTTGTGCCTAACTCCGCGAGGAGTAAATAAACATCCAAACAGGTCCTCGGCCTTTTGGCTAAGATCAAAGTGTAGTATCTGTTCCGATGGATACTGCACGCTTGTCCTGTGCAGTTCTAGGAGGTCCACCCTCCCAGGCTTCGCCTCCCCTTTTTGGGGAGGAGTAAGTTTATTGCTTACTTTCTGAGGCGCCCCTACCGGGGAATGCCGACGGGGCTGCCCAGGCAATTTTTAAATGGCCAGAGTGCTCACCTCTCGAGCGCTGGCTTTTAACCCCACTTGCTCGACCCGATCATGGGTCACATCTTACTTGTGGGAGTAAGATAAAACTGGCCTTGTGCCTAACTCCGCGAGGAGTAAATAAATATATATATATATGTTTAAAGATAAGTTATTCAAGGGGTCATTTCTTATCTTTATATTCATTTCATATGTAAAACTTCTGTTTACTCTTTATTTTACCTAGATTTTTATTTTAACCTTGTTTTTATCATTTTTATTCAGGATTCATTTCATTTTGATTTTTCCATTTGTTTTACGTATTTTGATTCACTTCTAAATATTTAATCGGATTTGATATTTATTTATTTGGTTTCTATTCGTAATTAACTAGATTAATTGGATCATCTTTATTTCATAATGGTTTATTACCGTCTGTGCTTCTTCGAGTTTTCCATTGCGCATGACTGCCAGTGTATTCTCTTGCGTATGCGCGCGTGTAGTCGATTTCATTCAGTCGCTTATGGTGATGTGTCGATAGTTCAGTAGCGAAACTATTGCTGAGATAACACAGCGTTGAATACTGCTGTCAATTATTGGCGTTCGAAAGCTTGTCATGGAGACTGGAAGATTAGGTCTAATACAGAAAAAGTTCAGAGAAAGTTCACAAGGATTATTGAGTGTACATGTAATGTAGTTATAAAGAGAAAAGCTTAGGAACCAGAAAACCTTTAGAACGCAAAATACGGGTTGATCTAAATGAATTCTCTAACATTTTAAACGAACGTAACAACAATAGAAAAGCAACTTGATCGGTCACCCCCATAAACATTGAATTTCTGGTGAATGCCAACAAAGTAACAAGTGTAATTAGTTGAGTAATATAGACAGATTTTCTTAAATATATCCTATTTGGATGACAATTAAATCATATTTATAAAATCTTCTGTCTAAGACAATAGAAGTGGTTCCAGAGTGTTCTCGTAAGAGAGCTATGGGTGCCGGACCTCTCTAAAAACTTCAAATATATCCGACTTTTATAACCTTTATATATATATATATATATATATATATATATATACATATATATATATATATATATATATATATATATATATATATATATATATATATACTATTATCTGAGGAAGATAATGGAAGTGGTCTCTAATCTCTACATTTCCCTCTATGTCCCGAATCCTTACGCCCTCCCCCCAACGTGGGCAATATGGACAGACTCTCCCCTTAAAACTAATTATACGTACATCCGTTTTTTATTCAATTTAAATCATATGTTCAGAGAGTTTCCCAACATTTCAGCTTCTTCCGACTATATAAAAGAGAAATATTTAATTTAGTTGAGGATAAAAAATGTATTTCTTATGTCATTCTTTTATTTCCTTCTTTCTTTCGTTTTTTTTATTTCCTGATTTATTTACTTCTTTTATTTTCGCTCTTAAATTTCCTTCTTTAATTTTCTTTTTTTCTTTTCTTTATTTCTTTCCTTCTTTCTTTTTTCTTTTCTTTTTTTCTTTCTTGAATTCTTTTTTCTTTTCTTCTTTCTTTTTTCCTTCTTTTTTTCTTTCTTGAACTCAATTTTTTTTCTTTTTTCTTTTCTTCTTTCTTTTTTCTTTTTTTTTCTTTCTTGAGCTTTTTTTCTTTTTTTTCTTTTCTTCTCTCTTTTTTCTTTATTTTTCTTACTTGAACTCTTTTTTCTTTTTTGATTTACTTCTTTCTTTTTTCTTTTCTTTTTTCATTCTTGAACTCTTTTTATTTTATATTTTTGATTTTTTTCTTTCTTTATCTTTTTTTTCTTTAACTCCTTTTTCTTTTCTTTTTTGATTTACTTCTTTCTTTTTTCTTTTCTTTTTTCATTCTTAAACTCTTTTTTATTTTATATTTTTTTTTCTTTCTTTATCCTTTTTTTCTTGAACTCATTTTTCTTTTTTTTTTATTTACTTCTTTCTTTTTTCTTTTCTTTTTTTATTCTTAAACTCTTTTTGTATTTTATATTTTTGATTTTTTTCTTTCTTTATCCTTTTATTTTTTAACTCATTTTTCTTTTTTCATTAACTTCTTTCTTTTTTCTTTTTTCTTTCATGAACTCTTTTTTTTCTTTTTTTCTTTCCTACTTTCTTTTCTTTATTTTTTCCTTCTTTCTTGAACCCTTTTTTCTTTCTTCATATCAGTTTCTTCCGTCTTATCTTCTTTTCTTTTTCATATTTTTTCAAAATCTTTACTTTTGATTTTGCTTTATATGTGATTCAATCATAAACTCTTAAGGCGCGATAGAAAAAATGGAGTTATAATGTTCGAAATTTTTTTATTTTAAACAAAACTAAATATTATTACAGATGAATGCATTTATTTTAACTAGCAGGACTTCGTGGAAATTCCACGGTGCTTTCTACATCAATCTGTATAATTTATTGTTAATTATAATATTCCATTTGAAATAATAAATGTCTTTCAGAGTAAATGCTATTATGACCAAAAAATGATTCTTTCTTCTTCCGTAAAAATAATTGTCATTATCAACTAAATATTCCTTAAATAAATAAAACGAATATGTCTCTTCTGTATTTATTTAAAATTGCAGCAATTTAATTCTTTTTAAAACAATACATAGTCTGTCTTCTCACTGTAAAATTAAATTGTCAACAAAATATTCTTCAAATCGAGAAAACGAAAGTAACTTTTTGAAATGTATTTATATACAATCGTACTGTTTAATCGACGGGGCGATAGAATTCGATTTTGGAACGATTCATTTTAAAATGGGTAAAGTCGGAATTTTTTTTTTATCTTAGCAACATCACTAACCACCATTATTGCTGATCGGGCGATCTCATCTTTTTAAAAACGTGTATGAAAGGTGATAATGTACGTACGAACAAGAAATACCTTCGCATATTATATATATATATATATATATATATATATATATATATATATATATATATATATATATATATATATATATATATATTATGCAAACATTGTTAAAAATAACAGAATTTGTCTGTTAAATTATACCTTTTTTATTTTTTCAATTTTTCTGATGGTCTTTTTTTATTAAAATAAAAAAATGTATAAGTGTTCCATAAGTTTCACGAACTTTTTCGATTCTTCGTCGAATCTTTCTCGGGTGTCAAAAGCAAATGAACATAAAAGCTGTAGAAAGAAGAGAATTTTAAAAAGACGGCGGAGAAAAGCGCAAAGACGTTTTTTCACATTGTTCCAGGAAGTCGTTGACGATTTAAATTCAGCAACGCTGGATAGCATCACAGAACAAAATGCATTGTTCATTTGAAAAAATAAAAAAAGGTATAATTAAACGGACGAATTCTGTTATTCTTAACAATGTTTGCATAAATGAGAAAATGCTGCCTAAATACGCACACAATATATATATATATATATATATATATATGCATATATATATATATATATATCACGTTTCTTTAATTTAGTTTGTTCCATTTTTTTAATATGCGACTGAAATGGAGGTAGCACAAACATGCATGAAATGCAGTCGTCGACGAATAGCAAGTCGAATGTCGTGATGTTTTCCAAGAAGCAATGGTATGCCTCACCTGTCAATCTGTTTGGAAGTACATGGGGCCTCACGAACGTGTCACCATGAATACCTATCCAGAGGTTTAGTGAGAACCGATGGTAGCTATGTGATGGAACAACTGCGTGTGCATTTCATTTTGTGTAAACCGTGCTTAATCAGTGAAGAAAATGCATCCTCCAAAGTTAGAATTTCCAACACATTGCTCCACTGACAGAACGTAACTGGTGCAGGGTAATATGGTTTGTAACAACGCCGTTTACACGTTGTAGGTGATAAGGTATAAACCTTGTTCCCGTAACACTTTCCAAACAATCGAATGATGAATAGCCACTTGCCTTACCACCTGCCGTGTATTGATTAGGCGGCATTTTTCTTTTAAATATATTTTGTTAAATACGACGGACAATTTATGTCTGCATATTTTTGTTTTGATCCTTTCTAATTTCTAACTATGCACTTATCCGACACTAGCGCAATAGCGCAACACTTAACAGCACAACATTCTTTCCCCCGCTCTCAATCCCGAAAACGCCTTGCGGAAAACACTTCTATTTTAAAAGACACAACTAAAAAGCAAAAAAATACAAATATTAGAAGCAAAACAAAAAAGGCAACCATCAACAAAATTAATGTCAATACTAGTGACAAACTACTAACGTAATGGTGTTGCCGACACGTGATTCTCGCCAAAACTTCTTATAAATATCTAAGCATCCTGAAGATGAATCCAGATGAATCCGAAAGTACTAGCGATATAGGGAATACGGCAGATACATTGGTCAGTTCCCGCTCGAAACCAGAAAAAAAACTAAGGAAATTAGAAAGGATAAAAAAAAAATCTATGCAGATATAAATTGTCCGTCGTATTCAACCATATATATATATATATATATATATATATATATATATATATATATATATATATATGTATGTAAATTATAACTAAAAGGTAAACTTTTAGAGAGTTGGACCTATTGTGAAATAAGGAAAGCTCAATATACTGGATAGAGCAAAAATATGGTACGCACTTATCAATCATACTTTTTTCCTCTGATGATAAGATTTTAATCTTTGAAAAACCTGGTTTAAGGAAAGAAAGAGATGAAAAATAAATGTTTTTATTAACTAAACTACTCCTTGTTTTGAACAACTGAAAATACCGATTTGCTTCCATTTGCAGGTCTTACTAATTTTCATTGACGTACCATATATATATATATATGTATATATATGTATTATATAATAATTTTGGTCCTGGAAGTATATAAAAAAAATGGCCAGTCTCTCTCTTTTCAATCCCCTTTAAGTGCGTCTGGACTCACCTATATTTTGAGCACTTTCTCCACACTTCTCCCACGCAAAGAGTTTTCTTCACATTCTACAATTCATCTGACTTATTTTCAACGGAAATTTACCACCCGGACAATCTGCATATATTTTTCACGGAATTTTTCTTTTCATTCACTGCGTTTTTTTAACAAAAATTCCTTTAATAATAATTTTCATATTTTTCAAATATTTGAACTTTGTTTTTTTCGAAAGCCAACTTATCCATCTGTATTTCTCCTCTGGTGATAAGATTTCGATCTTTGAACAGCCTTGGCTTAAGGAAAGAATAATAAACACTAGTTTATTACTGAATACACCTTGCATTGAACAATAGAAATTTGAAATAAATTTGGACAATCGTCGCATATTAATCACTCTTTTTTCTTCTATCTCTCTCTCTCTCTCTCTCTCTCTCTCTCTCTCTCTCTCTCTATATATATATATATATATATATATATATATATATATATATGTATATAAATGTATATATATATATGTATATGTATATATATATATATATATATATATATATATTGCTATGCGTATGTATGCATAGGTGTGTGAATCTATTGGCCTCTATGTATTTGTATCTATGTGCTTGTGTGAGTTTACATGCTTGAGTGGTAGTGTGCGTGCGTGTTAACCCTTTAAATACGGTCAGTCTCCAGCGTGTCTAAATTTACAGTATAATCCCTCGTGTGTTTTTAAAACAGCGCACTGGCTACGGCCATAGCGACGTTAACACGTGCATAATTTAAATGTACGCACGCACGCTCACACTCACTAGCAGACGGTTAGTGAGGGGAGGGAGATAGACTGACGAACAAATGTACGTCCACACACACACACACACACACACACACACGCAGACACGTGCGTGCGTGCGTGCGTGCGACCAGCCGGGCAAAGGGAGTACAAATGCGTTTACATGTTTTGTATTCCCAAAAGTCATATTCATTATCAGAAAAGGGTCACGTGGTTTAAGTAGTAAAGGCGACCAAACATTGGAATAAGTTTGGCTAAATTGGGAGGTGAGGGATTACCATTTTGCCGAGGCAGTTTAATTGCGGAAGGCATTGATTCGTTGTCTAGGTGACATAATTGATAAAAACATTGATATATTAACCAGATATGGGGGTTCCATAAGTGTGCGACATGCTCCCCTTGTGGCGTCCGAAGAATTTACCAAAGTTGGACCGAGGGAAGTATTCAGAACATTTTCAGTCATGCATCAATTAATATCCATGGAAGCCCTTAAAACAAAATTACATTCAGATAACTGGAATTAAAATCATTATAGAACGATCAGTAATTGTCATAACAAGCTAAACGCTCGCCACAATGTTAGCGTATTAATAAAACATAGTTTAATAATGTTTAATTAGGTTCTAAACTGAATTAATTTAACAGACTATTAATTTAAATAATTTAATAATGGTTAATTATAATGAAACAAACAAATTCAATAGACTTTTTAATTGCTTATTTGAAAACATTAACAAATTGTAATGGTTTTATTCGAATTCCAAAGTGGTTCGGTGTTTATTTACGCCCGACGATTCGTTGTAAGAAAAGAATAAGACTATGATCTAGATATAAACAAATGGCTGATATATGTTTTTTTCCTTCTATTTATCTACCTGCCACAGAGTCTTTTTATCGGCATATTTTTGTTTACAATACCTTCAAATTAATGGATGGAGCACAAATAAATCCAAATCGGACATGGAAACCCACCTATATTTTCAAAGTTCCATTCTTGTATAGAACTCTCTGTTTTGATTGGTTGGAGGACGTTTAACGTAATCATTTTTTATCGAGATGTTTGTATTGATGGATGGTAAAATGACAAACCTAAATCCGAAATAAAAAACGCTTTTATTTCTAAAATTCCCATGCATCCAACAGATTTTACGTCTGCATTTCATTATTACGACCATTACTCTAACTAGTACGACGATTATGAATATGAAGAAATAAATGAATGAAAAGGAATTAAAAAGAATCGCACGAAAAAAAAGAAAGAAGAAAACTAAGAGAACCAGCTATAGAAAAACACAAGTTTCTTAATGAGTTGATAAAGAATGAAAGTAACGGAGGGTCAATTAGGGCTGAAAAAACCCCAACAAAAACCAACAACGGATGAAAGAAATGGCGTTGGTTACCGAGCGATTGGTCATGCGAAACAGAAAGCGAAAGTAGGTGTTTGTGTCATGGTTGGCCAATTCGGATAATGGCGATTGTCATGGATTCCCAATTTACGAAATAAAACTAATGAAAACGAAGAAATAGAAGAAGAAGAAAAAACAGAAAGAAGAAAAAGTCGGAAAGGGAAAATAGAAGAAGAAAATGCAGCGGAAGAAGAATGTAAGGTGAAGAAGAAGACAGAGGAGAATAAGAAAAAAAAACAGCAGTAGCAGTATGAGAGGAAGAAGAAGAAGAAGAAGAAGAAGAAGAAGAAGAAGAAGAAGAAGAAGAAGAAGAAGAAGAAGAAGAAAAAATACAACGTAAGAAGAAGGGGGAGATGATGTAGAAGAAGAACAGGAAGTAGAAGACGGTATAATAATAATAATAATTATAATAATAATAATAATAATAATAATAATAATAATAATAATAATAATAATAATAATAATAATAATAATTATAATAATAATAATAATAATAATAATAATAATAATAATAATAATAATGATAATAATAATGATAATAATAATAATAATAATAATAATAATCATAATAATAATGATAATGATAATGATAATAATAATAATAATAATAATAATAATAATGATAATAATAATGATAATAATAATAATAATAATAATAATAATAATGATAATAATAATAATAATAATAATGATAATAATAATAATAATGATAATAATAATAATAATAATAATAATAATGATGATAATAATAATAATAATGATAATAATAATAATAATAATAATAATAATGATAATAATAATGATAATAATAATAATAATAATAATAATAATAATAATAATAATAATAATAATGATAATAATAATAATAATAATAATGATAATAATAATAATAATGATAATAATAATAATAATAATAATAATAATAATAATAATAATTATTATAATAATAATAATGATAATGATAATGATAATAATAATAATAATAATAATAATAATAATGATAATGATAATGATAATAATAATAATAATGATAATGATAATAATAATAATGATAATGATAATGATAATAATAATAATAATAATAATAATAATAATGATAATAATAATAATAATAATAATAATAATAATAATAATAATAATAATAATAATAATAATGATAATAATAATAATAATAATAATAAAAACTAATGACTATGTACAATGCACTGCACCCAAAAGACGACACGGGCAGACTCTACGTGAAAAGAAATGAAGGAGGTAGAGGACTGGTAAGTATAGAAGACTGTGTGGAAGACACCAAAAAAGAGCTGGAGAAATATGTAACCTAGAACACGGAAAGACTGATCACCACAGCAAGAGACACCAGCCCAACAAACAACCCCGGAAGCACTGAACCCAGAAACAAAAAGACAAGAAAGGAAAAGTGGGAAGAAAAACAACTACATGGACGCTTTATAAGACTCACAAGCGATGAAGCCAATGAAAACAGCTGGGCATGGCTAAGAAAAGGAAACCTGAACAGAGAAACGGAATCTCTGCTGACGGCCGCACAGAACAATGCGATTAGGACAAACTTTATTAAAGCAAAGATAGATAAAACCCAGGAAAACAGCAAATGCAGATTGTGTGGACAAAGAGACGAAACGATAAATCATATAATAAGTGAATGCAGCAAGCTAGCACAAAAGGAATACAAGAACAGACATGACAGCATGGGGAAAGAAGTACACCGGGAAATGTGCAAACAACTGAATTTCGAATATGCAAGAAAACGGTACAAACACAAACCAGAAACTGTACTAGAAAACGAAAAACACAAAATCATATGGGATATGAATGTACAAACAGACAAACCCATAACAGCAAGGAGACTGGATATGATAATAATCAACAAGAAAGAAAAATCCTGCAAAATCGTGGACTTTGCCGTTCCAGCAGACCACAGAGTGAAGATCAAAGAGACGGAAAAGAGAAGCAAATATACTGAACTTGCCAGAGAATTGAAAGGAATATGGAACATGAAGAAAGTCAGTATAACACCAATAATCATAGGAGCACTAGGAACAGTCCCCAAAAACATCGAGAAAAGACTAGGAGAAATAGGAATCAAAGGGATAACTGAGACCATACAAAGGACAGTAATGATCAAAACAGCTACAATCCTGAGAAATGTCCTCGAATGCGGAAACCAACTCACATAAGCAACGAATGGAGAAGAAACACATGGAAGCACAAAACAACAGAACCGGGGAAAATACAACCGCACGAGAGAGGCGCAAGCATAGGCTGACGCCACGAAAATTATGGACAGAGGGTCGAGGAGGGAAAGCGCAAAACCAGACCTCCACTGGAAGAGCGCGGACAGCTCTGGGACCTTGGGAAGGCTTGTTGCCACTCGGGCCCCAGAGGGGACCAATGGCCCTTATCAGCGGGAAATCGTTGGTAGGTGGCTGTTGCGATTACCGCAAGGTCATCAGCGGTGATGAACGAAAAGTAGTGGAGCATACTAGAGGCCTGAGGAGACTTGTTGTCACTCAGACTCCAGGGAATACCACAGGTTGTCGGCAGTGGGTGACCACTGACGATGACCAGTGTGATAACTCCTAGTGAGTAAATAATAATAATAATAATAATAATAATAATAATAATAATAATAATAATAATAATAATAATAATAATAATAATATGAAGAAGAAGAAAAACAAGAACGAACAAAAAGGATGTAAGAAGAAACTTAACAAAGAAAAAAAGATGATGATGAAGACAAAATAGCAAAGGAAAACAACACGACTGCCAAATAGATTTTTTTTAAAGTGAGCTTAATCCATAAGATGAGAAAGATGTTTTTTTTAATCATTTCAAATATAAATAAAAGAAGACGACAACGGAAGATATTTCTTTTTTTAAATGAAGAAAAAAAAGCTGACCTTTTGTAAATTTCAGATTGGAAATGGATGAAGAGGATTTGTGTATATTCCTAGCTTTTGGGGGGCACGGGTGGCGGCTAAATATCTAGATGACTTTTGGGGTGATTCTGTAGGGCTGTATTTGCATGTGCGTCAATATTTATTGGCATAATGCTTCGTATGTTTAAAATGTACGTATGAACGTGCGTTTTGAGGTACGACAACGATTATACAGAATATATAAGCCCATACATATATATATATATATATATATATATATATATATATATAATTAATTATTAAAGACAATATATGTACTATCATATATCATCAGATCCTTTTACTTTGTTGTCTCCTTTGAAGATTCAGCTCAATGTTTGTCAATTATTGATAACAGAGCAAAATATAGAACAGTTTTTTATTATATTCCAATAACAAACCATGGTTATTGGAATATAATAAAAAAAACTGTTATATATATATATATATATTATTAAATATTAAAGTGTTTTCTTAACTACAGACGATATCGTTTCGTTTTGGGCTCTTTACCCTCATCGGTGCAGGAGTGGTGGTTGCCGGATCGAACGCAGTTCGTAGATTCAGGCTCGAATAACGAGACAAACGCTCAGGACAACACGGCTATCAGCAATCAGCACAGGCAGTAATTGAAAATATTAACATTTACCCGGCAGGGGGTGGGGGGAGGATTATGCTGTCAACAGTAAACATTACATTTTATTTATGCGAAGCAGGCACACACAAAATACTATCAAGAGATTGTTCAGCAAACGTTTTCCAAACATGCCATATAGCTGGGTGACAGTCTTTTTTTTAAACTCCCCAGACAATTTCTTAAAGGAGCTCATAACAATATTTATTCAAATAAACATTAAATTATTTTTACATACGCCGGGTTTCAAGTTTCCGCTATCATCAGTGTAGAAGATGATGATTTCAGACGGTCGCAAGATTCGAAGCCAGTTAGAGAATCATCCCAGACTGTGCAGGCAACCGCTCTAACGAAACGGCCACGAGAAATTACCACGTAAAGAAAGGGAATTACATTCTATTTATTCCAAGCAGGCATATACCGTAAATTATCGAGAGAGTGTTCAACAAACGTTGTCAAAACATACCATATATATATATATATATATATATATATATATATATATATATATATATATATATATATATATATATTATTGGCTACATATTTGAATACATGTTTCAGCTCCGATCTCTTGCGAAATTTAGTTTCTTCGGGGCTTTTTACAATATATATATATATATATATATATATATATATATATATATATATATATATATATATATATATATATATATATATATTATTTATCTCCCTATAACCGCTGAAAGATATGACACAAGGTCAGAAGGCGAGAATTGAAAAGCGAGCGCCTAAGAGGTAGAGCACCCTAGCCTACAAGAAATGGTTAAGCAGTCCCGTCGGCATTCCTGATAGGGGCACCTCATGCGATTAGCAATAGACTCAAAACGCGAGAAGGTAAGGCCTACAGAGGGTGGCCTTCCTCGAACTGCACAGAACACCATACCTCAGACTGACAGAGTAAGACCAAAAGAAATCACAACGGCCCACCCTCTGTCGGACTGATTGTCGAGGACGAATCCTTGACTAGTATAAAAAGTTCTGACACAAGGTCATATATATATATATATATATATATATATATATATATATATATCACTGACGATGACTTGTATGATTACTTCTATTGAGCAGATATAATAATAATAATAATAATAATAATAATAATAATAATAATAATAATAATAATAATAATAATAATAATAATAATAATAAATATATATTTTTTTTAATGGTGCCAACCTAGGCTGACACCACACAACATATTTGCATAGGGTCAAGGAGGATGAGAAGACCGGGGAGGAACAGCACAAATCAGACCTCCACTGGAAGTGCAGAGACTGCTGGGACCTTGGGGAGGCTTATTGCCACCCAAATCCCAGAGAAGACCAATGGTCCTTACTAGCGAGAAATCAATGGTAAACGGCTGTTGTGATACTGCAAATTTATTTTCGGCGGCTATCGAAAAGAGGTGGAGAATACTGGAAATCTGGGGAGACTTGTGTCACTCAGACTCCAGGGAATACCACCGGTTGTCGGTGAGCAATCACTGATGACCTGTGTAAGAACTCCTAGTGAGTAAATAATAAAAATAATAATAATAATAATATAATAAACATAAAATAAATAGTAATAAATTTGATAGAAATGATAATAACTTAGATATTGAAAAGAAAGAATAAATGAACGCAACATGTAACTGTAGAATAAGGGTGAATTGTCTTTTCCAAAATAATTGTTTAGCAAAAAACATAATCTATCAATGCACAATATACACTATTAGAAACTCAAATAACAATATATATATATATATATCTATATATATATATATATATATATATATATATATATATATATATATATATATATATATATATATAGGATGATTAGTATTGATTTTACAAACAGATTATAATCATAAAAGCATATTTCATTACAAAAAAACACAGATATAGCACATTAATATCTAACTATTTTGGGGAACGTTAATATTGCGGGTGATGTCTTGGAGCTGAATGAAAAATCGTATTTTGGGATAGAATATGTACATTTTTAGACGATTGGTGCAGATCATGTTTAAGCAAGAAACTGGAAATCTTAAATGTTAAACTTTAAAGACAGAAAAATACATAATCGTAGAAGTGAAATAGCCACAAACTGTAGATATAGAATAAACTTTACTTTGTGATAACCAATAAAAAATCTAACGAACTTAAAAATAAAGAGAAAAAATAATTGAACAAAAAAATGAAAAAGTGAATTGAAATCTTCATTCGATCAACGTCTGTTTGACTAATAAAAGAAAACAAGCGCACCAAATAAAAACTAAACTAAAAAAGTATATAGGTATTTAGTAAGGTAGTATGCAATACAAAACAAACCGAAACGGTGAAAGAGAAGATGAACAAAAACAAATAATTGATAACAATAAATGCGATATTTTTCTTTAAAAACTTATCTATTTTATGTCAGTAAATCTTTCACTTAATGTCCAGGATGATGGAAAATTCTTTGATATTTCGGGAGAAACACTCATTTTTAAAAACAAACGTTCTTTTCATTTACAGAGACGAAAAGTCCCAAGATGGATGTTATGTAAAAGGGTGGTAGGTTGGCAGAAAATATAAGGTTCATCAGAACATTGAAAATAAAATATTTTATTTATTTATTAATTAATGTTTGTCTTATTATTTATTTATGTTTTTTTTTAAATTATTGCATTGTAGAATTATATTTCTTTTAATTAATATTTTTCTTTTATATTGATTAGTATTATTTTTTTATTTACACATTTTATTTAAATTCACAACGAGTGATTTTTTTAATTAGTTTATAAAGTTCAGTATTAAACTTATGATAATTTTAATATATTTATTTTATATTAAACTTATTTATTTATTTTGTTTATTTAGTTGTTATTAATTTTATACTTAAATATATATATTAAAATTAATTAGTTGTTATTAAATTTATACTTAACTATATATTAAAATTAATTAGTTGTTATTAAATTTATACTTAAATATATATTAAAATTAATAACGGGCGAATATTTCACTAGAAAAACAAAACAACTTGACAGTTTAAAAGGGTTTGTACAACATATCTTTTTAAAAATATACTTATGTATAAGGTAGGAAGAAAAAACACGAAATGGCTTTACTTAACAAAGGAATCACGTGATTAGTACAGCTGACCCCCTGTAGAAAGTTCGAGTTTTGTGTGTTAGACATACTCAGATATAAAGAGCACGAAATACTTCTTTTTTTTTTTAAACAGAAGTGAAATTCCATTTGTTGATTGCAACAAATAAGAAGTGTGGAGAAAAAAAATAAGGTACTCTAATTGGTAGGAGGTTTGATTTGACGCTGATTGAAAATAAGAAATAAATGAAAAAGAAAATGATTTCCTTCGGGAATGAAAGACAAATGTTTCTTACGGTGACTAAGTGGTTAACAACACGGACTGATGACCTGGGTGTGTCGGGTTCGAATCCACTTTCACCACCCCCACCCCAACCCCCAACACACACACACACACACACACACGCATATATATATATATATATATATATATATATATATATATATATATATATATATATATATATGAGAAAGGAAGGATGAGAGTAATCCGACGTAATGGGAAATGAAAAAGGAAAAACCAAGAGATGTTTTTTTTTATATATTCATCAACGTTTCGTCTTTATTTGTAAGACTTCCTCAGGATTATAATTTAAAGAAAAATGTCATGCAAGTACATCGAAATATTGGGTAGACATGATGGGTCGATGAGAAAAAGCTACTACTTTTTCCCATCGACCCATCATGTCTACCCAATATTTCGATGTACTTGCATGACATTTTTCTTTAAATTATAATCCTGAGGAAGTCTTACAAATAAAGACGAAACGTTGATGAATATATATAAAAAATATCTCTTGGGTTTTTTTCTTTTATCATTTCCCATATATATATATATATATATATATATATATATATACATACGGCATAATCACGTTGACACATCGGTACCCGCTAGATAACCGAATTTAAGCTTGGCCAGTGCTAAAATGAGTAACCATTTGGGATTACCAGGCGCTGTATGTGGACCCATACCTATGGGAAAATAGCGTCGCCAAGTGTCTATCGTGGCGACTATGGCAAACACCCTTGAATGGCAGTTACCAATAAGGTGGCCGGAAACCAGGGAGTAGTCCCTCCTGCAGTAGTCCCTCCTGCAGTAGTTACTAAAAACCCTGATGGTAATGATATATATATATATATATATATATATATATATATATATATATATATATATATATATATTATACTGAATCTGAGTTAATCAGCATTTGTTTCTCTGAGGCAATTTCTCTATATATTTTAATAACAAAATACACGCTAAAATATTCCTCATTTTGGATTGAGTTATGTTTTTAAAAATGCTTCCATTTATTTGTCCTAATTAGCCATACATTGAAATTAACTCACTGAGTGAACAATGTCTTACTAAGTTTCTACCTATCACTCTCATCTCTTTCTCTCTCGCTCTCTCCCTCTCTCTACCCTTTTCCCTCTTTCTCATTATAGATTGTTTGACCCTCGCTCTTATACGGTATCTATCAATTTTACGCCTGTCTCTTTCTCCCTCTCCCCCTCTCTCTGTATATGTTGGAGGATTTCACTTAATGCATATACGCAGTTTTTTTCTAATTTAGATATGCGTTTTTAAATTGAACTCTTAAATTTAACGAAAATGAAACGACGCAAAAGAAGGAATATTGTCTAATTTTGTATATTACACTTTGAAACAAGGAGATCAGACAATAAATTGAATTAACTATTTTGAATACGAACTCATATATTAAAGATAGCAAAAGAAATTAAAAAAATAGAAAAGGAAAAGAAAGACGTAGACAAAACAACTGTGCAAATAAATAACTGCTGCCACGCCAAACGAGGCGGGTTCGTTGCGCGCCGTTCATCTACTGCTTTTCCAATCTCCATGTGGTAATGTTTACATTTTTACATCTGGCTACATGTGCGTGCGTGTGCGCTTCTTCGTCCTTGCGAATCTTTCGAATTTCGATCGTTCTCACGCTAGCCCGTGATTGAACAACATCGACAAACCTATCTACGTCAAAAACCAATAAAAAAAGAATTAAAATTAAATATATATATATTCTGAAAGGAAAAATAAACACAATATATATATATATATATATATATATATATATATATATATATATATGTGTGTGTGTGTGTGTGTGTGTGTGTGTGTGTGTTAATGGAAATCGTTCCAGACAAGGCATGCAGCCACTTGATGTAAACTAAACAAAAAAATACTACTTCAAGGTAAAAATAACTAGCCAACGATGAGTGTGATATGGATAGATTCTGACCCAGAAAACAGTAATTCTTTCTCCTTTGTCAGAAATATCGCTCATGAATATGATGACTAAAGGATAAAATAAGGGAAGCGAGAGTTACGAGGCTGCCGAAAGTAAACTCAAGGTCTTTCTATCTCTCTCTCTCTCTCTCTCTCTCTCTCTCTCTCTCTCTCTCTCTATATATATATATATATATATATATATATATATATATTTTTTTTTTTTCGGCTAAACTTGTCACTAGTTTTCATTACAAATTTGTTTAGGTTTTAGTCGTATTCAATCACTTCCACGTTTTACTCTGATGAGTGTGGACGAAAACCGGTTCAGTACATTAATTAATTTCTTTTTAATCGTTTTCTCTCGTTTTTATATTTGTTTAATCTCATTCTACCCTCCCAAAAATGTCCCAAACGTCCGTATTCCTCGCCGTTATCAAATTTTGTACCACGAAAAATTTATTTAAATATATATATATATATATATATATATATATATATATATATATATATATATATATATTTTAGTGAAATACTTTTGAAAATCAACACATGGTGCAATTTAAATGAAAAATTATTTATTTATTTATTTATTTTTCAAGCTTTCGTTGTAAAACGACTTTGGCTTATAGTTTTTTTTTCTTTTCTTCTTCTTCCTCATTTTGATGGTATTAACCACGAGGGGTCGAATCACGTTAGAGGCAGAAAAACACACATCAAGTTGTAAACAATGTTGTAATAAGTAGAATTCTGTCGATGTTTGGCGCAGATTATCGCTTTTTGAATAACGAAATTGACAACATCGTTGAAGCACGCATGAAAATGTATTTAAGTGAAATATTTTGAAAATCAACGCATGGTGCAATTTAAATGAAAAATCATTTATTTAATTTGTTTTTAAGCTTTTGTTGTAAAAAAATATATATATATATATATATATATATATATATATATATATATATAGATATACTCTATGATAAAAGCCAGTGTGTATTTATTTGTACATTAATAAATATATGTACTTCCATCTCGTCACATAAAAGTTCTAGGCCTCGACGAAACCAGTTCAAAGGATGAGGGAAAGCGAGAAAAAACATGTATGTAGTGTTCGGTTTACATCAACAAGTCGAAGTTTCGGAGTGCATGACCCCCTCAGGGTCGCTAATTAAGAATAGCTAGTCTGAGGAGGTTATACTGACTGAATCCCCGTCTTGTCGATGTAACACATCACATGCATATACCAGCTCTACTACTACTAATATATATATATATATATATATATATATATATATATATATATATATATATATATATATATATATATGTGTGTGTGTGTGTGTGTGCGTGCGTGTGTGTGAGTGATCAGGGTAATTTCCTAAAAGTAATAGAACGGATGGTTATGATTTTTGGAATATACTTTCTGAAAAAAAAAAAAAATACAGCGTTCATATAAATAAATTTGTTTTTGATAATTTTTTTATGAACAGATCATTATGAATTTTGGAATACATATTCTCGGCAACACGGTGATTAACATAACCACATCATTACTTTTTGTAAACTTTACCATTCAGGGGGTGCGCCCATCTAAACCGCACCCCCAAAAACTTTAAATCTCCTAAACTAATGATCCGTTCATTATAAATTATGGAATATATAATTTTGTACACGTCTTTATAAATAAAATAATTATATATATATATATATATATATATATATATATATATATATATATATATATATATATATATATATATATATAGTACTTCATGTATCCACATAAAATGTTATAAGGAGATATAATTTTTATGTGTCAGTTTTCAGTATTTACTTCAACAGTGCTCGATACGTCAGTAGAGCTAGGTAGTAAGCAATGAAAATATATATGGCAATCAAGCTACACAGAGGCTCCCGTGTTTTATCCCCGGGGGGAATCGTCAGGCTTACTATATATATATATATATATATATATATATATATATATATATATATATATATATATATATATATATTATAGAGTTAAGTATGTTTAAATGTTTATATATTTTATGTACACAATTCACTTCTAAATAAATTAATCGATCATTATAAATTTGGAACACAGCTTCTAGGAGTAAAAGGTCCTATTGTGAACTTTATTTAGTTTAATTATGCAAAATGGTAAAAAGGGGGGTTACATCGTGAAAATTCAGATTCCTTCGATTTTTTAAAAAATGTTCACAATATATATTAGACATCAATTCATAAATATTCCTCAAATTTCTGTTTCTTTGAAGTATTTTAAAGAGTGTTTTGGGGGCATAATATGGGCATGATATGGGCACACACTCCCAATTGAAAATTCAAATATTTCAGATTTGCATTGAATTTGATCCATAGGCATTGGTCATCAATTAAGCAACGTATTCTAGATTTTAATTTCTTCTGAAGACCTCTTAAGCTCAAGCTTTAAATTTGAGCCATTTTCTAGAATCAAAATCTTGTAATGAATTTGATGAAAATTATAAGTATTCTAGGCATCTAGAGACCTCTACTGTGAAACATTAGGATTTTTCTGCTAGTCTGTTGGATCGAGGATATATTTAATGTAATAAGTTAATCGGAGAATATTTCTTGGAAGTACTTGTAAAACAAGCACACATGCAACACTGCGGCGATGCGACAGTGAGGAGGGATTGTCAGACAGTACGGGACCTGTTGGTTAGAAATTCTTTTTTTTTTATCTTGTTCAAGAGTGAAAGGCTAATTGTTGGTGCACTAGATATGACAACAATACTTCATGCACAGGTGAATGGTGGCTTTATAAAGATATACTGTACTGGCAGGTGTGATAGATTTTCTAGACCGGTAAAGGGAGCCTACCTTCTTTGCTCGTACTTATTCCAACTCATGTTGCATGAGAATGTCAGGTCGAGGGGTTTAAACGTTAGAATTTCGGGAAGAGTGCTATCGGCTATAATAATCGGCGGTTGGAAAGAATTTTATAGTTGTTAAATGAAAAATAGGTTTGTGTTGGTAGCATTAAATGCGACTATCTATTTTTTAGGCTCATTCAACCACATACACAGTTTGACTTATTTCCAAATAATTTTTTGTCCATTCTTAAATTTAAATCCGTTTCCAGTTCTTGTAGCGACGATGGTGGACGATATCGAAACTAGTTACCTTTTTTTTCTAAAATTCACCATAAATGATGGCAAGATAAGATGTTTAACTTCACTAGAATGTTTTTCGTGCCATTCAATAACAACTCTAGGAGAGTAGAAAGTGAACCTTATTTCGTCCTTGAGTTCTCACATTCCATGTGCGATGTTTCTGAAGACCTCTTAAGCTCAAGCTTTAAATTTGAGCCATTTTCTAGAATCAAAATCTTGTAATGAATTTGATGAAAATTATAAGTATATTATAATATTAATGCTCTATCCAGTATAGGATTTGCTATCTCCTGAGTTGGAATCTATCTAGCACTTGTTGGCTAGTTTGTTTTTTTTACCTTGAAGTATTTTGTAGCTTCTTACATCAAATGGCTTCATGCTTTATCTGGAATAATTTCTATTAAAAAAAATTAATGAGGAATTCTGTCTATACATGAGAGAGAGAGAGAGAGAGAGAGAGAGAGAGAGAGAGAGGGGGATAGAGAGATATAATTCTTAAAGTAAGTTTAATTCCTATTTTTAGAATTTCTGGGAAATCTGATGATGCTTATTAGGCGCATAAAACCACGTGTAATGTTGGATCTGTGGAATGTGCCGAAACGTTCAGAATTGTATCATGACCGTCGCTCAGTCTTGAGAGACAATGGATACACCATGTGAGGCTACTTGTGCATGTAATTGTGAAGGAAGGGTTGCGAAACTACACCTTTTCTGAGTCGGCACTGGCAAGGAGAAATCCAGGACGACTAGAAACAATGCCGTGATAAGCGGACAGCACATACAGCACCTGGTATTCCCAAATGGTCACCCATCTGGTACTGACCAGGCTCAACGTTGCTTAAGTTCGGTGATCTAACAGGAACCGGTGTGTCAACGTGATTTTTCCAGAATTGTATCAGCTCTATTATATCTATATACTATTGAAACTCTTGGGATCTTGACCTCATCCTTTTTTTACGTCATCATTAGTTCATATTTTTGACGTCATCATTTTGGTGATAACCGAGAACAGTAGATGATCATCATTTTATGACCTTATCATACGCGCACAGTGAATGATGACCGCACTCTTCAAATCAGCGAGAGAGGGTAGAAACTATTTTTTTTTATCTAGACGAACTGTGATCCGAAAGGGTACGGGTCGTCTACTAGATGAACGTCTAGATCATTGGGGGTCTATTTTTTTAAATTTATAATATTGAGCGCTCTATGAAATAACATTTAAATACATGATCTGGTCCCTGTCGAATCACCGTAGAGTTGCACCCCTGTGCTTGTTTTATACGTACTTCCACGAAATGTGCTCCGATGAACTTACTGCAAAGCACCAATGACCCAACGACTAGCAGCAAAATCCCACCTCTTAACTGTAGAGGTCCCTAGATGTCGGACGATTTTCTACCTTGATAGCTTCTTTCCTCGGACCTCTTGCCTTTGGAACTCCCTTCCTGTGCCCTGTTTTCCCGGCAATACAAACATGCAGAACTGTTAATGTAATGTGAACAAACATCTTGCTGCCTAATTCCCCACCCAGGTGGCCCTCGTATAAATCTTGCTCCTATCACAGTAGTCCCATACGTTTCAGTAGCAATATGTCTTTAATTATAAATTAATCTACATTCTTTTATACGTATTTATTACGTGTGTGTTTATGATTTGCTTATGATTTGTTCGAAACACGTGCGTGTGTGCGCGCCCGCGTTTCTACCCCCCCCCCGAAACATTTCGAATTCGTGCTTTAATCCGGGTTCCTCCTTCTCCTCCTCACACGAGGAAATGCGAATAGTTTCCCCCTCTACACGAGAACCGGTGCTCAATATAGCAGCTCTTGCCACGCGAATCCAGAGTCTGGGAAGTTCCCGTCTTGCCATGATTGTTCCCGACTCCCCACCCGTGTTCCTTTCGTAGAAGGATAAGGAAGAGGAGAAATTAAATCAAACTAAACAATTACCCGTTTTCTTCCCTTCTATGCATACGGGTGGGTCACTCTCTTTCTATGTTGCACTCTCTCTTTCTCTCTGTATCATCTCAATTGCTCTATCGTTCCTCCCATCTTCTCTCTCTCTCTTTCTTTCTTTCTTTCTCTCTTTCTCTCTTTCTCTCTCTCTCTGTATCTGTTTCTCCCTCATTGCTTCGTTTTTATATCTTTATATCTCTTCTCTTTTTATATCTCTGTTAACTCTCTCTCTCTCTCTCTCGCTCTTTCTCTTATCTCTCTTTTCGTATTGCTTTTCATCATTCTCTCTCCATCGCTTTTTACTTTCATCGCCATCTATATTCGTTGTCTTACTCTCTCTTACTCTATCATTTTACACCCCCCCCCACACACACACAAACCATCTATCTATCTATCTATCTATCTATCTATCTATCTATCTATCTATCTATCTATCTCGTATCCCTTTCTGTTTCTTAGCGCACTTCTCTCTTTTTATTTCTCGTAGTTTTCCTCTTTTCCTCTTTCTCTCTTTCTCTTCTTTCCGTATCTCCCTCCCTCTTTCGTTTTACTCGTTCTCTTTCTAAGCCCCCCTCCCTTCCTTACCTCACATATTTTTCACTCTTTCATCTTTGCCTTCTTTTTTTTCTGTGTCGGCCTCTTTATTTCTTACCCTGCTTTTTCTCCGTCTCTCTCATCTCTATCTATCTATCTATCTATCTATCTATCTATCTATCTATCTATCTATCTATCTATTCCCCACTCTTGTCTTTCCCTTTCCTCTGTTATGATCACCCTCAACTTTCTTGCGTAATATCTTTCTATTCCAGTAGTAATACTGCTGTAACTATTCATGAACACTCTGATCTATTTAATTCCACGTCGTCATTTATCCAGAGAGGACGTTTTTGAAATGCCTATTTCTCAGACCAATGTGTGTGGGGAGAGACGCATATGTCCGACAAGTACCATTCCGTCTATTCTATCTTAGAATATTGTTTGTAGTCGACGCCATGGTACAGTGGTCGATAAAGACGCTTACGACATTTGTATGAAGATTACAGAGTGTGCTACAGCAGTTCGGCGTGAGTTCCGTGGCCGCTTCAGCATTCACCAGAATCACGCTGTTCCCACTCGTAACACATTTTTATTTTTGTTCCAATCTAGAGTGCCTCTTTTGGGGAGCTTAATTTTTCCCATATTAAAAACCCAATTTGCGTCTAAATCTGCGCTCGTGGGAAGGCAAGTAAATAGGGACACAACATGAGGGATGTCGTTTTTTCGGACTTGATTTTCTTAAATGATAATATATTACGAAAAGATAGATCAATGATAACATTTTGAAGTTAAATTTAACTCTGCTACACCCCATAGACACACACACACACACACACACACACACACAATATATATATATATATATATATATATATATATATATATATATATATATATATATATATTTAAAGAAGTGAGGCTACCAACATTTGTAAAACACTTTTTTCAAAAATTGTTTATTATTATATTGTTCAATGATTTTATACTTTTATAATTTTTTAACGCGTTTCAAGAATCAAGGCTCTCTTCAGATATTCTTTCCATTTGAAATTTTTATTTTTAACAGTTTGGCGTTTCTGCACATGTGTGCGCGTGTGGGTGCTTGTCTATGTGTTTTCATATCTTTTACTTCTCTGGGTCAAAGTTATGTGTTTTTTTAAGCATGTGTGTTTCGGACTTTTATCTTTCCGGTCATGATGTGTGTGATGATTGGGTACATTTTGATCAGTTTTTCCGTTTTATAGGTGAACCCTTGAGATTTTATGATTTTGTCGTCAATGTGTCTGCACGTGTGTGTGCGGTTAGTTTTGGTTTGTGTACTGGATTTTCATTGGCGCAACATCCATAGAAACAAATAAAATACATGTACTATATATATATATATATATATATATAAAATATAGTAACACGAAATTACATAATCATCGATGCAATAATTTATTTCAACCTTGTGGTATTGTCAAGCATCGAAGTTAGATGATTACAAGGTTGAAATACATTATTGCATCGATGATTATGTAATTTCGTGTTACTATATTTTATTTTATTCTTGCTCTGTTTATTACATTCAGCTCTCATACCCGGATTTCCTCCTGGAATTTATTTCATTATAACACAATATATATATATATATATATATATATATATATATATATATATATATATACAAATATATATATAAATATATATATACATATAATGAAGTGATGAAATAGATCAAATTTGCATAATTTACAATTTTTTAACTCATCAAGTGTTAAAGCAGGGAATACTAATACAAATTGACCTTTAAACCATGGCTTTTCAAAGATATCGCTCTTATCGTCAGAAGAGATGACCAATAACAATTGAATATTAATTATTTGTAGTAACTATTTTGAAAATGCAAAAATGAAAAAACTTTAAACAAACATCATCAGGAAAAAAATGTCTCAATATAAGTCCTGAAACAGATCAAACACGATTCAAATAATGGGCAGACAGTTGTATCAAACGTAAATGATCCAGACTGTTTAAAAAATAAGTTGAACAATGTTCTATGTTTGCTTGAACACTTAATGAGTTAATAGACTTGTAAACTGTGCAAATTTGATCTATTTAATCAGTTAATTATCCGTATATAAATGCTCTATCTACTATATTGAGCCTCACTGTATCTCGATAGGATCTAGTATGAATTTTGATATTTATACTATACAGTTACATATATATATACATATATATATATATATATATATATATATATATATATATATATATATATATGAAAATATAAATATGTTTCGAAGTACAACATTTATAAATTGTTTTAAATAACAGCGCGATTTTTGTCTGCGGAAATTTGGTCTCGGGAGCTCTTTCGTCCAACATCTCATCAAGAGAAATCGTTGAAATACAAAATGTAAACAAATAAAATTCACGAGAAAAAATCAAAATGGGGAAATTTACTATATATATGTGTGTGTGTGTGTGTGTGTGTGTGTAAGGAGAGTTGTGTTTCTATATCAGAGATCGTACATAACGGTGACATGCATTTAATTTGTACATACGCTATTAAAATGTCCAGGATCACAGGCAGGTGTCAGCTTCACACGCGCGATCAAAGGATATGATAGTCGCACACGAATGAAACGGCTAACACGGAAATTGAAGACACTGGTTACCTGGTCAGGCGATCATCCATTTCGCACGTGGATCTCTGAGTTGCCGCCTGCGAAGCTTTTTCGTTTGATAATCTGCAATTTGCTCTGCTTTCGTTGGGTATTGATCACTTTCTGCTGGTTGAGTCTGTCTAGTCTGGCCTCACACATATCTGCCTTTTTTTGTCTTACATTAAACAAATCAATCGAAATCAATAAAGTTATTTTAACATTCACGCTTTCCACAGAAATGGTAATGCCCTTTCAACGTTTTAATGAAGAAAATCATGACTAAAAAACTTAAAAACAGAAAGTAATTACGAGGTTTTATTTGTTTTAACTTTAAATATCGTTAAGAAAGGTTTACGCTTATTATAATATGTTAAAAACGTAATTGAAAAAGTTAAATCTATTACGAATGGAGATTGGGATCTGGATGTTTGAAGCCGAAAATATACTATTACGTCTATTAATAATGGCGATTTTGTATCGGTCTGTTTGATGTCGAAACTATACTATTACATGGACGGCGGCCCGGGGGGGGGGGGCAGGGGAGGCAGGAGGGGCTCAAGCCCCCCCACACACACTTTTTGACTTGCCCCCCTCCCCCACTTTACGGTCATCAATAATGAAGTTATATATGCATATGTTTAACCGGGCTCCCCACTTTTTAGGAGAGACCCCACTTTTATAACTGTCCCGCCGGCCCTGTATTACTATCTTTTAATGCTAAATTAAAAGGAGGTATTGTAGTATCTGTGTAGTATCTGTTCTGTTGTTATGATACCATCTTCCCAGGTATTACCATCTTCACTTTATTTATTTTATTAGGGGTGGTTTAGTGTAGTATTTTTCTGTTGTCATGAGTCAATCCTATTTGAAGACGGCAGTGTAGAACGTTTTTCTTGGAATACCTTAATTTACAGCGATATCATGAATAATAATAATTATAATACTCCGTGAGTATATCTTTGTAAGTATTCTTTAAAGTTTGTTCGAAATTTCTTTTTAATAAAAATAGCAAATATATGCTTCCACTACTCGTGTATTTTTGTTAGTCTGTGAAGATGATATAATTGTGACGTACAATACGTAGTTAAAGCAAAATAAATCGTTTTGGACTATTAAATTATTTCCAACGCTATTGATAATGTTTATTCACTTATTTATTTATTTATTCATTATCGCTTATGTTTGAATTCATGTTTTGAAACACATAAATCTATGATGTGACGCCAAAACTATAATTATTTTCGTATGGTAATGTTTTAAGCTCTATTTATAAGAAAGTCCAAATAGTTGGTAGAATCTAAGACTGAAGATCTCAAAGTTTTGGTTTCAATTTCCGGTCATGACATCAGTTCTATTTTTTGGGAATTCATTATTTACTATTAATGCAATATTTATCATTTTTAAAAAGAAGTAAAGATCCCCGATATGTCGAAATGAGGCAAATTCCGCAATGTATTCAGGACAGGCGGGACAGTGATAAAAGTGGGGGGGGCTCTCTTAAAAAGTGGGGGGGCGCGGTTAAACACATGCATTCATTTTTGATGACCGTAAAGTGGGGGGGGGGCAAGTCAAAAGGTGGGGGACTTGAGCCCCCCCCCCCCTGCTCCCCCCGGTGCCGCCGTCCATGGTATTTATTACGTTTAAAAAAAATTGTGACGGACGGACGGACTAAATCTCTATTTATATAAGATACTAGCTGGCTTTTCCGACTCGCTATCGCTTCGCAACGTTCGCTACTTGGAATGCTTGAAACGTTAATTAAAAATAATAAACATTTCATTCATATCTTTGTTGTAAACATGAAACAAAATCTTTCTCATTTATTCATATTGGTAAATAAAAATTTACATTTTGGTAATTTCGAAACAAATGTATTTAATGTGACCGTAAAGAAAAAAAAGAAAGAAAAATAAATTTGCTATTAAGAAATAGATCGCAACTTGTTGAAAATCATGTTCCTCTAAAAAAAGGAACATTTGAACATAAATGCTAAACATTTGTCCAGGAAATTAAACAATATGGCGAAACAGAACTATTTGTTATATTAAAATCAAAACGATCATTCAATTAAAATACAATAGCAAATGATAGTTAAGTAATAAAATGTCCCTTTTCATAACCAATATGCAAATTTGTTTACCTTTCGACTGATATCGCATTTGCATAAACAGTATATAAAAAAGATGGTGCGTCTATTGTGTAAAGTTGAATTAAATGCCTATTCAATAGAATATTCAACGAAAATGTGTCAAACTGCAACTTGTTTCACATCTGCAACGAACCTGTTGGCAAGTGTGAGTAAGTATTAGTATGATGTTGCATCAGTACACATGCTACATAGTTAATCAGTATGTTCGATGTCACGGCGAGTGTCATCGGTTTGTCATCTGCCTACTTCAATAGCGTTAACTTTTGAATCTTATTATAATAGTAAATTCAATAGCGTTAACTTTTGAATTTTATCATTATAATAGTGAATTCAATAGCGTTAACTTTTGAATCTTATCATTATAATAGTGAATTCAATAGCGTTAACTTTTGAATCTTATCTTTACAATAGTGAATTCAATAGCGTTAACTTTTGAATCTTATCATTATAATAGTGAATTCAATAGCGTTAACTTTTGAATCTTATCATTATAATAGTGAATTCAATAGCGTTAACTTTTGAATCTTATCATTATAATAGTGAATTCAAT
>OY744516.1:31595792-31618292 GCA_963556195.1 Sepiola atlantica | reverse complement strand
TCTTCCGCCAAAACTACCGAGCAAAATAATAAAAACACATTGAACAACAACAACATAACGAAAAAACACTCCTAATACAATTGCGACGATCGAAAGCGCTTGGGATAACCGAAAAAAAGAACTCTCGGGACCATAAATTACCACTGGAGATCCGGAAACTTGCTCGCCGTTGTCTTTAATAAAACCTGTATCGATAACAATTTGCTGCATATATATATATATATATATATATATATATATATATATATATATATATATATATATATATATATATCATGGACGGCGGCACCGGGGGAGGGGCAGGGGGGGCTACAGCCTCCCCACTTTTTGACTTGCCCCCCCCCCACTTTACGGTCATCAATAATGAAGTTATATATGCATGTGTTTAACCGGCCCCCCCACTTTTTAGGAGAGCCCCCCCCCCCACATACACACTTTTATAACTGTGTCGCCGGTCCTGTATATATATATATATATATATATATATATATATATATATATATATATATATATATATATATATATATATATATATATATAAGTTCACTCGTTTTAGTTTTCGATTTTTATGTCAAGGCTTACTTTTTTGGGGGCTTCCTCTTTAGATTGAAACTACCTTTACTTATTTCACTTTGAATTTAACTCCATAAAAACTATCCTTGAAAAGTCTATGGAAGGTTTTTAATGGCTTTCGATACACCACTTATATCCTAAACTTTTACATTGTAACCTTTTCCAACTGGATCATTTGAGCCATTTAAGGGGTTAATCTTTCCAAAAATTCAATGGAGTTTACAATTTATGATGCCAATCTTTTCTGGATTCTACCGTTTTCCGACCATGCTGCTACGAATTTTCATGACACCTTCGACAGTAAACTTTTACCTATATTTTCAACCTTTTCTTTTTGCATTGGACATTTTTTTTTAAATTTATATTATCTTTATATCTTTTCAAATTATGACTTTTAGTTATTTCCCTATAACAACTTATCTATTTGTACTTGTCTGCTCGATCGCAGAAGAGTGATACAAATAATTTATTTGAAAACAATATGTTACATATTAGAGAATCGTATCGCTGTTTGATACAGATGGGCTGACTTTTTGAATTTAAAAAAGTCTATACCCAAAAGGAATCGTCAGTGTACTGAAATGAGATTAAAGAACACAATGAGAAATGGCGTTTGTGTACAAAGGTTTCTTTGGGTCATTCCTATGTAAATTTCCAATAAATAAATAAGTAAGTAAAACAACAAATAAAATAAAACCCTTTAAAACACAAAACTATAAATACAATACATAATAAAAAAAATAAAACGCAATGAATACATAAAATTGACCTCGGTAACTTCTGTAAACGGAGACTTCAATAATACACCGTTTTTAAACGATGAATTCCAACGCCCCACCTCTGTTTTCATTTTCTAAGACGCCGAACATCTCCTACGGTCTATAGACAATTTTCAAAATACAACCCTTTTAAAATAAAAATACAAAATTACAAATAAATAATCAAATAAAACACTTAGTAGAATGAAAAACATTAAATAATAAATAAAATCCCAACCAATATATTTTTTCCAAAGAAACACTTCAGTAATGCACCGGTTTTAAACGATGAATTCAAACGCTACTCCTCATTGTGTTTTTAAAAAAATCTCATTTCAGTACGCTGTACAATATAATATATATATATATATATATATATATATATATATATATATATATATATATATATATAAAGATCAAAACTTTTTCCCCTTAAGAGATTTTAGTTTCTAATGACTAATGATCGATAACATCGACATGTCAGTGTAGCGGCTTTTTGTACGTGTCTGTATAAATAAAAAATATTAATATTAATATATATATATATATATATATATATATATATATATATATATATATATATATATATATAATGGTTGTCTACCACTTTAATTAGTATTACTATCGTAGACAGTGGTTTTAAGATTTAATGTCGAGAACAGCTTGCATAACTCTATACAGACTCCCACTAAGAGGTTACTTCACTCTCTTGTTTACTGTACCCTTGGACCTCAAGCTGAATATTTGTACGTCACGGTGCATATATATAAATATAAAGTATATGAATAGATCAACCGTTGTTGAGGGTGACGCGGAGTCTCTTTTTTCGTTGGCTTATTACACGAAGATGTAGGGGAGGGCGCCACTTATTTCCCTCGATTGCTCCACTTACCCTTGATCCTCACCTTATAATGCTGAGTGTTTAGCAAGGAGAGATCAAGTAACATTTTTGAGTCCTTCGTATGACCCGACCGAAGATTGAACCTCGGGTTACTTACCCATTAGCAAACACTCTACACATTATGTCAGTAGTTAAATAATGGGAATCAATTAAATAAAATCAAGAAATAGATTGCAAAAAGAAGGAAATTAAAAGAAGGGAACAAAGAAACGAATGAGAGAAGACAAAGCCAATGGCTATAAAAGAAGAAAAGAAAATGAAACATATATACAATAATGAATGGAAAAGGGAAGAAACAAAAAATAGAGAAAGAATGATACCAGAAAAAGAAAGAAAGAAACATTACATGAGTATCGGAAGAAAGAAAAACCAATAAAAACGAATGAAAGTGTAAAAACAAATATCAACAAAAAAGAGAGAAAAAGAAACAAAAAAAAACCAAATAGAATATTTTTTTAAGAATGAATGAAAAACATAGTAAAAAGTAAAAAGATAAAAAAATATGAAGTAAAAATCATTCATTAATTCAAATATAAGAATGAATAAAATTATAATTGAATGAAAATATAACGAAAGAAAAACTGAAGAGGGAAAAAACAAGAGAAAATATAACACGAATGAGTAAGCGAAAAATAATGAAAGAGCCGAAACGAAACGACCGAAACGAAAATGAAAAAAAATGATTAAAAAATAATTTTAAAAAGAATAGTTTTAAGAAATTAGCAAAAACGATTACAAGTGAATTCAATAAGAATTTGTTTTAAATTTATAAACAATAAAAAAGAACAATTGATAATGAAAGCAAAAAGACAATCTGAAAATAAGAAAAAACGAATGAAAAATAAATAATAAATTGTAAAAAAAGACTAAAAGAATGAGAAAGGAATGAAAAAGAAAATATGAAACGAAAGAGAATCAGGAAATAAAAACGAATGAAAGAATATGGAGACGAGAATAAACGAATGAACAATGAAGACGAAAATGAAAAAGAAAGAAATAGTTTAAAACAAGACAGAATACAATACAAAAGAAAGAATAAAAAAAGAAAATGGAAGAAGAAATAAAGCCAACAAAGCAAAAAAAAACAAAAAAAAACACACACACAAAATAAAACGAATAAATCTAACAAAGCAAAAAAAAAACGAATAAAAAGAATAAACGAGAATAATCCAAGAATCTATGAATGGAAATGATAAACAAAAATGGTTTGATATTTCAGATTTGACATTGAAGAACAGAATGGAAAGAATTGTTGAAGGCTAAGCGAAGGGATCGGTTTTAGGGAAGAATATAAAATAAACAAATACCAGGGATCCACTGTAAAAGAAGCTCATGTAACATTCTACCCCCTCACCGCCCCACTTACCTACCCCGGGTAGAACGGCTCGTGTACCGAGGATCGCACGAGCGCACATGCACCCCACTGCAAATGGGCGTTCTGATATGGCGTTTCAAAATTCACGCAGACCTTCGTACCGCGCACATGTTCAGATTTTTGTTACCAAAAAAAAAAAAAGAAAAGCGGATCCATTCTTAAGATGCGTCCGTTCAATCTACGCGATTAGCGCTGAACATGCTATTTGAAATTTACGGCATGTGGCCATGGATGTTGTCGCAAATGAAACTCTAATTTTAACAAAACGTGACTGTGTAGGTTTTAAGATGTTAAGATGCATTGAAAAGAAATGTAATCGTAACAGACAAACCTTCGGAACAAAATGTCTCGCAATGATATCCGAGGAATCATTAAAAGAACGCGTCTGATCCGACAGGGAGAATGGTTGCCATGTTTTACAAACAAACACAATATTCCTCTAAAGTAATTGTGTTAATAGCTGTTTTTCTTTAAAACAAATTTCAATATGGAGAATTCATATCTTCAAAAATGTTTTCTCTATCAGGCCGAGTTTATATTTATGTTTGAGCTATATATATATATATATATATATATATATATATATATATGGGAAATGAAAGAGGAAAAAGCCAAGAGATATTTTTTTATGTATTCATCAACGTTTCGTCTTTATTGTGAGACTTCCTCAGGATGATAATTTGAAGAAAAATGTCATACAAGTACATCGAAATTTTGGGTTTACATGATGGAGTGACAAAGGAAAAGTAGTAGCCGTGACTACTGTGAGCGCTAAAGGATGATTGAGGATGATTCGACGAAGAATCAAAAACGTTCGTGAAATCTATGGAACATTTAATACTTTTTTTGATTTAAAAGAAAAACATCAGAAAAATTGAAAAACTAAAAAAAACTATAATTACCCAGACGAATTCTGTTATCTTTAACTATGTTTACACATATATATATTTATGCAAACATTGTTAAAAATAACAGAATTCGTCTGTTTAATTATACTTTTGTTATTTTTCCAATTTTTCTGATGGTCTTTTTGGGTATCAAAATCAAACAAAATTAATAAATGTTCCATAGGTTTCACAGGTTTCACGAACATTTTTGATTATTCGTCGAATTATTTTCAGGTGTCGAAAGCAATTGAACAAAAAAGCTGGGGAAAGAAGAGAATTTTAAAAAAGACGCTGGAGAAACGCGCATAGAACGTTTTCCACGTTGTTCCAGGAAGTCGTTGACGATTTTAAATTCAGCAACGATGGATGGCATCACAGAACAAAATAGCATTACGTTATGCATTTTAAAATGTTACCACTGGTTTCATATGTGATGTTGTTAATTTTAGGTTGTTGTGTTTTTATGTAGATAGCTTCGAGTAATTTTAATTTTTTAAATTGGTTTCGGAATGTATAATTTTAGTGTTATTAACTAGAATTTGTCTTCAATCAGAGGGAGAGCAGATATGTTTGTGTAGATGTTGGTAAATTGGGCTAGAGTTTACAAAATGCATGGTGAGGCGGTGGGGTAGTGTAGTGCTTGTAAAACCAATGTAGCTATTAGCTTTATTATTATTATGGGAGTTACATTCTCCCCAAAAGCATTTAAACTTATAAATCACATTGGTTCTTTCTAGTGGTTTTTGAGTTGGTGAGGAATTGTTTTTTACTACAATATTTTGGGTTTTTAATTTCTTATAGTAAATAATAAGTCTAATTTTATTGTTATTGTCAATCGGAGATATGTATCTGTGTATAATATTTTTCATGGCTTTTTCTTCTAATCTAAAGTTTGGTTGCATTTGATTACAATAGTATATGTTAATATTGTTTGAGTTGTGATGTTGAATATTATTATTATTATTATTATTATTATTATTATTATTATTATTATTATTATTATTATTATTATTATTATTATTATTATTATTATTATTATTATTATTATTATTATTATTTATAGTGGTGTTTTTTTTTAATTTCGAATCATTAATTTTATTTGTTCATCAACGATGAAATATGAGAACTTTTTGTTAATAAGTACTTGTTTGATATTTTTTATTTTTTTTAATTCAATGAATAGTATTTTGTTAGAGGACCAGATTAATTTGGCACGGTTTAATAGATTTTTAACAATAGCTATTTTTTGTAGCGATAGGGACACTCGCTGTTAAAATTTAAAAGACTAGAATTTAAGCTGGTTGGTTTTGTATAAGTGGAAGTATTAAACGATTTATTGTAAGGCGTCAACATCTAGGAATGGGACTTTGTTATTTACGTTCTGTTCTATGGTGAATTTAAGAACAGAGTCTTTTTGGAAAAGGTCTTGAAGTTTGTGTATTTGTTCATTGTTATCAGCTAAAACAAGAATACTGTCAATATAGCGTACGTAAATAGAGAGTTTTTAATGTTACTAAATGTTTTGTTTTCTAGGTTTGCCATATAGAATTCGCTACTAATAATCTGTAACTTCTTATAACTTCAAGGGAAACATTTACATTCAAATTGACGGAGTTTCAATGGGTTCGGTTTTTGATCCGATTCATATACAATCGCCGCAAACGTTTGGTAATTATGACTAGATTCATGGATGCAAATGAAAACTTTCTTTAATAAGATTAACTTGATTGCATTTTTACGAGTAATTAGTATTATATATATACTACTAAAAGTCTATGGGTCTTGTATGTTTGCAATCAGCTTTCAGCTTTCCGGTTTTCAACATCCGGTTGCGCATGCGTAAATAGCATCGTCTTCCAATCTGTTATTCCAATTCCGTTGAACTCCTTTTATTAACGAACGCATGAAATTTTTCATTCTGGAAATGTTTATATCGCTTTAAATATAAAACAATTACATTTAATTTCATCAAATAGTTTTTTTGTTTTCTCCACGGCTAAAAACATTCAACGGCAGGACTTTGTAAAGTCTGTCGCAGTTTCAAAAAAGCTCCACCCTTTTAAAAAACAAAAACAAACAAACAAAACAACAACAATCATTATTAATATCAATAGCGGCGGTGACGAAACCACCTCCCACTTTTCCTCTCACAGATTTCACCACTCCTACTCCCTCTGTTTTCGTTACGTACGCGAGACAGCCGGTTGTACCCCCTTCCTTTCTCACCTGTTCAGTGCATATTTACCTATAAGTATGGCCAACCACTTATAATTCAGTAACTATAATTAAAAAAAACAACAATTATAATAAACAGAACGACGCATAGAAATCTATCTATATTCTTTTTTAAACAATTACATTTAATTTCATCAAATAGTTTTTTTGTTTTCTCCACAAGTGTCACGCACATACATGAATTCCATAGCTAATATAACAAACTGACCCAACGGGTCACGGGTGGTCTAGTAATAAATAAATCTTCATTACTACTAGATTTTTTAGCTAATCCTGAATAATGCATTAGGATTACAATAATCCATATACTGTATAATAATTAGTTTAAATTCTTAACTTAGGTTTAATTAAAAAAATTCGCCAAAATTGCACAATTGTGTGGTGGAGTGCTATGAAATAAATAAAAACTATAAGAAAAAGAAAAAGAATTATAAGCTTGAAATTTTTTCTAAATGTTATCGAGAAATAGTCTCTCTCTCTCTCTCTCTCTCTCTCTTTCTCTCTCTCTCTCTCTCTCTCCCTCTCTATGTATATATATATATATATATATATATATATAGAGAGAGAGAGAGAGAGAGAGAGAAAGAGAAAGAGAGAGAGAGAGATAGATAGATAGATAGATAGATAGATAGATAGAGAGAGAGAGAGCAAGAGAGAGGGAGAGAGAGAGAGAGAGAGATGACTCGTGTTCGGGGTCTGAATTGTGCCACCGATTTGAACAGTTATCTCCACACTGAAGATTCAACAAGGATGAAAGTATAAGTATGTATGTGGATAATAATTCAATATTTATTATTATATAATTATTTATGTCCCTCTTTCGGCTGGATGTTTTAAGAATAATGATATAAGCTGTCTAATCTAATCTAATTACAAGTTCCTGTCTATGTGATTTGTTCAAAAATCATAAAGACGGCTGACTATGTTGTCCGCCTGAATTAACATAAATAGGATTTATTTTTCTACTTGTCGCATAGCAGTTTGACTTAGCCTCATCGGTTAGAGTGTTCAGGAGTTCAAATCGTGCGACCGGTTTTAGCAGCTAACACTCCACACTGAATAGTCGGCTAAGATGAAACGTATACATATGTGGATAATAATGAAATAATTATATATATATATATATATATATATATATATATATATATATATATATATATATATATATATAGACATAGACGCTTCTGTGTTTAATCCCTGTAGGGACTTGTCAGGCTAAAATGCATGTAGTTTGTGTTGTCGGGTGTTTTTATATATACACGTGGTGTTTAGTCTAGCTAGTTAACTAATCAAATTCTCTGCTATTCTCTTAGCTAATCGTTGTGCTTCACAGAAACAAAGGTTCGGTTGATTTTACTTCCTATTTCTTATTCTATTGCTCTGTTTTCTATAGGGTGACCCATCCCTGTTTCTTTGTTGTGTCAGAATAATCGGTGACCTTATTTTAACATGTTCTTGCTTGTATTTCTATTTTAGGTTTTAGTTTAATTTAGTTTTTTAAAAAATTTATTTGTTCATTTATTTATTGATTATGTATTGTTAACCTAAGGTCTTTGTAAGCAGTGGTTTTCTATTTCACTTCTACAGTTTAATAGGTTTTGGGGGTCTTTAAAGTATAGGATTTCAAATTTCCTATTCAGACATAATATACACCGGTGGTCTAAATATCTACATGTACTGGCCTGTCGTATTATTTTCCATTCGATTATTAGTGAGCGTCCGCTTTCTTTGAGCTCCCAATAATGGTTTGCTAGTGCTGTTTTAATTCGGCGTTCTTTGTTTTAAATGTGCTGTTGTGATCGTAATATCTGGTTTTAAAAACAAAGAACGCCGAATTAAAACATAAATATATTTAACATAACTTACTACCTACCTCTACTCATGTTGAAGTAAATACTGAAAATTGATGCATAAATAATATATATTCTTATAACATTTTATGTAGATACATAAAATAATTATATATATATATATATATATATATATATATATATATATATATATATATATATATATATATATATATATATATATATATATATATATATATATATATACATTCCATAGACAATGGGAAATTAATCCAAAACCGTAAATGTTAATTGGTTTTATCAACTCCTTTATTTTTGTATTACGATTAGTTTGTACATCTCTCATTTTACACGCAAAAATAAAAAAATCCACCCCGATAAGATGTTAACACTCGAGAAAACACACAAATTATATTTCCTAACGATGGACCCAAAGTTAAACGTTTTGTTAATATTAGCTTTGGGGCTATCTTTGAGTAATCTGATTGGTGTTTTTTCTCGAGTGTGAAAATCTTATTGGGGGTGGATTTCTTTTTTTTTTCTCTTTTCTTTTTTCTGAAGTGGTCACTTGTTTCCAAAGTGAGTGTTTTGCCTTTATATACTTCAGTTTACCGAATTTTTATCAGAAATCAACTAGATTTACACCGTATTTTCCCCTCCGGTGTTTTTGTTTTGACATGTTTTTTTGCTATTCAACAATATATACTGCAACCCTCTGATCATTGACAACATTAGACAAATATATAAAAAGTACACTTATCCGATTTTTGTTATGAAACGCGGGTAAGAGATAGGAATGATGCATTTGACAGTGATTGTCGTAAGTTTACGTTCCTCCCTGCCAAAAGTCTTTGTATATATATATGCGTATTAATTTTCAAAGGTAAATGTTACCAGTAATATTTACAGTTACATTACCGAGTTTTATCTTCTGTTGAAAATAGTTTGTCTTTGAAAATCCATGGGTTAAGAATAATGAAACTCATTGCTTTTTGAACTTCTAGTGTCTTAACAAATATTGTATTTATATAAATTGTTATTCTCATCTTTTGTATATATATATATATATATATATATATATATATATATATATATATATATATATATATATGCCAGGCTTTCTGAACCTTTCTTGAATTTTATAGCACAGATTAGAAGTGAAATACATCTATAACATATTTTTCATCCTCATTTTATTTAAGGAATTATTTAACTTTACGAAGATAATCGATATCGTCTAGGAAATAACTGGAACGTTATAGGAAAACAACAAAACAAAAAATCATATATTTAAACTCATTATTCACAATTTAAGTGCGTAAAATAACTTGATGAACAAATGTTCCGATATTTTTAGCATTCAATATTTTCTATCATTAAGCGATCGAACAACGTACTTAGAATAATGGTTTTAATTTTTACGCCAAATAATTGTACGTATTGTTTACTTTGAAGATAAAACTTTTATCCCTTTTTACTAAAATGGATAAAAAATATTAGATAATTTTTACTAATATATTTTTACTTTAGTAAGAATGTTTCTTCGTGTTTCGTTATTTATTTTAGACAATCGAATTATTCTAAGATCTATGTGGAAGGGTAGAACAGATTTTTTATTTCGTATCCCTACGACAAACGCATTTAAGTAGGTTAAAAAGACAACATATTTTCGTTTGATCAGTTGCCGGGTGAATAAGCGTTTGCTTTTAGTTCCAATATATTATGCCATCTTTCAGGGTTCGAATCTCACACTGGACTTTGTCTACCTTATCGTTGTTTTCATGATCGATGTTGGACTGAGCTCAAATCTCTGGTTGTCTTTGTAAAACATTGCAAAGAGCTTTCATTTCTTCCCCTGTGTAACTAAAGCACAAACGTAACTTCCATGAAGAGAGTTTCTTTCCAATAACCTCCCATCTAAATAACACGATTCCATGGAACTGCTATCCTGCACACTGCAACATATCGTCTCAAGTCTACGTCGTCTTATGTAATCAAATTTTGCCTATTCCATCCATAGCTTCCAATCCTCTCATACTATTGCTCATCATCCACCTAACAATTTCATTAACCCCTATCCTCGAGTGGCGTTTGGCCTTGGTAAGTAGTGACTCTTTATTATAAAAATGGCGGATCTATTGTGATCATTTACGTTCTCATACTCTCGGGAAATATGCAAATGAGAAACCTATTTTATGTGAATCGTTTATAATAAATATTGTTTTCCGGAATTAAATAAACCTAAAAAAGATTCATTTGCCGTTAAACATCAAAACCAAATCTTTTCCCTTCCTATGTTTGCTTTTGTAAAATTTAATTTTTCATTTTTTTACTTTTTTTCTTTCACTATTCTTTAATTCATTACATATTTCGCCACTCCAGAAAAACATTCGACTCTGGGGGTCAGCGTGCCGCTATTCCGAATTCACAACAGCAAGCCGCAATCATTAGATTGTCTCTCCGATCATAATTTTTAAAAAGTCAAAATCTTTTTTATGTAAAACTTTATAGTTAAAATATGCTGAAAGGAAAAGTTTTTAATTTTTATTTTAAATAATTTCTTTTAGAAAAATAAGTAATCAAATAGGTGGGTTTTTTTTTTCGAAACATTGAAATATGAATTTTTCGACCAATCATCGTGCTGTCGGATCTGGCACGCTAGGAAGTAAGTGTAGTATCTGTTCCGATGGATACTGCACCCTATAGACCGGTGGCGTCTTGTCCTTCGGGGCTTGATTCCACCTGTCTGTGGGTTTGTCCTGTGCAGTTCTAGGAAGTCCACCCTCTCAGACTTTGCCTCCCCTCTTTGGGGAGGAGTAAGTTTATTGCTTACTGCCGGAGATGCCCCACCGGGGAATGCCTACGGGGCTGCCCAGGCAATTTTTAATGGCCAAAGTGCTCACTTTCTCGGGCGCTGGCTTTTCAAACCCCACTTTCCCGACCCGATCTTGGGTCACATCTTACCTTGTGGGAGTAAGATAAAAAAAACTGTCCTTGTGCCTAACTCCTGGAGAGGAGTAAATAAACATCGTGCTGGCGGATCGCAGATATTCAAAAGAATCCATTTTTACTTTGTATTTAATTTTCATTTTAAAAAAAATTACCAGCAAGTTTTAATTATAAATTATAAATTACATGAAAAAGATTTTGACTTTAAAAAAAATATGACCGGAGAGACAGTCTATTGATTGTGGTTGCTGTTGTTAGTCCGGAAGGAATAGCGGCTCGCTAACTCCAAGTCGAATATTTTTCTGGAGTGCGCATTTTTCTTTTATTTTTATTGCTTGATTTACTGGGGTTTTCTTTTCACAGCATTCGTTTAATAGATTTTTCCCGTCATTTTCTGTTATTCGTTAGATTTGCCTTTCTTTTATTCTCTTTTTCTGTGTATTTCGTTGACCCTTTCTTATTTGCCGTTTCCTTTTTAATCATTTTGTTCGTTTTTCACCCCTGAATTATCTTTTAACGCCCGGCCCGTTAACGCCTACAGAAAGCCGACGTGAAACTGTCAGCGAACGAATCGCCCTCCTATTTGGACATAAGAGGCATGCGGTTCGCTTTCTTCTGAAAGGAGTTCCCTTCATCAACGGGGGTCAGAGGAAAGACGTCAGCAGCACCTGAACTAAACATCAAACTCTCATCGTTCTCATTCTAACGTTGTCGCTTTTACAGTTCAATGAAATGACAATGAAATGACAAGTGCATTGTCAATTCAACTCGAAAATACTTTCTGATTGAGAAAAGTCTCTACCGAAAGCAAACACTAGGTACGTGCAAAATCAATGGCCGATCACCAAAATGTAAAAACATTTTGACCCTCCCTTCACTTAAAAATTCACCAAAATTCAGGAAATAAACCTATTTTAAGTAAATTTGCAGTATTTATTAATTAACAATCACATAATATAATAAAACAATTACCATTTTTTAAATCTTAGAGAAAATTATTATTTTTTGAAAACAAAATACACCTTTACTAAAGTTACATTTTTATGTATTAATTAAAAAAATGCATGAATTAATTTTTTTTTAGTGAAAATAAAGCACTGTACATGTTGAAAATAAAACACATTTCTTTTAATTACTTCGTATCGATTGCGAAAAGGCCCCTAAATTCCGTGTTAATAAAATCACTATGACTCGAAGAAAAAATAATCTCTTGAATTAGCAATATCATTGAATATAGAATTGTTTAATCAATATTTTCACTTAATTGCAAAAAATATTTCATGTGATTTTAATGATAAGAGTTTCTGGGAAAATATAAAATACGATGTAATTATATTTCCATTTCGCACATCATCAGCGTAAGAAATGATGTTTATAATCTTGAAAATAAACAAAAAATGAAAAAAATTAAGAATCAGGATCATAACGAAAAAAAGAATTTAAAAAAATTAATAATTTCTACTAATGATTGACTTGGAGAGGTATGGTAGCACTGTTCTGTAATAAACAGGCGGGATTAGCTCACCAACCACCACTCACTCCCGCACACCGTCCTCAAAAGTTTATTTTCAGAGATTCAACAATTTTGTTAATTTCACAATTCATCGTCAAATATTTGGAAAGATAAAACGTAAGTTTGTATTTGTTTTGTCATTTTTCCATTAATAAATATTGTTTAAAAAGTTTAAGACAATTATTTATTAAAAAATAAATAGAATTTAAATACGACATTTTCTTTTAAAATTGAATTATATTTATTTATTAATAAATAGTTTTTAATGTTTTAAAAGTTTAAAACAATTATTTATTAAAAAATAAATAGAATTTAAATATGACATTTTCTTTTAAAATTGAATTATATTTATTTATTAATAAATAGTTTTTAATGTTTTAACTTTTTTTTCAATGAATATTGTCAGTGTAGTCTTTGACTTTAATTTACTTTTTCACACTTAAAATTAAAAAGATACTCTTTTAGCTTTATTTTAAAAGAATTAATGTAATTTATCGTTACGACACATGTAAGAAATTCTTACATGCGCCGTAGCAATACATTAGTAATTTAGTCTTTAAGAATTAATGTAATTTAAAATTCTTTATGAATAAATCGAGTAATGTAATTGTTCAAGATTTTAATCAATCATCATGTAAAAATAATTAATAAAATTGACGAAGTTCGTAACGTAAAAAGTTTTTTTTTAAATAACTAAACGATAGTTTCTATTGAACACATGGATGAAACCCTGATACGCACTTCCCCTCAGAATGGATCTTCGATTAGTTGTAACTAAGGGATGACTCCACAATCCCCAAAGCTCCTAAATTGGGGGCTGACCACCGGATTCACTTTCAGGCCATCATCATGATCTTTATTTGTTTAAGACTGCGAAATGGTTATTTTTCAAATACACGAATATTTGATGCTGGCAATAATGAATATATGATACTGGCCATAATAAATATTTGATACTGGCCATAATAAATATTTGATACTGGCCATAATAAATATTTGATATTTCTCCCAAATACAGAAAGAATTTCTAGAATAATATAAAACAATTATCTTTCTCTCTTTATCTTTTACACGTGAAAAATGGAAGTGTAGTTACTGTTATGGTTAAAAACGATTTTATACGTAACTAGCTTTTCTCTCTTTCTATTTCATACTTCATAATATTACGAACCGCAATTTATTTTTGTAAACAGACCCACGATGAGTATTTTATTAATAGACTACAAATATAGTAAATATAGTAATTTATATATATATATATATATATATATATATATATATATATATATATATATATATATATATATGTATGTATATACATATATATACATATATGTATATACATACATATATATATATATATATATATATATATATATATATATATATATATATATGTATATACATATATATGCATATGCATATGCATATATATATGCATATATATATATATATATATATATATATATATATATATATATATATATGCATATACATATCTGGTTGAACAGGAGTGCCAACTTCTGTTTGTTCCTTTTTTGGATCAAAAAAGGAACAAACAGAAGTTGGCACTCCTGTTCAACCAGATATGTATAAAAGAAGGAATGTTGCCTAACTATACAAAATTTAAAATAAATTGTTTGGGACTATTAAAATAATTCCCCATGCTATTGATAATGCAGCACCATTCATTTATTTATTTTTATGATCGCTTATGTTTGAATTAATGTTGTTAAACATGACGTAAATCATAAATCTATGACGTCACGTGAAAGCTATAATTATTTTGTTATGGTAATGTTCGGTCATGGCATCCGCTTTATTTGTTGGGAATTTATTATTTAGTAGTAATGCAGAATTTTCCATTTCTAAAAGAAGTTAAGATATAAGTTTTTTAAAATTGTGACTGACGGACAGACAGACCGACACACACACACACACACACACACACACACACACACACACACACACACACACACAGAGAAAATGCCCCTGATATTATGAGTGGATCTAATTAGGAATGTCCGCTATAAATCTAATAAGCATTGCAGAAGTGATATTTTCTCTCTCTCTCTCTCCCTCTCTCTCTCTGTCCTCTCCCCCTCTCTCTAGCTCCTTACTTTTCTTTATCTCTGTATATCTTTATACCCCTTCCTATATTAATTAGTCTTCCAACTTTTTACTTACCAAATATGCCTGCTTTTCTTCATTATTTTTCCAAACTAAAAGTGTTATCTTTAATTGTTCATAGTTACTTCAAAATGACACCATTCAAAAGTAAATCAAATTTATTATATTTAAAAACAAGTTGGGGGTCGTCTAAGTAAGATCAAGCAACAGAGTGAATGTAGTATTTTGGTGAGAGTGTCTAGCGTAGAGTAAGCCAAAAGGTTTTTTACTAAATTGGATGACCATCGACACTCCGCTCTACTCCAAAACGATATGGACTTCATGTCTAAGGCAAAGAATGAACTTTATTTTATTTACCTCCTCTCCAGGAGGTTAGACACTAGGTCAGGTGTTGGTTTGATGAAAAGGTTTCTGTGGAATGAACTGGATTCGAACTTGGTACACCTAGGTTTCCAGTCAGTGTAGTAAACTACTTAGCCACCGTCACACCCAAAGGATTAACTTTATGATCATTGTTTTTGTTGTGAATGTATATGTTTTGCTTAAATAAAATAACTGTAAAAATGTGCTAAATTCGAACATTTTCAAAATGCTAGATAGGGAAGGGGTGTAAAAAGTGGGGGAACACCCTGAAAGGTGGTAGGAGTAGCAGCGGAAGTCGGAAGTGCCATCACGTCCATTGGAGTTTTTTTTTATCTCTTCCTGGATTCCAATGAAGACGGGCGTGAAAAGTCGGCAGGTCCGTTGCCAGTAGGCGTGGGGCATGGGGGGGGGGGGGGAGCATACGCAGTAACCCCCCACCCTGGCTTGACGATATTTTTCATCAGTCCTTCTCTCTTTTTCCCCGTACAAAACACCCAATCTCTGTCTATTGTTTATGTTTAAATAAAACTTCTTAAACCAGCCAGCGTGTCCGTATTATCGTTCAGAAGCCCGAGATACACTGAACAACAAAGAAGAACCCGAGTACAAACCCTAACCCTAACCCTAACCCTAACCCTAACTCTAACCCCTAACCCTAACCCTAACCCTAAACCTAAACCCTAACCCTAACCCTAACCCTAACCCTAACCCTTACCCTAAACCCTAACCCTAACCCTAACCCTAACCCTAAACCCTAACCCTAACCCTAACCCTAACCCTAACCCTTACCCTAACCCTAACCCTAACCCTAACCCTAATCCTAACCCTAACTATTACCCGTTAAGATAAGCAGGATGCTAAAAAATCTACATACCCAAAGTTATTAAAAAATGCAGAAAACTTTGGGAGGTCTTCAAAGACCCACCTATATGATCATTGCCGTTTGAAAGTAATCGTTACTATATTTATTGTGCATAAAGCAATATAATTGCTGTCTTGATAGCTTTTAACAATAACTGCTTCACCAAGTTAGTGTTTACTTAAGATGTGATGTTTATAGGTGTTAACTATTTTACAAGTACACATTTTAAGCGAATATGGAGAAAATGTGAGAATTGTCTAGAGCCACTCATCTGAAGGGGGAATGTTTCTCTTGGATAGATCAACGTCAACATTCTTTCCTTTGATTCGGCATGAAAACCTTGTATTATAATTCAGCGTTGGCTGCTGGCTCTTCTCTTAAGTGGGCCATCGATTGAACCCGAATATATGTCAAAAAGGTGTGGCTCCGTATAGCACGCACCTTCACCTGTGCTCCTTTGTAGTTTTGAAACAGAGAGAAGATGGGTTTTCGTGCTTACCGTCTCTTGTACGTTTACCTGCCCGGGGAATGTGACGTACCCATACCACGTGATTTATCGTTCGCAATAAAATCTAATAGACAAAATGGCGTCGGCGGGAAAAAGAGGAATTGCTTTATTCTTCTCTTCATTATCGTTTGAGTCATTCTCCATTCGTTGCTCTTCCTTCATTTACTGACTTTTATATAATCTAATTACTTATGAAAAGAACAACGATCTATTTCGTTCTTACCTTTTCTTCCTTCTTTTTCTTTAACTTCATTTTCTTCCCTTTATTTTCTTTATTTCATTTATTCTTTTTAACAACGTCATTTCCTCCATCTCTTTCTGTTTGGGTTTTTCTTTCTTTCTTAATCTTTTTTCTTTCGTCCTTTCTTTTTATTTTTCCTTTCTTTTCATTTTTACTTTCTTTCTGTTACGATGTTCAAAGTACGTGATTCGCTTAGCAAACACGCGAATAGGGTTACCAGATTATTGTATACGGGCTACTTATAGGTGACAAAAACCCGGCTATGCTAATTACTGTACTAGCCAAACCAACCACATTAAATCTCCCGGAATATTATGGGGTTCACGGCCTCTGTGTATCTATGGGTTCTCTCTAAGATATTATGCTTATACCCCATAATGAGGAACCTTGATCTAGAACGTCTCAATTCGAAGTCCTTATTTATTTGCCACCTGTCGTGGAAAATCTAGCGTTGTCTCTTTCACTAAATGAAAACAGAGAAGGTGAAATGCGGTATCAGAACAGATACTACACTTTGCTACTAACCGATGCTTCATAGTTCGACTCTTCAGAAGAACCTTGACTACTTTCTTCCTTGACATACTTAACCCTAACCTGAACCCTAACCCTTTTCCTCTCATTATTTCCTTTATTTTCTTTCATTAATTGTTTCTTTGACAACAGCATTTCACTCCCTTTTTTCTTTCCATTCCTTTCCTTCCTTCCTTTCTTTCTTTCTTTAAACATGTCATTCTCTTCTTTTCTCTTCTCTTCTTTCTTTTCTTTTTCCTTCCATTTTTTTCTTTCTTTCGTTCTTTAGTCAGGTAAACTTTTTCTTTTTTCGTTCATTGTTGTTCTTTCTTTCTTTCGCAATATCCCATTATATTTTCTTTCATTAATTTATTTCCTTTCTTTCTCGATTTCTTTAACCACACCATCTTCTTTATCTGTTTCTATTTTATTTATTTATTTAATTTTCATGAAAATCGCTCCAGACAAAGCATGAAGCCACTTGATGTAAGGAGCTAACAAGAACGAAAGATAACTATCGCAAAGACAGGAGATGCCTATTGGCCTTAGTCTTTTCAAGACTAAGGTCATAGTTAGGCGGAAAACAGTCAACAGGAAGAGAGTTTAACAAGCCCGCAGTCCTTGGAAAGAAGCTTCCGAAATAGGAAGCTGTATTACAATAGGTATCAAAACAACGAATTGATGAATACCACTAGACCAACAAATCAAACGAGCTGGAACAAAGGAAGCAGCGACTATTCCCTTTTCCATTCTTCAACCATATCATATTTTAGTCCATTACTTTCTTTTCTTTTTCTGTTTTTCTTCTTTTCTTTTGTTCTTCATTCAATGTTCATTTTTATCTCCACGAAAGAGGTTATGTTTTCGGTCGCGTTGTTTGTTCGTTGGTTTGTCATTATGTTTGTTTGTTTGTTTATTTGTTTGTGTAGAGACCAGCGTGCACAAAAGTTTCGATCATGGTCTAACTTTGAACTTATTTAATATTTGGATATCTAGGTCAAAGGTTAAAGTCACACTTGTAGCGATAACTTTGGCTTTGTTCATCGTAGAGCATCGCCACTTGGCCCATATTATAGCTAATGAAGTCTTGCATCTCATATGACTTTTGCCATAACATTCGATTTTGAAAAGTTTGGTCAAGGTGGACATTTGTACAGACTTTCAACTTCTAATTTCTCCAAATTTGATGTACGGATCTCATCCTGATTAGGTAAGCAATTTTTGAGTTATCAACGTTCCATGGCATCATATTTCGGGAGTAGTTCAGGCAATATAGAATTTAAGGCCCAGATAAAACTTTGGTCCATCCTTACGTTGTCAGACGGAGGTATGCAGTCTCACGACTCACTTATGTTTTTGTTTTAATTGTTTTTGGCCACTTGTACTCTCTCTCTCCCGCCCCTCTCTCTTGTTTGATGTGTTTATATGATGCTCTTTGATAACAGTTACCATCATAGAAAAGTTTCAGCCCGATCAGATAAATAGGTTTTTTTTAGTTATCTACGTTTTATTGGCATAACTTCGGGAATACTTCATAAAATATGGAGAAGTAAGGACTAGATAAGACTTTGGTTTATCCTTACGTTGTCAGACGGATGTATGGATTCTCACGACTAATGTTTTTGTTTTAATTGTTTTTTAGTTTTTTATTTGTACTATGTCTGCCTGCATGTCTGTCTTCTGTCTGTCTGTCTGTCTGTCTGTCTGTCTGTCTGTCTGTCTTCTGTCTGTCTGTCTGTCTGTCTTCTGTCTGTCTGTCTGTCTGTCTGTCTGTCTTCTGTCTGTCGTCTGTCTGTCTGTCTGTCTGTCTGTATTCTGTCTGTCTGTCTGTCTGTCTGTATTCTGTCTGTCTGTCTGTCTGTCTGTCTTCTGTCTGTCTGTCTGTCTGTCTGTCTGTATTCTGTCTGTCTGTCTGTATTCTGTCTGTCTGTCTGTCTGTCTGTCTCTCTCTCTCGTTTGATGTCTTGCAACTTAGTATCTGATTTTATTCCGTTCTATTTCTTTCCTAATTGTTTTTACTTCGCATATTTATAATCAAATCATTCATTGTCAAATTCTATTTTTTCGATATTTAATTATTTCTTTTTTATATTTTAATATCCTCATTTATTATTTGATTATTTCGTTAATTAATTCCAGTTATTTTAATCATTTTATTTATTCGATGTTTCATTTTCTGTGTGTGTTTTTCTTTTCTTTCATTTTTTCAATAATTCCCTATTTTATTCCTCCAATTGTCGTCCATCCTTCTTTCTTTCTTTCTTTCTTTCTTACTTTTTCCTTCTTTTATTGGTATATTCTATTCTCTCCTTTATTCATTTATTCCTTCTTTTAACCATTTTTATTTATTTATCTACACTTCTTTCTTTACATTTTTCCTCTAATTTCCTCTTCCTTATCTTGTTCTTATTTCTGCCTTTTCTTCTTTTCCTTCATTCAAGAATCAACCATTAAACTCCATTCCATTATTCGTCCTCTCTCTCAGCAACGCTAGACCAAAGTGATATTCCCCTTCCCTAGTTCTATAAAATAACACGAAATAGGCAAAGTTCGGACCCCCTTCACAAAGGAGCCACGTTAACTAGTTTCGTGGCTGACAGTTAAACACGCAAGCTCTAATCAAAGTATGAACCAACCTATTCGAATTATATCTTATGTCTATTCAGCAAACATTCTTTTGGCTTCGCAGCGAGCACGATGAGAAAAGAGAGAAAGAGAGTTATGACAATACCCGTAAGGTTATTCTACAAGCACACCCCGGGTGGTTATCATCACTTTCTATCAATGTAATGTCAACGTAAAGCAGTCCTTATTTACTTTCCTCCTCACGATGGCAGAGTTAGACGCAAGATCGGTTTTTAATGTGAGAAAAACCAAGCTCTAAAAAAATGGACACTCGGGATTGGGAAAAAATAAAAATGGTTTCAGTCTAGAAGGATTTTTCCTTCACTGACCGAGATTAGAAAGGATTAAGTGTAGTATCAGAACATATACTACTTGTTTTCTCCACGCCAAAATGGATAGTCAACTATTTACTGAACTTTTGACCTTCAAATATATAGATAACACCAGTCTATTCCGAAGATAGTGAGAAATTGCTAAGGGATCCCATGGATATTCTCGCTAGATGGCATTATCACTTCGATGAAGGTCACAATAGGCAATCTGTGGTAGATAATCAGTCGATTGCGTCCATATCATTGGTACCAATGAAAAATGTCATGAATTATAATGTTTCGGATGAAGTTCAAAAAGCTATACGTAAGTTACATAGTGGGAACTCTCCTGGTATGAATGGATTGGCTTCGGAGATCTTCAAGTGCTGTGGTGACAGAGTTTCCCAAAAGCGTTGTCATCTCATGCATCATTTACGGAATCTCGAAGACATGTCACAGAACTGGAAATGAGCATTCATGGTAATCTTGGACACGATTGCGTCTTAACTCACGTGGCATAGCACCTATGGACGTGGTAGGTAAGATAATGTGTGGTATCTTGTTTGATAATTTACAGAAGCACATTGCTGATAATGTTATCTCAGAATCTTAATGTTGTTCTAGTAATGGCAGGGAGACGGTTGACATGATTTTTTTCACTAGGTAGCTCCAAAAGAAATGTCTTGAGGAACACATTGACTCGTACCAAGTCTTTATAGACATAACCAAAACTTTTGACACAATCAATAGAAATGCTTTGTTGTGTATTGATTGTCCCCCAAATTATGTGATGATTATTCAGATCTTTCCCGACAATATGAAAACACGATAAATGTTGGTGGACAGCTTTCTGGACCAACCTCAGTAGAAAATGCTGCAAACCTGGCTGACATACCTGAATCGACACGTTTTGCCTTATACTTCGCCGTAGTGTCTTTGAGGCATTTAAAGATTTTCAGCGTAGCATTTTGATAAGTTTTCATAGTGCTGGTAAGTTGCTTGACCACAAACGCCTTAGTGCAAAATCCAAAGTTGAGAATGCACTACTCAGATAATCCTTGAACACGGATGCCTGTGATCCTTTTTTACATTCTCAAGCTGACTTCAATAGCGTATGGATTATTTTGAACGGACATGCAGTGCTTTAGGACTAACAATAAGTTTGAAAAAGACTCTTGTCTTTTATCAGCCTCCACCAGGTAAAGCTCGAACCGAACCATTTTATTTGTGTATGGCAAGAGATTGGGTGTAGATGTCGAATTAGGGCAGTACGGTGAACTCCTCATGTCGACTTGATGCAAAAATTGGTTTCCGCCAATTGAATCATTTGGTTGATTGGAGTATCGACAGCGAAAAAAAACCCCAGGAATATCACCTTAAACCAAACTTAAAGTTTATAATGCTTTTGTTTCATCGGCTTTGTTGTATGCATTTGAAACCTGGGTGGTGTATAGAACACATAAGACGTTTAGAACGCTTTCACCAGCAGTGTATATGTAGGATACTAGGTGTGAGATGACAGATACATGTTAGTGATATGGAGGTGCTTCACCGAAGGGATTGCTGCAATATTGGAATCACAGTTCGAACTTAGCATACATGATTAAGCAAGTTCAACCCTCGGTCTGAAGACGATTGAGAAGGTCAGTCGAAAGTACTCGCAAAAAATGTGTGGTGGTGGTGGTGGTGGTGGTGGGGGGGGGAAACATCTACGGAGCCTACATCCGACAATTCGACAGAAATACGCGATGGATTATCCGAAGGGATAATACATAGCTCTCCGTAAAAGAAAACACACTCTCGATGGCTGATAATGGTTAATATAAGCATTAAAGTTTCAATTACTTCATAGTTAGTTCCGATAGCGTAATGAGAAATAAGTCCGATTCTTAATAAAACGGCCGAATTGCGAACTCAGCTTGAAGTACTTGTTTATCTAGCCACACTC
>OY744516.1:31493292-31585792 GCA_963556195.1 Sepiola atlantica | reverse complement strand
GCATCTCTCACTGAAAAAAAAAATCCTTTTTCGAATCGAGGAAACCATTTCTGGCACACGCGTTCTGTAACAGCATTCTTTCCTTAGATAGGAATATCTTTATGCAGGATCCTGTAGCTTTTTTCCATGTTCTCTAGTAAAAAAGCATCAGATGTCGGTAGTGCTTTGCTTGATCTTCCATTTCAGGGCCTGAAATACAAGCAAAAATGTAAGAACTCCTTTGCTTGGGTGCTTATTACACACTGAGGTCAACATACTCGCTACACCAAATACAGGATTTGAAGAGTAGGAATATAAAACGATCTTTAGTAGACCGGAAAAATAACATTAAAAAAAGGAACGCAATTTTTAGCAAAGCCAATATATATATATATATATATATATATATATATATATATATATATATATATATATATATATTAGCATGGAGACCAGCCGTTGCCGGGGATTTAATGAGAACCCACTTTTTCCTCCAATCTCCAGCTCATAACACCCTATTACTTTTTGTTTTTGTTTTTGTTTTTTGTCCATTTTTTGTTATTCAAATTTGGGGATGAGACTCAAAGATGTACTCATCATTGATTTTCTGAGTGCAATTATGAATAAAGTTACATTAACCGAAACGATTTTCGATGAATTCATATTATTTAACAGCCTCGAGACACACTCGGAAAATCAATGTGCACGCTTGCTCCAAGCCCTGAACCCCTTATTTGCATTTCTATTTATTTTCTGTTATCATGATTGTCAAGTGAGAGATGGAATAACATCAAGTAAAACGTCGTATGTTATTACCTAATAGTCGAATTTGAGAACATGAACTGAGTTGCGGACTAAACTCTTTATTTAATCCATGGAACTAAATGGTTCTCATTCTGTCAGCTATTACCACGTAAAAATGTTTATTGCTATCTTATTCTTACTTATTATTGCCTATGGTAAGGATTGAAACTTCAACCTCTAGAAGACTGTTGCTTTTTTACTAATGACCATGTTTTAGTCTGCAGGGAAATCGTCCGGTGGTAATGTGTTCCACAGATAGCAACACACCGAACAGACGTATGGATACGACTTAGGATACTTTCAGTCATAGGGAGACATTCTGGAAGTAGGTGATTCTGGTCGCAAAACGGTGGAATTTGACGCAAAGTTCTTTGCGAAAACTTTGGTTTTGTCAGATGCTTAGGAATTCACCTTTGATTCATTAATGATAGTTGCAATAGAATTCTTGCATCTGTTTAGTCCTGATTGCTAACCAACGTCTTACCTGTTACACCACGTATCTATGTCGACAATTCTAGTATTAATTCCCGAGTCCAATGTAAAGATGCCTATTGTTTTTAAATACATATTATTTTAATGGAGTCATCTTCTTATGTGGTATTTAGGCTAGAATCAAAGTGTAGTATCGACTGTCTTCAGTCAAAGAAGGGGAACTTTCTCTCGTCTGAAAAGAATGTTTATTTTTGTTCCCAATACAGAGTGCCAGTTTTTGAGGGATTTTTTTCGAGAGTAAATACCGACCTTGTGTCTAACTTTGTTTCCGTGAGTAGGCAAGTAAATAGGAGTGGTAATCAATGTCAATTCATAATTAAACTGGATGCGCTTTTCTCTTTTCATTCTGCTTCTATATCCCCCGCTTCTTTTGATGCGCTCCATTTTTTTGTTGCTTTTTCTTTGTGTTGCCCCATCATCACCACCAACATAAACACAACAGCAACAATAACAATAACACTGAAATCATCTTTTATAATATCTTCTCTTCTCCGTACCCTCTCTCGCTCAATCTCTCTCTTTTTGTATCTCTCTCTCTCTCTCTTGCTCTTTCTCTTTCTGTCTCTTGCTTTTTTCTCTCTCGCTTTCTTTTTTATCTCTCCCTTTCTCTCTCTTTCCTTTTATCTCTCTCTTTTTCTCTCTCTTTCTTTTTTTTCTCTTTCTCTTTCTTACCATTTTCGTATCGATTCGTTTTTCTTTCTTTTTCTACTTTTAATCGTTTTCCGTAATCTTCATTCTCCTCTCACTGCTCTTTCCCCTTTCCCTTCTATTTTCTCCTTCTCTCTATTTTTTTTGTTGCAATTCCTCTATTTTACGGTCCTCTATTTCTCTTTTCCTTTCCTTTTCTTTTCCTCCTTCACCCCCCCGCCCCACTCTAATTCTCGCCCCTTTTCGCAAACATTTAGGCGCACTAATAAGAATATAACAATTCATCGCTTTTTCCGGAAAAACTTATCCCAAATTTCTCGCAGTGTTTGTGAGAGAGGTCGGGTTTGGGTGAGGCAGAGGGCAGATAGGAATATAAATACAAAAGATTTTCTTAAACAAATCAAGTTGTTCTGCAAAGGAAAAAAACATAGAAAAAATAACTTGTACGTTTTCCCTCCAGTCGTCTATACTCTCCCAAACCCGGCTTCTACAAGACAAACAATCTCATATATGCGACCCACCCCGCGTCCCCAGCCAAAGAGACCTCCACACTCACGCTTCCTTTATTCACAAAGCATCCAACAAGATAACGCCATCATACGAATCTGTTGGCGTCAGTTCCCGCCAAAATTAATTCAGCGTCTCCTTTTTTTGACGTGAATTGAGGAAAACCATAACTCTCTTCGAATTTGATGAAGACTCTTCGACTGTCGTGTCTAGGGGGGAGTTTTTACACACGACTATTGAATACGCCAGTACGATGTGGTCTCTTATTGGACCGGGTGAGAGTGGATTGGTTGTCGCTAATGATTTTAATTGGGATGATGATGCTGATCATGGTGATGATGATGGTATTAGTGATGAATGTTTGCCATCGTGGTCTGCGCTGTGGCCGTCCGTTGACACCATCGTTGGGTGCAATTGAAGTTATATTTAGAATGTCAAGGCTGACGATACCATTTGTTGTGATGACAGGCAGGATGAGTTTATTGCTTATTAGTTGTGACACAAAAATGATGGTTTTGGTGAGAGGTGGTGATGTAATTGTTTGCGGGCATTATTCTATCGTAATAGTATTGCTTCAGTCTGATAGTGCATGTGATATCAAGTCTACTTCCTTTCCAACCTTCTACCCAGTCCCTACGTACACACTCTCTGTCTTCTTTTATTAAAGGGAGATAAATGTCGTTTCTTAAACAACGTGTGGATGAGAAAGATAGATAGAGAGAAAGAAAGAGAGAGAGAGAGAGAAAGAAAGAGAGAGAGAGAAAGAAAAAAGAGAGATAGAGAAAGAAATAGAAGAAATGCTTAAGTATCAACAAAGTTAGAGACAAAAAAATATATATAGTTATGACAGACCATGTAAGTGTAAATATTTAAAACTGTTTTCTTTAATTAAAGGGAGATAAATATCGTTTCTTAAACAACGTGTGGATGAGAAAGATAGAGAGAGAGAAAGAAAGAGAGAGAGAGAGAAAGAGAAAGAAAGAAAGAGAGATAGAGAGAGAGAGAGAAATAGAAGAAATGCTTAAGTATCAACAAAGTTAGAGACAAAAGAAAATTTATAGTTATGACAGACCATGTAAGTGTAAATATTTAAAACTCTTTTCTTTAGAAAATCTATCACTGATTTAGGGAAATTATCTTGAATGCGTGATGTTCGAGATACATCCCCAAAATTCCTCATTCAAGTTTTAGTTCGCATAGTTAACCCTTGGAATGTTTAACTGCAATTAGGTGCATTATTTGTATTATTCGGACTATTGTTCTCACCTTGGATATTATGTCTCACAACGTTTTATCCGATGTAACACCAGACCTTCTTTAAATGTGTCGCACTCAGGAATATTTTGGTTGAACTCGGAAATCTATACAGAATTTAGAACTAAGCTCTTTATTTAATCAACTGGGTAGATTGTTCTTATTCCGTCAGCCATCACCGAGTAGAAGTCTTAAGTAAGTTTCATATTATTCTTAGTTAGTGTCGCCCGTAGTGAGGATTAAACCTTCCACTTACAGAAAACTGTCACTTAGAACCATTGGTGTGCAGAGGCGGAGAGTGGCGACGAGGCCGTGGTCCCCAGGCATCCAAATTAGGAAGGGTATCCAATCATATTCAAACTACATCCGTTTCTTATATTTCTCAGTATTAGGACATACTTGTTTATAACAAGTATTGTGTTTTCGTATTAAATCACGCAAAAGAGGTTGATATGCCGTAGAATGGATGAACCAAACAAAATTATGATTTTTCCAGTTTCTTATTCGGTTGCATGCAGAACTTATAGTTGAAATAAACTTATGATTTGTATTATTCGGACTACTATCCTCATCTTAGATGTTATTATCACAACGTTTCGGCCGATATGACCGTCGACCTTCTTCAAGTGCGTCTTGTCTAACTCAGGAATCTTTTTGTCGAACTCGGGAATCTATACGGATTTTAGAACTAAACTATTTATTTAATCCACAAGGTAGATTGTTCTTATTCCGTCAGCCATCACCGAGTAGAAGTATTAAGTAAATTTTATATTATTCTTAGTTAGTGTCGCCTCTTGTGGGTATTGAACCTTCCACTTAAAGAAGACTGTCACTTAGAACCATTGGCGTTCAAAGGCGGAAAGAGGCAACGGAAACAGATGTGGTTATGCATTATTTAGATTATTCGGACTACTATTCTCATCTTAGATGTTATTCTCACAACGTTTCATCCGATGTAACCTCCGACCTTCTTCATGTGCGTCTTGTCGGACTCGGGAATTTTTTTGTCGAACTCGGGAATTTATACAGAATTTCGGACTGAACATTTTATTTAATCCATGGACACACGGTGCAACGAATAAAGCGTTAAGTAGTAATCAGCTCTAAATGACAGTCTTCTGGGGTTGGAAGGTTCAATTCTTGCCAAAGGTGATACTTAGAATAAAATAAAAATTACTTAAGACTTCTACTCGGTCATGGCTGGCGGAATGAGAACAATCTGATTAAATAAAAGGTTCAGTTCGAAATTTCGTATAGGTTCACGAGTTCGAGAAGACGCGCCTGAAAAGGGTCGAAGGTTACATCGGCCGAAACTTTGTTAGAATAACATCTAAGATGAGAATAGTAGTCCGAATAATGCAGATAATACAAATTATGAATCCTCATCTAAAAAAATCTTCATAAAGTCCATTAAATGCACACATGCGCGCGTGCGAATTCACGCTTACCTAAAATGTATGTAAATAAAAAATCTTAAGAACTATGTTCTTTTTAATTACATAAATGTTGACAATATAAATGATCAGTTTTCTAATCCAAGGTAAAAATCTAAGTTTTCAAAATGCCGATTCTTAAGGCAGGTTACCAAGTTGTCGTATCTTCATAGACTGACGCGACACAATCTTCCTACGGTTTACCCTCAGATTTTATTTTATATATTTTGTACATTTTAAAATTATTGAATCAGTTGTCATTCTGTTGGGTTTTTAATTCCAGTTATCACAGTAGCCTATGTTAGATTGTGTGATTGTCGTAATAGATAGTGACGGAGCTTTTCAAATCGGCCGTGTCAAGTTCAAATACAATCGGATCCATTTACTAACTAACGTATAGAACCGTCATATAACCCCACGTTTGAGAAAGCTATCAACTTGCGTTTAATTAATCCTATACAATGAATCGTTTGCAATATCTATTGTACTCCAGCATTTGATACTCCACAAACGGTGGATTCGCCGTTGGAGATACAGACAAAATCAAACCTAATTTAACAATTAGATTGAGTCAAATGTCATGAACTTTCGCAATCGTAAGAAAGAAGAGAATCAATTCATCTTAATCGATTCTATAATCGAGTCGGGTGATCTCTTTCCTTTCTTACATCCCCTATCTCACAGAAGAGACGTTGCTGATCTATACTCTTTTCTTCATTAGTGTGCTTAGCATCAGGCGGAACATCCACAAACAGAGCTTCTTCACAAAAGCGTCCAGTCTGTGAAATACGCTACCACAGGACTGCTTCTCTGTAGATTACAACCTGGTCGTCTCCAAATCCAATGGCAACAGATTCATGCTATGTACCGCCACATCTAGTAATTTGAGCTTAGTCCATCTCATCAATAGTTCCTCATCTCTCAACTGACAATCAATCTATCGTGTTCGGACGACCTTTAGAAATCTAGGATCAAAGTGTAGTATCTGTTCTGATACTATACTTCATCTGTTCTGTCCTAGGTCAGTGAAGCAGAGATCATTCTGGATTTTTATTTTTGTCCCAATCCAGAATGCCCCATTTTTGGAGAGTTGGATTTACTCCATATTAAAAACTGATCTGGTGTCTAACTGTTCCCTCGTGGGGAGGCAAGTAAATAGGGACAATCATTTCATCTAATTAACACTTAACCTCGAGTGGCTAAGATAAGTGGTTTTCTTTTTTGTCTTTTTTGCGGTATATCAACACTTTGCGTTAATTCCGAAGAACAATACGTATTATAAACTATTCACAGTGAATTATCCACCGTAGACGAACTGCTATTTTATATTAGTGATGCTGGATCATATTTTAACTAAAAGTATTCGAAGGGCTACACATAATGCGATACAAAATTGTGTATAGGCGATAAAAATCAAGACCGGCGGGACAGTTATAAAAGTGGGGGCTCTCCTAAAAGGTGGGGGGGCGGTTAAACACATGCATATATAACTTCATTATTGATGACCGTAAAGTGAGGAGTCAAGTCAAAAAGTGGTGGAGGGGGGGGGGGGCTTAAGCCCCTCTTGCCCCTCGGTGCCGCCGTCCATGAAAATGGTTTTATGCTATTGTTTTTTAAAATAATATTTAATGAGGAACCATTTCGATTTAACATCTATTTAGTACAATGCATGTAATCTGAAGAACAAACGTTTTAAATGTGTAAATATGCTAGAATAATGGAGATTGTAACAATAAGGAACTGACGAAATGTTTTTGTATCGCTCAAGACGAAAAAAATATTAAAACGTCTTTTTTTTCCCGTATTAATACGTAATACTAAATTGATTTTTACCCCCAAACGTTCTTAATGTCATAATCTTTTTAAAATATATATATATTATCGCCTATACACTAATGTTATTCTAGTATTTTAAGTAACTGGTTGGCCCTTGGAACTCATATATATATATATATATATATATATATATATATGGGAAAAGAAGGATGAAGTTAATCCGACGTAATGGGAAAATGAAAAAGGAAAACCAAAAAAGGGATGTTTTTTATGTGTACATTAACGTTTCGTCTTTATTTATAAGACTTCATTAGGATGATAATATAAAGAAAAATGTCATGCAAGTACGTGCACGTACATTTTTCTTCATATTATCATCCTGATGAAGTCTTATAAATAAAGACGAAACGTTGATGTACACATAAAAAACATCCCTTTTTGGTTTTCCTTTTTCATTTTCCCATATATATATATATATATTATACGAACATTACACCGTTTGGACACTGGTTTGAAAAAAGAGGTGCGCACACGGCTTATAACTGTATTTTCTATCTGAGATACACTAAAACATCCGCCATGGTACTTCAACAACCTTAAGGTTACAAGAACAACCACACACGACACCCTGCCCAAAGATTTACCAGCGAGACCCCTGCATGGCCAGAATGAACATTTCTCAGTTGAGCGCTTTCAACTCTGATTGGATACAAATCAAAAGGTTCTGACCAAATTTGCAAAGGCGCGAGGGGGGTGGATGTCGAGAGGGGTAGAAATTGGAGAGCAAGAATGTCAATAATGCCTTTCCTCTTTTCGCCTTTCTACCTCTTCCATCACACACAGAGACACTTGAGTGTGTCAGGTCTTCGCCCTGGTCAGTCGGGCAATCATATTCGCTAAAAGAGCGCGTCCGTCCATGGCGAGAAGGACGTCACGTGGTGTCAAGTCCTTATCTAACTCTCTTCTCTCTCTCTGTTGACCATCCTAGGTCTTTGTGCAAATCACAATAACAGCAGGAGACGCATTAAAGCAGTGGTCGTCAATATTAAAGAAACGTTGTCTCGTCTGGCACAGTAACATCATATTGGGTCATCTTATGAGAACCAGTTTTATAGTGCTTGATAATATTCTGATACAAACATAACGTCTAGTAAATAGGAACCACTCTTCTAGTCTATATTCGTTTTCAATAGTTAGTTTAATACGGATATATATATATATATATATATATATATATATATATATATATATATATATATATATATATATTACATAAGTGTTTTTTCCACTGAAAGACTTGGGACTATAAGTTTTTTTTGTTTTTCTTAATATAGTTTTAATGGTTGAGAAACTTCCGAGACTATATATATATATATATATATATATATATATATATATATATATATATTTATATATATATATATATATAAAGATAGATGAAAGAAGAGGGATAAACATGTACGAATGACAAATCTATTTCAACTTCGATTGTTTTTTAATTTTTTAATTTTTAATTTTGGCTTTTCCACTGGCAATTTATCTATCTATGTAATTCTTCTGATGATAAGATTTTAATCTTTGAAAAGCCTTGGCTTAAGGAAAGAAAAATAAACATGTTTTTATCGAGTATACTTTACATTGAACAATCGAAGTTGAAATAAATTTGTCATTCGTACATGTGTATCCCTCTTCTTTCATCTATCTTTATAATTGCTCTATCTCGTATATTGAGTTTAAACCATTTCACTATAGGTTCTATCTACTAAAAGTATACTTTTAGTTTCATATTTTATATATAAAAGTTAGGTGTGTTTTATGCTTACATATTTGTATGTACATGAACAACTCCTAATTAACCGATCATTATGAATTTTTGAAACCCAGTTGCTAGACGTAAAAGAGGCAAATGTGGACTATATATTGTTTGATTGTGTTTTATGCAAGAGGTAAAAAAAACAAGTCTACGTTAAAATTCAGATCGATCCGATTTTTGTAAAATTTCAATAATAGGTATTATACATCAATTAATACATATTCCGAAATTTCAGTTTCTTTGGAAACAGTAACATAACCATCAAAAAAAGAAAAAAACATTAAAATTTAAAACCAATGCTATAATTTTTGCTTATAAATGACATTGGACTGATATTCTACTAGTATATATATATATATATATATATATATATATATATATATATATATATATATATATATATATATATATATTAGTTTCAAATTGTAATGTTTTTTCTTTATTTGAGGGTTATGTTAAGGTTTCTGTGGCACCCTCCTAAAGAATAAAAAAATAACAATGTGAACACGTTGCTTAACCTGTTGCCTAGAATTCTATAATTCATAATAATAAGTTCAATAGTTTAAGATTTTACCAAGCACATACATATTATTGACGCTCAAGCGTGCACACCGATCCTTTTAACAATGTATTACTTAATATTTCAAAATTTGATGTAGGGCAATTCTTTTCTCGATTAAATATTTGTATCTGACTTATTTCAAAAAGTTTTCTTTTGGTGCGGGCTAGTTTAAGTTAGCGCATCCCCTAAATGTTAAAGTTTACAAAAAAATAATGTGTCCATATTACTGATCCGTTTGCTTAGAATATATATTCCAAACTTTGTAATGATCCGTTCATTAGTTTAGGATATTACCCTGTACATAGATATATAAATATACATACATTAATTATTAAACGTTTTTACCGCTCGCTGCAGAATACGCACTAACATGGCTGAGTGTCCTCCAAGCTATACGATCTTGAACCAAGATGTTCGCTTTGTTTGTTTATGTTCGTCCATTGACAAACGTTGTTTAGCGATATTTTATTTTGTCTACCTTTCGACCGGATTCCGTGTATGATGCCTTCAACGCATATTTTGCATAGCCATACACCGGAATGCTTAATGTGGCCAAATAATCCCAAGACTTTACATTTGATGACAGAGGGTATTGACCGGATTCCAGTGAGTTTTCGCAACTCTGCGATACTAATATGATCTGATAGTTTATAATCAGTTATAATAGTTATAATAGTTAGCGCATGATGTGGCTTTTGAAAGTTTCTACTTTCTGACGTATACGCATACCTAACTTTATATATATAGAGAGAAGAGAGTAGATATACACACCGTATCTAAACTTTGCTGTTAGTATCAATAATCTTTTAATGCAAAATTTCAGTACATTCAAAATAAGTTAATTTAGAAGGCTTTAAAATATTATCTACACAAATAGTAATCTCCCCAAATGTTGCATTGTTCTTCCTATCTTTTCTTATTCACTTACAATTTGGCATTGTTATTTCTGCTTGTTTTACACTTCCTACAGACAATTTGCAATGCAAATTATTTCATGTTTGTTAGCAATCAATTTTAGTTCTGTGATTTTGTTCCTCAACAAGTTAACCTTATATACACTACTAGAAGAATACCCGTCCCAAGACGGGTAAAATTAATTCCCCGAACATAACAGTGTGCACCACTTTTATGTCCCCTTACCAATATTATAATCAACATATAATGATACTAAACCTTATGTCTACAATCCTTATTCCAATTTTGATCAAAAGTCATTACATGGTTTTGATTCTTGAAAGTATCACACATTTAAGGTTTAAGCTTAAGGGACCTTCAGAAGAAATTAAAATTTATGGAATCTTCCTAAATTGGTGTACAATGACTATGAGTTAAAGTCGATGCGAATCTGAAATATTTGAATTTTCAAATGAGAGGTTGTTCCCATATTATTTCCCATAAGATCCTTTAAAAATATTCCAAAGAAATTGAAATTTGGAGAATATTTATTAATTAATGTCGAATACCTATTGTTAAAATATCACAAAATCGGAGGTATCTGAATTTCATGAACGAATTCCATTCTCTCTTTATCCCCTTTGTATTAAACTAAATATTGCTCACATTACCTACTCTTGCGCATAGGTAGCTGTATTCCGAAATTCATAATGATCAGTTAATTAGTTTTAGAATGAATCCTATATATACAAATATATAAGAATATAAACACATTAAACTTTGTATAATTTCGATTATTCGGACTACTGTTCTCATCTTGATTGTTATCATCACAACGTTTCGGCCTTCTTTCGGTGTATCAAGGACCCGTGGCGAAGTGGATATAGTACTAAGTAAAATGCAGTTCTAAGTGATAGTCATCTGAAGGTTGAAAGTTCAATCCTCAGTGTGGGCGATACGAAGAATTGCGAATTGCTGAATACTTCTCCTAGAACATGCTACTCCCGTGTATTAAATAAAGGATTCCGTTCGAAATTCCGTCCGAGTTCTACAGAAATATTCCCGATACTCCTGAAGAAGGCCGAATGTTACAGCGGCAGAAACGTTGTGATAATAATACTTAATATGAGAACAGTTATCCGAATATAGAAACATAAAATCAAACTTTCCATAAATCGATATTTTCAAATGTTCTTTATTTTTCTATACTCGTTTAAATTGACATTGCCTGCTTGTCCATTGTTATTTTGATTTTCAGTGATTTTATCTGTAATAGTTTTTTCCTTTCTTTTCTCTCTTTTCCTTGTTAAATGCATGACTTTCTGTTGTTTTGAAGACTAATTATGAAAAGAACTTTGCACTTTCTTTATGTCTCAGTGTGCTCATTATTGTCTATATTCCACCCTAGTCTTACAATTCTTATAATATATTCTTCTTTATTAATTGAATAAAAAGTATTAACATTTTCTTTTTCTTCTTCTCTCATATTCGATAGTATTCTTATATTATTCTGTGTTTTCTTAATGCTTTATAGACTTTTTCCGATGTATTTTCCACATTTTCTTTAATTATTTCTTTCTTTTCTTTATTGTTATATATTTTTTTCTGTTTGAAAAAAAAACACCCTATTCATTATTGTGGAGAATATGACCCATCTTCTCAACCAATATTTTACAGGTAGGCAATATATATATATATATATATATATATATATATATATATATATATAATTCCATGAAAAATGCCAGTTTACTGAAATCATATTCTCTTAATAGGGTTAAGATGAAAATTCATTTACACTAAATGTACAAAAGCAAGGAAATTCCCAAATTTTTACACTTTTATTGTCATTAAGGGTATGACTACATATCAACCAAACCATTTCATTATCACATCACTACAGTATAAATCTCTATGCATGAGTGGATAAAGTGTGTGAGGTGCGCTGAAGAAAAATTCCTACCAGTAAAATACATAGTCGTGTTGTGCTCGCATATCCTTAATGACAATAAAACTGTAAAAAATTGGGAATTTCCTTGCTTTTGTACATTTAGTGTATATGAATTTTCATCTTAACCCTATTAAGGGCATATGATTTCAGTATACTAGCATTTTTCATGGAATGTCATTACTTTTGTAAAGGCTATGCCTCAATACAATGGTTATTTTAAAGGTTTTTTGGAATTTTCTGGAAAACTAAGGTATATGGTAAACTGAAATTAAAATGCAATCAACTAGACCCTAGAACCTCTATCTCTGCCAAAAAATCGTGAATGTTTATTTTTCATCTTTCCAATAGTGCTCTACTTTATTTTTACTTTAGAGGGGATTGTAAGTAAAAAAAGGAAAGTATATATTTAAAACAAAGAGAGCGTTATCTTATTTACAATGGGGATGTGTCTTAGAGACTAATCACACTCAACCCCAATAGACACTCCTTCTGTCTACAGAATAGAGTGAGTACGACTCAAGATGGTAAATGAGTCAATGCTGAAGTTCATTGCGCACGACGGGTTTTTAATCAAATGGTCGGTTATAGAAGACCTGTATAATTATTAGAACGTCCGAAGACCGGAAGGTTCCATTCCTAATTTTACTAGATATGTGTTGCTGTACTCTGTTGTCCAATCTCAACGTCGTCCTACCCACGTAGTCGGCACTGTAACTACATTAGAAAATGATAAATCAAATTATTGTTGTGGTTGGGGGTATAACGTTTTTTCGAGAGGACATCAGCAGAGGTTTTGTGCCGAACACAGCACGCATGTTCGAAGCAAAATAGCAATTCTGCACTGCTAAGCTAATTTGTTTGGCGAACTTCCCACTTACTGTACCTGACCAAGGCAAACGAATATAAATCGGACATTTAGTCACTATATCATGTTTAATTTTAGAGAAATTGGCTAATTTCCTTTTGATGACTGACGTAATCACATCCAGAGGGTAGCCATTTTTGGACAAAGTATTAGTAATATTTTTATTTCTTCGCCCAATTTTTATTTTTAAAAAATCATAAAGGGCTCTATGTGTTAGGGCCCAAATTAAATTTAACTTTCGCTTGCTTGAAAAAAATGAATCCCAATGAGTATACTATTCTGTAAACGTCGGTTTACGGCAAATTGATGTAAGGTAACAGGATAGAGTTTTCGTTAGTAATAATCGAGGAAAGCTAGAGAGGAATTAAACTCTCCTTCATGAGTATACTTTAATGCGGGTGGCATATCTTTCAATAAGGAGAAGAATGTAGTTGCCCCTGTTTGATTATTGAAGAGGCAAAATGTGTTGTTTACATATCGAAAGAAGACTAACGGTTTCATGTGTCCAGATAGTAATTCTTTCTCATAGAAACCCACAAAAATGTTCGCCATCGTTGGTCTCAGGACTGAGACGATAGAAACACCATCTATTTACCTATACATTACATCGTTACAACTGAATTCAATGGATGTAGTGACAAATTTCATTGGCTTAGCGAACATACTTTCAGAAATGGAAGGGGCGATAAATGGTTACGATATAACAAATCCGCACATATATCTATTGTTTCCAAAATAGGAACACAAGTAAATAGGCTAATTAAAAATTAATGAAAAACATGTTAGTAATTAATTTTTAATTCATGAAATACATTTTCAATTTCTTTGAAATAGTTACAAAAAATTACCCATTTACTATTTTATGGTGCTAGGCCAATTTTCACTGTCTTTCACGAAGTCTGAAAGCAGTGTATTTGTGTCTTGTCAATGGTAGGAAAATAAACTGAACTGATCTCCCAAGCGGTTCCAATAATATAAAGAATCAATAATCATTTTTATTAGTAGTATTTGTTTTATAGCCTTCTATATCCACCCCATCCGCCTTTTATATATTTAGAATGTTTACTACAAGTTAATAGAGAGTGAAACTTAAAATTAAAAAGAAAACTGACGCCAAAGTGTAGAGTAATGGCAATCTTTATATATATATATATATATATATATATATATATATATATATATATGCGTGTGTGTGTGTGTGTTTGTGTGTAATCATAGTAATTTTTTGTTCATAGAAATTTTACTAATGAAACATTACTGTGTTCATTTAATAGTGCTCAATGCCAAGTAGAAATACATTTTTAGTATACATTTTTATTTATACAAACATTTTGCCAACATATGTGAAGATATATTTCGGCTATAGCATTATCTAGGTAAAACCTCTTCAGGTCAAATCAACTTTAATGAAGATGAAAACATATATGGCTCGAATCTATAAATGGCATGAGAGTCGTTTTCTTAATGTGTATTTAAAAGATCTGAGAGCATGATTTTGTGTTAGATTGTCGCAGATTTTAATTATGTTAATAAGTTTTTATTTCCTTCCCTAATTACAAGTTAAATAAATAGAATTGATAACGGATTCACAAAATGAAAAATCAATATTTGATTATTTAAGTCTGTGTCCTATACATAAAAGAAAATTACATATTTTATTCGGACCGATAATTTTTGGGGAATTAAACGTTTATTTTCATTGTATAATCATCGCTGTTTAGTACCTATCTAATGAAAATGCTGCGTTGTAGTTGGAAAGTTCAAAATGGCGTATTTATTCATATCTTTTCACGGACCAACACTACAATAAGGACCCCAGTTCATTAACACAACACGCAGAACATGTTTTGGAAGTCACCGGCGTGTTCCGGTTGACCTCGCAATACACGGGGTCGCTATTTACAAAACAACTTGTAAATAAACCTTTTATTTCGGAATTTTTCTTTCTTTTAACATATTAATATTTATTTTAAGGCAGAGGGTCCATAAATAAAACAAATAAAATATTAGCATGTTTTCTTTTAAAAGATGTTTTGTGACATGTTTTTGTGTCACTATTTACTTGCCTCCCCACAAGGGCAGAAATGGGGTGTATGAAATATTTATCGCCGTGTATGAAATCTTTATCTTTTTTTTATTATTACTTTTATTTACTAAAAGAAACAAATTTTAAACGCAGAACATACTATATTTCGTGTTGTGTATTTTAAGAAAAAGTGGGGGGCTATATGAAAATACGTTTTTTTTTCTTTTTGTAGGGAGGCGAGTAAATAGCGAAGTTTTATTTATTTGTTTATAATTGTTGCTTACAGAAAGAAAAGGAAAAAACTTCATAAACTTTAAATTGCTTCGGTTTGGAAAGTGATTTTTGAAGTCTAACTCCGCCCTCGTGGGGAGGCAAAACGAAAGATTACAAGTCAGCCGATTTTTAAAAAAGCGTATATATTTCGTTTATTTATTAAAATAACTTGTGTAATTTTCCGTTTTGCCTCCTCGGGCTAGGAGCAAAGTGTAGTATGTAAAAATCCTTCTAAACTGAGGTAAGACACAGAGTGCCCCTTTTTGGGAAGCTTGATTGTTCCCTACAAAACGGAAGATTACTTAAGTCCGGCGATAAATATTTCATACACCCCATTTCTGCTCTCGTGGGGAGGAAAGTAAATAGTGACACAAAAACATGTCACAAAACATGTTTTAAAAGAAAACATGCTAATATTTTATTTATTGACCCTTTGCCTTAAAATAAATATGAACATGTTAAAAGAAAAAAAAAATCCGAAATAAAAGGTTTATTTACAAGTTGTTTTGTAAATGGCGACCACGTGTATTACGAGGTCAACCGGAAGACGGCGGTGACTTCCAAAACATGGTCCGCGTATTGTGTTAATGAACGGGGGTTCTTATTGTAGTCTTGCTCCCTTTTCACTTTTTTACATTTTGCGAATTCAAACACTGTTAAAATTTCTCTAACGATTGTAGGCAAAATAATTGAAATAAACAAGTAATATGATACTTTGGAACTTTTTCTAGGTTAAAAATTGATTAAAAAAAGCTCTTTTCATGGCAAAAGTAAAAGTTGTTAAAGTATAAGATTAATTGCAAATTCCCTACACTATCAAATTTTATGAGGATAACTATTGAATTATTAAAAATAATTTTAACTTAAAAAATATACACATATAATATAATGATTTTCATATTTTTTTAACTTGTGCTGGTGTTCACAGTAAAAATTGTCCGAAAACCACACTGTTAACTCAGTGACGTAACGTTTTAGCAACTGAACGAATCTAGTGACAGTATCTGAGCGGTTGTCCGTAACGTTTTTAAAATCTTCATTTTTTATATTTTTTTTCTGTTTTGCGATGATATAAGTTGTTTCTACAATTTTACTACATATTCTGATATTCTCTGAAAGCTCGCTGTGTAATAATGTTCACAACTGGTGTGTGCTCTGGTCGCACGTTATAAGTATTAGTAAAATAGTTCCACTGTATAGAATGCATTTAAATGTTGTAATTTGAAACGGTTTTTGAAACCAGTAAAATGCAGAGACTTTTTTTTAAATAAACATATTATTTATTTAAAATTCAAATTTTCGATTAACACAGGAACCTTCATCAGGATAATAGACAATTTTTTTACTAATTATTATAACGTGCGACCAGAGCACACACACCACTTGTGGACACCATGTCGTTTAAAAAAAAGAAGGAAGAAAAAATTAATATTGTTTTTTATCCTGATGAAGATTTCTGTGTGAATCGAAAATTTGAATATTAAATAAATAAAATGTTTATCAAAAAAAAAGTATCTGCATTTTACTGGTTTCAAAAACCGTTTCAAATAACAAACTTTAAATGCATTCTATACAGTGGAACTATTTTACTAATATATACATATATATATATATATATATATATATATATATATATATATATATATATATATATATATATATATGTAACCCATATACCATGGAATGCATCTTTAAACGGCAACTAAAAGAAGAATTAGTATTTAATATTTAATTAAATAGTATATATATATATATATTATATATATATATAATATCAAAGTATTATTATTTTTTAATATCTTTTTTTTTAAATATTTATATATATATATATATATATATATATATATATATATATATGCACACCTATAACAGCAAATACATTTTTAAACAGTCACTAAAGGTGAATAAGTATTTGAAATGGTTAAAAATAGTTCAAAAAGAAAAACACACCACTCTGTTCCACGCTTTCTTGTGTAACAGATGGAGCACCGTCGATGCGAGGTTGTCATTGTGACTTATTATGTACTATGTAATCTACAGGCAGCATCTAGTAGCAAGAACACACTAAGGGTTAGATTCACAAATCAATGAATACTGCTACCACAGTGGTGAATAAAACCCAGGCACATTCTCTCGATTCAAGACTGTTTCAACAGCTTTACATTGAAAATGATGAAGAGAATTTGAACGATTATTGCTACGCACAGAAGTTAGACGTCTGTCAAAGAGAAACTTTCTGAAACGTTTCTATTCATTGTTTGATATAGTTGTAGAATATTTCCTAAGACTAACTTTGGTCTTTGTGATGATCTTAAAAACATCAGGGATATCATTGCTTTTTGTCAGATGTATTCACAAGGTTCAATAAAATTAATTTGCAGTCGTAGGGAAATGATGCCAACCTTATCGAAGTCAAATATACTCTCTTTATCTTCAAGTTATTCAAATGGTACTTAGTCCGTCATGTCTTAAACTAATATCCGAACTTCAGTGGATTGGATAAAGATAAAAGCATATCAGGTGATGATCTCCAAGTATATTTGGTTCAATTAGATGAATTGCAAAGAGATATGTCTGAAATATTTCAGAATCTTTTATACCAGATTGGGTAAGCAATCGATTCTATGGTGTCAACAATAAGGAAACATGAGAGGCAGAGGGATAATTAGCTTCAATCCATAGAATCAAAGTTCAATCAATCATATCAAGAGTTTTGGTTACAAAAAGATCTATCCAGCTTCATGGAACATAGTGAAGCTATATTTTATTGTATTTCCAACATCATATTTGGTAGAACGGGACTCTAGTGTAGTTGCCTGGTTTAATTTCAAGCGCATGAACAGACATAAGATTACTGAATGTAGGTTTTATTTATCTTCCTCCCACAAGGTAAGATGTGACACAAGGTCGGGAAAGTTGGATTTGAAAAACCAGCGTCCGAGAATTTGAGCACTCTGGCCATTAAAAATTGACTGGGCAGTCCCGTCGGCATTCCTCAGTAGGGGCGCCTCAGGCGATTAGCAATAAACTAACCCCTTCTCAAAGGGTGAGGGTGCACATCCTAGAACTGCACAGGACAGACCGATAGACCGGCGTAAATCAAGACCCGAAGGCCAAGACAATACCGGTCTATGGGGTGTAGTATCCATCGGAACAGATACCCACTCCAGGTATTTACCAATTATTCTTAGTAATATACAGCCTTATGTAGAGAAACTACTATAGCAGGTGTAGTTACCACTACTACTACTACTACTACTACAACTACTATTACTACTACACCTGCAGAATAACAATGTCTAAAATATTTGCTTGACTTGAATGTTTGCTACTGATTGGGGTAAATACTAAATTTCGATTTTCCCCCATATCGAGATTTAACCAATCAGAAATAATCTCTCATTCGAACCGGGCACTTGCTCCGGTAATTTATTTAAGGAAGTACATCCGAGCTTTTCGACCCTTTTTTTAACGGCAAAAGGACCCAGCTGCCCAACCTCCAATGTTACTAAAAACAACTACCAAAAAGACTCTTACCGGCGCGCAAACGAAACCTGCCTTTAGCTACGGGCTATCGACGTCGGCGCGTGGATTTAACTTACAAAGATGGCGACACTTTGGCACGTGGACTAACTTCTTGAGTGATAATAATAATATAAACTCTGCCGGTCACACGAACTAATACAATACTATCTGCGTACGTACGCTTACAATATCCTTCCCTCATGAACTATTAATACCATTTTCTCGTCCAGACTTATGAGCTCATGCTAAGATTGTCTTTGTCTTAACCCAGGAACAATCGATAGCAATTTTCTTCGTTAAGACATATGAACATTCCCCCTCTTTATTACTAACATACGTCTTTTACTTGTTTAACGAAGATAATCGATAAAAGTTAATATAAAATGTTAGAATGGGACTATGTCATTTAATTTACCTTGTGACTAAATGACTTAGTTCTAAAAGACTATTTATACCTATACCTATCCCATTAAAAGTAATCGTGAAGACTAAATAAAATTGTTTATTAAATTAATTATAATTTTTGAAAAAAATACTTTGTGGTTGATATTGTTTTTTCCAGTTTGAAGCAAAACAAAAAAAAAACGATTGCATATGTGTATTGGCGGCAGTGGCGTGCAAGGGTCTGGTGATGCGCTGGTGATATCCGGAGCCCAGTTATTTCATTTACCTTGCGACTAAATGTCTTAGTTCTGAAAACTATCTATACACTAAGTATACCTATCATATTAAATGTAATTGCGAAAACTAAATAAAATTGTTTATTTTATTAATTAGAATTTTTATATACATATTTTCTGGTTGATATTGTTTTAAATTTGAAACAACAAAAATATCTGCATGTGTTTATTGGAGGTAATTGTGAAGCCGAAATAAAATTGTTTATTTAATAAATTATTATTTTTGAAAAAAACATATTTTGTGGTTGATATTGTTGTTTTAAATTTGAAACAACAAACAAATCCGCATGTGTTTATTGAAAGTAATTGTGAAGACAAAATAAAATTGTTTATTTAATAAATTATTATTTTTGAAAAAACATATTTTGTGGTTGATATTGTTGTTTTAAATTTGAAACAAAAAACCGATTGCATATGTGTATTGGCGACAGTGACGTACAAGGGTCTGGTGTTGTTCTGGTGATGTCCGGAACTAACTCATAGATTGTATGCCCCAAACACTCAAAGTCCTTATACTGAGAGATACTATTGGATGCCCCCCCCCCTAATTTAGATGTCCTGGGTACTTACATATATATTTTATGTGTAATATTGTTGTTTTCACGTTTAAAAAGGCTTACATGTGTGTTGTGTATATGGGCGCTAGTAATCTATTTGATTGCCAGACGGCGTCAGCCCGTAAAGATTTGCGAAACCTTGTTCTAGACTATCTTTTAACGAACGCCTGTATCACATAGACTATGTGCCTATTTGAATAATCTAACGTGATATTTTGGGATGTGGGGTGATAAGCTTAATGTTTAAAATGATTATCTAGCTATATTGATATGAACGCCTGTATCACATAGACTATGTGCCTATTTGAATAATCTAACGTGATATTTTGGGATGTGGGGCGATAAGCCTAATGTTTAAAATGATTATCTAGCTATATTGATATGAACGCCTGTATCACATAGACTATGTGCCTATTTGAATAATCTAACGTGATATTTTGGGATGTGGGGGCGATAAGCCTAATGTTTAAAATGATTATCTAGCTATATTGATATGAACGCCTGTATCACATAGACTATGTGCCTATTTGAATAATCTAACGTGATATTTTGGGATGTGGGGTGATAAGCCTAATGTTTAAAATGATTATCTAGCTATATTGATATGAACGCCTGTATCACATAGACTATGTGCCTATTTGAATAATCTAACGTGATATTTTGGGATGTGGGGTGATAAGCCTAATGTTTAAAATGATTATCTAGCTATATTGATATGAACGCATTTTAGGAGTGTCATTTTGCGACCATTGTTAGACTCTATTATTCGGCGTAGATAGGTATTTCACCTATGAGCTAAATACGTGGGTGAGTTCGCTCGGTTCTCTATTGTAATCACCCGCCTGTTCACTCTTTCACCCCAGAAAACGACAGTCGTGTGTTCTCTTAACGTTGGATTGACCAACCATGTAAGAACAATTGTACGAATGAAAAACGATCGAGTTTCTCCGCGAACATTTCTTACGTATTGTTCACTCATTGTTCGCTAGGAATTCGACAATATTCTCTGCTTTCTTTTCACCGTGCGAACATTTCTGCGATATTTTCAGTTACTTGAAGACCGACATTAAGAATTTCCATATTCGACATTTCTGTTTTGTTTAATTGTTTTGTTTTATGTTTTTTTTTAAAATTGTTGTTGTTGTTGATACTTGAAAAAAATATGAACGAAGGAGATTGAATGAAAGAGGAAGAGAAAAATGCAAAAAAGCAAAGGGAAATTAAGATTAAAACAAGAAATCGCAAAATGAAAAGAAAAAATATGACAAAAGGGAAAGAATTCCGATTTTTTTTTCAAAGAAGCAGACGTTTAAGATCACCTGCGTACCGCCTTTTTTGTCAAGTGACGGACAAAGGACAAAACCTGAACGAGACATGCACAGCAGCAGCAGCAACAACAGTAACAATTTCATTAGTAGTAATAATAATGCTTATTATTATTATTATTATTATTATTATTATTATTATTATTATTATTATTATTATTATTATTATATAAATAACATAATGAAAGTAATTAAAAACTATCGCAAATAATAATAATAATAATAATAATAATAATAATAATAATAATAATAATAATAATAATAATAATAATAATAATAATGGAATCAAACGGAAGCCTGAGACCATACAATGATAAAAACAGCTGAAATCTTAAGGAAAATCCTTGAATGCGGAAACCTTCCCACTTAAGCTACGAAGACTAACCCATCACATGCAAGGTGCAATAGGAAGAAGAAAAAATCACATAAAGAACAGCGCAAAACCCCAAAGAACAGAAACTGTAAGCAGTTTCATACACTACCCTCTCCCCCCAAAGGGATGGTACAAACCCCGGTTGATATCACACAAAATAGTCGTGAAGAGTCAAGGAGGATGGAAAGGTCGACAAGGGAGAGAACTAACCAGACCTCCGCTGGAAGAGTGCGAAGAGCACTGGGACATAGGGGAAGCTTATTGCCATCCACATCCCAGAGAAGGCCAGTGGTCGTTATCAACGAGAAATCGATTGTAAGCGTCTGTTGTGATAACGCAAATTCATTTGCAGTTGTTATCGAGAGAGGCCGACAGCGCTGGAAGTCTAGGGAGACTTGCTGTCATTCGGACTCCAGGGAACAGCACTGGTAGTTGTTAGTGAGCAATGACTGATGACGGTCTGTGTGAGAACTCCTAGTGAGTAAACATAATAATAATAATAATAATAATAATAATAATAATAATAATAATAATAATAATAATAAGAAGAAGAAGAAGAAGAAGAAGAAGAAGAAGAAGAAATCCCATAGATTGACCTTCGCCCTTCCCCAAAAACAACACACGTCGGTGGTTGCACCAGTCTTAGCTTGAACCACACAAAATGTCCATGAATGGTCAAGGAGGTAGAAAACTAACCCGACTTCACTAGAAGAGTGCGAGAGTACTGGAACCAACCTTGGGCAGGTTTATTGTCACTCAAATTCCAGAGAGGACCACAGTCGCTGCTAGCGATAAATTAATGGTAAACGGCTGTTGCGATGACGCAAATTATTTGTATAGGTTTTTGAAAGAGGTGCAGAGTGATCGACATCTAAGGAGCTTTCCTGCTACGAAGACTCCAGGAAACACCACTGATTATTGTCAGTGAGCAATCACTGATAATGACTCGTGTGAAAACTCCTAATGAGTAAAACACTACTAAACCAACGGTATGTATCAGTATAACTCAATGGTAAGCGCATGTTGTTATAATGCAAAGAGATTTGCAATGGTTATACAAAAAAAGAGTACTGGAAATCTAGAGAGAATTGTTGCCACAGATTCCAGGAAAAACTACACCTTTTTGTTAGTGGGTGATCGCTGCTAATGTCTTGCATGAGAACGTCTAGTAAGAAATTATTATTATTATTATTATTATTATTATTATTATTATTATTATTATTATTATTATTACCAACTCACTAGGAGTTCTTACACAGGTCATCATCAGTAATTGCTCACTGATAATAACTAGTGGTGTTCCCTGAAGTCCGAGTGATAACAAGTCTCCACAGATTTCCAATACTCTCCATCTCTTTCGATAACCATTGCAAACGACTTTGCGTTATCGCAACAGCCGCTTACTGTTGATTTCTCGCTGGCACCGGCTATTGGTATTCCCTAAGATTTTGGTGGCAAAAAGCCTACTCAAGGGCCCAGTAATCTCCACACTCTTCCAGTGGAGGTCTGGTTAGTGCCTTTCTTCCTTGTTTTTTCCGTCCTCCTTGACGCTTCATGACTATTTTGTGTGGTATAAGCCATCTTTTGGAGAGGTGGCAGTTAAATTAATATTTTTGCAGTTTCAGTTCTCTTGGGTTCATGTTGTCGTGTAAAATTATATGTAAATTATTATTATTATTTTTATTATTTGTACTCATTAGGAGTTCTCACACAGATCATCGTCAGTGATTGCTCACCGACAACAACCAGTGGTATTTCCTGGAGTCTGAGTGACAAAAAGTCTCCCCAGATTTCCAGTATTCTTCACCTCTTTTCAATAACGATGCGGTATCGCAACAGTCTCTTACCATTGATTTGTCGCTGGTAAGGACAATTGGTCTTCTCTGGGATTTGGGTGGCAATAAGCCTGCCCAAGGTCCCAGCATTCTCTGCACTTTTCCAGTGGAGGTCTGGTTTGTGCTGTCCCTCCTCGGTCTTCTCATCCTCCTCAACCCTCTACAAATATTTTGTCTGGTGTCAGCCTAGGCCGGCACCATTAAAAAAAAACCTCAATTAAAAAAAAAATCCTTAATTTTTAATTTTTAAAAATTTTTAAATTTTTTTCTTTTAAATTCAAATTTTTTATTATTATTATTATTATTATTATTATTATTATTATTATTATTATTATTATTATTATTGTTGTTGTTGTTGTCGTTGTTGTCGTTTGCATATTTTTTTTTCTTTTAAATTCAAAATTTTTTTTTTTTTTAATTATTATTATTATTATTATTATTATTATTATTATTATTATTATTATTATTATTATTATTGTCGTTGTTGTCGTTTGCATATTTTTTTTTCTTTTAAATTCAAAATTTTTTTTTTTTTTAATTATTATTATTATTATTATTATTATTATTATTATTATTATTATTATTATTATTATTATTATTATTATTATTATTATTATTATTATTATTGTCGTTGTTGTCGTTTGCATATTTATTTTAGCGCACATTCCTGAAAATATTAGAACTTACATAAAATCAACAAAATTCGTGATTCTCAATTTTTGTAAAGATATAGAAATACATGTTATACCTTCTACTGTTAAGTAATGCATACTTAGGTGCTACTGTACGAAACGGGTACTTAGATTTTTCATCTGCAAACAGGAAGTCGCGTCATATTAAAGGCACCGCTATTTTGTCCCCTTCCCCCAAAAAGTTACCATTACCGTCCCATTTGGATGAATTTATGTGGCGCCAACAATACGGTCGCACTGAGACCGAATCATTTAATAACATGCTAATGCATATTTCAAATTTGTTATCCTGTAAATTAAGTTTTGAAAAAAAAATTCTTAAAAAGTAAAGAAATCACATTTTCTTTAATATATTACTTGTTTATAAATTACTTATTATTATTCTCAAAAGAAAAAAAAATCACATTCCACGTTGCTCAAAATATATCACTTGTTTCTTTTTAAAAAAAAAGATTTATTCTATTTTGTTTATTTTTTACTTGTTTCATGAAAAAAAAATTCTTTCGTTGCCGGTATTTTTGAAAAAAGTTTTCCGCCCGGTATTTTTGGGGAAGGGGACAAAAAAGCGGTGTCTTTAACATGACGCGACTTCCTGTTTGCAGACGAAAAATCTGGGTACCCGTTTCGTACCGTAGCCCTAAAGATATAATTCTGCGACATTCTCGGTTGACCGGAACTTTTTTGGAAAGGGGACAAAAAAGCGGTGTCTTTAATATGACGTGACTTCCTGCTTGCAGACGAAAATTCTGGGTACCCGTTTCGTACAGTAGCACCCATACTTATTCTGGCGTTATTTTATCCGGGCGACATTTTTCTGCTACGGCATTTCGTTTTGGCAACGTTGGGGATAAGCGGTCAGTCGGGCTCCGAGTAATATTTGATTGTAACGTTCTAGTAACGTCGCAACAAAGTCACACATCATGCAACGAATTTACAACGTGTTTTCAACGTTGCAAGAACTTTCCGTGTAAGCTGTAAGTCCTAGAGAGAATTCAGAATAAGAATGGGTGTGCACTGGCAAGCGACAGCGCAGCAGATATACATAGAAAGAATGTAAAGATAAACGACATAAAAATATTGGTTATTTGGCTGGGAGCAGGGTGTAGTATCTGTTCTGGTGCTGTACTTCATCTTTTTTATCCTCGGTCGGTGAAGGAGATATCCTTCTAGATTGAGGCAATTTTAATTTTTGTTTCAATCCAGAGTGCCTTTTTTTTGGGGGGGGGGTTGATTTTCACCACATTAAAAACCGACCATGTTCCTAATCCTGTCCTCGTGGGGAGGAAAGTTAATAGGGCAAGGCGATCCATAATACAGGTTTGGCAAACGCGCGACTGGGGTCCACGACTGGGGTCCACGATTGGTGGCGAACATGTGAAGACAAAAATTGCTACAAAATAATAATTACCAAGAAAAGTTTGAGTAAGAAATTTCTTAGTAATGCCCAGGAATTAACAACCATACATATTATTAGGAAGCAGCTTAAAAAATGAAAATAAATCAATTATTGCAAGCTGCTTCCTAATTATATGTATAATTGCTTATTCCTGGACATTACTAAGAAATTTCTTACTAAATCTTTTCTCGGTAATTATTATTATGTAGCATTTTTGGTCTTCACATGTTATTGTATATTCACCAAGGCGATCCATAATACAGGCCTGGCAAACATGTGACTAGGACCCAAGACTGAGGGCAGACATGTAAAGACCAAAATTGCTATTAAATAATAATTACCGAGAAACGTTTTAGTAAGAAATTTCTTACTAAAATTTCTCTCGGTAATTATTATTTTGTAGCATTTTTGGTCTTCACATCTTATTGTATATTTACCAAAACGATCCATAATACAAGCCTGGCAAAAATGTGACTAGGACCCAAGACATGTGAAGACTAACATTGCTATTAAATAATAATTACCGAGAAAAGTTTTAGTAAGAAATTTCTTAGTAATATCAAGTAATTAGCAACTATACATATTATTAGCAAGCAGCAACAAATAATTGCTTTACTTCTATAAAATCAATTAATATAAACAAATAGACTCATGGCGTTTTGAATTAGCAACTATGCATATTATTAGCAAGCAGCATAAAATAATTGCTTTATTTCTATAAAATCAATTAATATAAACAAATAGACTCATGTCGTTTTGAATTAGCAACTATGCATATTATTAGCAAGCAGCATAAAATAATTGCTTCATTTCTATAAAATCAATTAATATAAACAAATAGACTCATGGCGTTTTGAATTAGCAACTATACATATTATTAGCAAGCAGCAAAAAATAATTGCTTTATTTCTATAAAATCAATTAATATAAACAAATAGACTCATGGCGTTTTGAATTAGCAACTATGCATATTATTAGCAAGCAGCATAAAATAATTGCTTTATTTCTATAAAATCAATTAATATAAACAAATAGACTCATGGCGTTTTGAATTAGCAACTATGCATATTATTAGCAAGCAGCATAAAATAATTGCTTCATTTCTATAAAATCTATTAATATAAACAAATAGACTCATGGCGTTTTGAATTAGCAACTATACATATTATTAGCAAGCAGCATAAAATAATTGCTTCATTTCTATAAAATCAATTAATATAAACAAATAGACTCATGGCGTTTTGAATTAGCAACTATGCATATTATTAGCAAGCAGCATGAAATAATTGCTTCATTTCTATAAAATCAATTAATATAAACAAATAGACTCATGGCGTTTTGAATTAGCAACTATGCATATTATTAGCAAGCAGCATAAAATAATTGCTTTATTTCTATAAAATCAATTAATATAAACAAATAGACTCATGGCGTTTTGAATTAGCAACTATGCATATTATTAGCAAGCAGCATAAAATAATTGCTTTATTTCTATAAAATCAATTAATATAAACAAATAGACTCATGGCGTTTTGAATTAGCAACTATGCATATTATTAGCAAGCAGCATAAAATAATTGCTTTATTTCTATAAAATCAATTAATATAAACAAATAGACTCATGGCGTTTTGAATTAGCAACTATGCATATTATTAGCAAGCAGCATAAAATAATTGCTTTATTTCTATAAAATCAATTAATATAAACAAATAGACTCATGGCGTTTTGAATTAGCAACTATGCATATTATTAGCAAGCAGCATAAAATAATTGCTTTATTTCTATAAAATCAATTAATATAAACAAATAGACTCATGGCGTTTTGAATTAGCAACTATACATATTATTAGCAAGCAGCATAAAATAATTGCTTTATTTCTATAAAATCAATTAATATAAACAAATAGACTCATGGCGTTTTGAAATATCAAAAATGTTCATTGTGATTAAAGTCGTTTTTTTTTGTGAAATTAGCTCTTTTATATTTTTGTTCTTTTTACATTTAAATTGATGGAAATAAATCAATTTATGTATAGTTGCTAATTACTGAACATTGCTAAGAAGTTTCTTACTAAAACCTTTTCAACAATTATTATTTAGCAGTAATTTCGGTTTTCACATGCCCGTCCCCAGTCGTGGACCATAGTTGCATGTTTGCCAGGCCTGTATTATGGGTCACCTTGAAATAGCAACAATAGAAAACAAATCACTTTCATATATGATACCTACTTCGTACCCCGGATGCTGATATGCTGAAATACACGCCTCGATTTCCACGTTTATTAATAATTAAATGACCCACACAGGTTGAAGTGCCGTTAAACAAACGTTTATTGATATGGTAAAGGTAAAGGTAAAGGTCGCACACGAGTGTCGTTGCCGACATCGCACACTTCCCATGTAGCGGCGGTGATTGTTAAAAATCACCGTGTCTAGGGCACAGCATATGGAAGGCGGAGCCCAACCCTCTCCTTCCGCTGAGTTTTTGTCAGGTACCCATTTACTGCTGGGTGGACAGAGGGAGTTTTCAGACCCGAAAATTCGCATGCCGTGAGTGGGATCGAACCCGGGTCGTCCAGCCCAAAGACAAGTGCTATAACCACTCGTCCACAGGCCCTCCCTAATTGATATGGGTATCATACTAAAAAACTTGCCTTCCATTTTTTTCAATGAGAACATGTCAACCATTTATTAGCCGCGTTGGACAAAATAATCAGGTGTCTTTTGTTTTTTACTGTTGGGCCACCACATATCAAGGCCAAGAGCCACTCGGGGATAAGGTTTAATGAAATGGAACGATCGTCAGCTGAAATTGATCAATGCAATGAGCTAGGTTTGATTACTTATCGGATGGTTTATGACAAGTACTTGTTAATATCGGATTTGAAGACGATTATGTTGTAGTTTGCAGAGAAGCAGTTCCGTCGTAATGCGACCTTACAAAGAAGTTCTGTCCATGGAAATTCTGCCTGGCGCTAGGCACATGAGGGGAAAAACGGAGAGTCTTTTTCCGTTCTGGTAGTAGAGGAGTTTTCGCAGTGAATGTCTTACAATGAGGAACCAGAGATTGGTGTCCAGTCAGGCACCTTCGATGGAAATAACGATAGAGTAGAGAGAGACTAGCAACGTCTCTTTTGAGAAAGGAGCTGTAAGGAACAGAAAAGATAATCCGTCACTAAATTTCGAAGTCGATTTTGAACTCTGTTCAGACAATGAAGAGTGCCCCAAGCAACACCTCTCCAGATGTGGCAACAGTATTTTATCTTAGGACGTAACTGACTCTTCTATAGGTAGACGATTGCATTAGGAGTCAGCTACTTTCATTGCAATTGGCTGCCGACGACACTGGACCTAACCTTTTATTTTACTTTGGAGGGTACGTGTACAGTAACTATTATGTACCCCAACTACTCTCAAACCTAGATCATCTGTAGAAGTGCATCTGTAGAAGTGCATCTGTAGAAGTGCATAACTTAAAAAGTACAATCGATCAGCCCGAATATGATGCAGAGGGTCTGATTATCGCATCGATGTTTGCCTAATAATTCGCGGTACACGCACACCGGGTGTATGCGATACCAATCAATATCACATGCAACTTCATGCAAGAATATTACAATAATGTACATTATACAGTGGTGGAAATCAAAAACTATTTTGGTGTGTTCATCCTGCAGATCAATTCAACCCATATACATGGCTTCGAATCTCAGGCAAAGGTTATAACAAAATCTGCAGATCCAATTCATTGATTTTCAGCATTAGCTAATCCCAAAGGTGGTGATGATACCGTCAAACTTCAGACACAGATCATATAACTATAATGATGGGCGCTTTGAGGATGATAAATGATGTTTGTTCCCGTGCACACTGAATTACTACACAAAAAGAATGACGTAACTAAATGATAACGCGATTCATTAAAACATAGATAAGGAGATTACCGTGTACAGTGTATGACGTCACAAAATGAAGACATCAACCATCAAACCATAGAGGGAGCGAGTGCGGATAACGGGTCGTCTACTAGACTAACCGTCTAGACACCTGGGTATTTAGTCTCTCTCTCTCTCTCTCTCTCTCTCTCTCTCTCTCTATATATATATATATATATATATATATATATATATATAATATATATATGTATGCATGTATATATATATATATATGTATATATATGTGCGTGCATGTATATATATACATGTATATATATGTATGCATGCATATATATATATCTATATGTATATGTATGTATGCATATATATATATATTTATTTATATATATATATATATATATATATATATATATATGCATATATAAAGTAAGTTCAGATAAACCAAATTAGAACATTATTTACATCTGTTCTAAGAATTATACCACAACAAATAGTTGGCGTACGATCGTTTCTACAATTTGGAGAATTATATTTTAGATTATATTTTACATGATTCCAAGATGGTCTCTTTAATTTTAAAATTGCGATGTACTTGCCTGACATTTTTCTTTAAATTATCATCCTGAGGAAGTCTTACAATAAAGACGAAACGTTGATGAAATATAAAAAAAATATTTCTTGTTTTTTTTTCCTTTTTCATTTCTCATATATATATATATATATATATATATATATATATATATATATATATATATATATATATATATATATATATATATATATATATATATTATGAATAGTTAGATTAATAATGATAGCCGACGATGAATGATTAGTAATATAAAAAGATAGGATAGGTACATGTTATTTAAAAAAAATGTAAAAGTGACCATTATTCCATGTATAAAAGAATTGATAATAAATATTGACTGTAATTCGAGCTATAATCGCAAATTTTTAAAAAGATTTTTTAATTTGTCTTTGTACAATTTGCACTGAGCATATCCACACCAAAAAATAAATAAATTCATAGGAGCATTTTACAAATATCTTGATTTTAGCTGAAAAAATTGTCTGCGAAATAAAAAAAATAAGTTGGAAAAAATGACGTGAATCTGTCCTCTGTGATAATGATGTTGTATTGAACTACATAAAAATAGTAAATATAGCATAGCTCTAGCTTTAAACTATTGAGCTATTATAAGTTACACAAATAAAAAAAATACACACACGCACACACACACACACACACATACACACACATTATATATATATATATATATATATATATAAAGTCGCATGATGTAATGGTTACAGGCGTGGACTGTACAATCAGTGTAATAGGTTCGTATTCTTCCAGGGCTACGGCATTAATTTCACTACTATCCTTCGGAAAGGTATGAATCCATATATCCTCCACCAGCAATGTATTTAATAGTAGGGAAGCTTTGGTTGTGTGACTAATCTAGAAGAAGAACTCCTGAAACGCCAGTCTTTCTCTGCTTATCTCAGTATTATTTACACTCGTCATGGACTTCTCTTTGCCAACGGGCTAAAGAATGCCGGTTCAGAAGTGATGCGGTCGGGGATTGCACAACACTTGCTTCACTATAGATTCACACAGGCACACTTACAGGAGTTATTCATTGTTTATCCAGTCTGAAAGATAAAAATACAACGTGCGATAGTACGATCGATACCCTGTCCTCATCAACCCCTATGGAGGTGGCAGTTGTTGAGTGGATAACGGCATGAACTGACGACCTGGGTGTGCCAAGTTCGAATCCAGTCGATTCCATAATACAACTTTCGCTTTCGTTGGCAACAATTACGTGATTCCTCCGGCAAGAATGCCGACACCAGAATCAAACCGGTCAACAAACTTGTACCGTTCTGATTCATACGAATTTAATTTACTTTAGGTGATAACATAGTTTAGTTTAGTGGCGGTGTCAGATGTTTGGCTTGCATTGACAGTTGTAGGTTTCGGTCTGTCCTCGGGGCCAATCTGCTTCAATGGTAGATTGGCCTTGAAGAAGTCGCATAATCCGAAACCTTGAATTGTTGTTGTAAACCAAACAACCCACACATGTATACCAGATGTATTAATAACTATTTTAGTATCGAGTAATTAGAAAGGAGATATACAAACTTGCTGCTAAAAGATGCTGCCAAGTCTGCCGCATAGAACGTAAACTACTTCTAACTGGATAGAAAACTTCTCACGCCTGCCAGTATCTTATACAGGGTGGGCCAAAATAAGGGTCCTATCTTTAAATTTGAATAACTTGAATTTGAATAACTTCCACAAAATAAAAGTTAAACTCACCAAACTTTATGTGTGTGTAGACTGACCCTTCCGAGATTTTTTGAAATAAACAAAACAAATTTTAGCCGAAAAACACTTCTTAAAACTTACAAAAACTAAAGTATTGTTTTTTACACTGTTTTGAATTTTTTAAGCAAAAATAATGTTTTCTAAATGAGGGTACGTTCCTTAGGGCTAATACGGCTCATGCTTGCTTCGGAAGGGGTCCTTTACTTATTCTAAAAAAAAAAAAATTTTTTAAATCAATAAATAAAAAAGTTATGAATTTTTAAAAATAGGACACTTATTTTTGCCCACCCTGTATTTCTATTAACCCACTATTCGCATAGAGTATTGTTACCACATCTGAGCTGGTGCACCAACCACTAGCCTCTTTCTTGATCAGGATGCAAAAAAGGAATTTCAAACCTAACAGGTCTCGCACTGTCTGTCAAGCTCCATACCTTGTTGCATAGCCACAGCATCATTGGGTTTGTTTTAGAAGTACTTCCACAGAATGTGTACTGTATTTGTATCCCCCTCAACGTAAATATCCCCAAGCAACTCGACTAGCAGCAAAATACCAGCCCTTCACTGTAGATGTCCCTAGATGCCGGAAGATCTCCCACTTTAATATTTTCTTTCCTCGCACCGCTCCGTGTTTCCCCGACCGTACCAACATGCATAAATTTAAATGTAACGTGAACAAATATCTTGCTGCCCAACTCCCTACCTAAGTTGCACCCCATAAATCTGGCCCTTATCACAGTAGACCATTACGCTTCAGTGGAAATATGCCTTCTTTGAGGTGAACGAAAGTAATAATAAAAATAACTTATTACATAGTAATAAGTCGAAATTCATCCTATGTATGTGTGTATGTATGTATGTATGTATGTATGTACTGCGCGTCTATATAACATGTTCTGTTTTGCTGAAAATGTATAACCTCCTTCTTTTAGCTCAAATATTCATTTCGATGTGGGTCGTGTAACTCTGCGCCCTCTGCTCCTTCCCCCCCTCGCCACCAACTGTTTCCATTGTTTGCCACTTGATAAGGTCTACTACGTACGCTTCTTCCTCTGTCAGCTAAGAAACTAGCACGTCAACACCTGAGCTTCTAGGCTTTTTTTTTCGAGGAAGCGGGTTTTCTGTAGCAATGAATCGGCCGCCTCCCCTGAGAGATCGTTAGGCGCTTAACACCTGAGAGAGAGAGAGAGAGAGAGAGAGAGAGAGAGAGAGAGAGAGAGAGAGGAGGAGGAGGAGGAGGAGGAGGAGGAGGAGGAAAGAGAGAGTAGCATAGAAGAAAGCGAAACGTTTTTAAAAGCCCCATCGGGTTCAAAGAGTTTAAACATTGCGAACTTAGATGACTTCTTTCGTAATAAAAGAAGCAATAAAATGTAAAATAAAAACAAATAAAATAAAATAAAACCAGAGGCAGATGGTCCGAAGTGATTAAAGACAATTATACAATTCACACTTCTCTCTATATTACTGAATGTATATAAATAAATGAATAAAGATGAAAGAGTAAAAACTGTTATGTTTATTTAAATTTAAATTGGAAGCTGTCACAGCCTCGTTTTGAAATTATGTGGATACTGAGCCTCTTTTTCAACCATTTTTTTCTCCAGACGATGTATTTCATTTCAAGAAAGCGAAAAAAGGTCTAATGAGGAAAATTTTAAATTTAACATTGTGTCTTAAACGAAAAAAGCATCTGGCCAATTAAATTAGAAAATCAACTTAAATTATTTTTTTAAATTAACGAATGATCAAATACGTCGAGCGAAAAAAACGCCGTCGGTCACACACAACAATGACAAGTTATACATACAACTCCTTAATTTTTTAGAGTCTGGCGTAGCGCCATCTTTTATAAAACGCAATCTAAAGTGTCTTGGGCTCGATTCTGACTAGGTGACCTTAACATTCATCAAATTGGTTGTATGAAAATAACACCATAAAAAAGAAAATGATATTCCAAAGATGCGTCCATTCAACTTGTGCGTTTTGCGATGGAAATAATATTTCAGAAATTAGCCTGACAGACCACCGACGGACAGAGCAGCTTATGTCTAAACAATTCTATTGCAAGTGAGGCACGTCGACGGATATGCTATTTCATACCTAAGCTTGACAGACCAATGAAGATGCTATTCTAAACTTAAGCGTCACAGATAATCTGACTGACAAACGAAGCGGGCTTCTTCCAGAGATGCGTCGGCGCATTTAAACACGATAAAAATAAAGAATGTAGGGTGTTTACCGTTTTATATACTAATTCGCACGTGCACACACACAATATATATATATATATATATATATATATATATATATATATATATATATATATATATATATATATATATATATATATACCCTTTTTGGATTTTCTATTTTCGCCGTACCTGAAGTTGTGGCTTGTTGGAATTTAACTTTGAAACCTCTCTCATTACTTCTCGTGCCTCTAACGACCTACCTATCTACATCTTATTCTCTCCGCTGGACTCTTCGACACCGGACTTTTTGGCAATCGGACATTTGCTTGCACCCTGGCACAGTTTTGCCCTGCGTTTCTTTCCCTACAACTTTTATTTCATTTTTTCAAATTTTAAATCTTGGCCATTGCCAACTTATCTATCCCAGCGACTTCCTCTGATGATAAGATTTTGATCTTTGAAAAGCCTGGCTTAAGGAAAATTTAACTTGAATAAATTGCCTTTTTGCGGAATATACCTTGCTTTGAACTTTTGAATTGAATTTTGATTTGGCTTTTGCTTTCTCTAATTCCTTTCCATTCTTCTTCATTATATATATATATATATATATATATATATATATATATATATATATATATATATATCGTCCGCGGGCTGGAAATAAGCAGAGAATGCTACAAAGTGAAAAATGCGACTCGTACAATATTCGAACCCAAGCTTCAAAAGAGGGTCCGCCTAACATGAGCGTAGTCTTGGACCACTTGACAAACGAACCATACATCATAGAGGAAGTCGAAATTCTACAAATAACTTATCTTCCAAGCTCTGCGGCAAATCTAAATAATCCGTGTAAAAGACATCGTCAACAAAAAAAAGCAGCTTAATAGTTAACACACTGTCGGAAATAAATTTCAAATATTAAAAACATATAACAACGTGTATCGTGTTTCGCTCTCTGGTGCAGCAAGCAGATATGGTTACTTTGTCAGTAGAATCGTACACAAAGATTTCTCCCAGGAAGGTAACACACACATGTCTGTGTAGCTTACTTGCCACAAGTATTTTGATTATATATACACACATATATATATATATATATATATATATATATATATACTATTTCATGTATATACACATACATTATTTTTTCTTTTTTATGGAAATCTCTCCACACAAAGCATGAAACCACTGCCTTGACTTGACATCCTTTTCCTCTCATTATTTTCTTTATTTTCTTTCATTAATTGTTTCTTTAACAACTGAATTTAATTCTCTTTGTATTTCTTTTCTTTTTTTCCTTTCCTTCTTTTTTTTCTTTCTTTCTATAAATACGTTATCTTTTCTTCTTTCTTTCTTTTCTTTTTCTCTCCACTTTTTTCTTTCTGTCGTTCTTTAATCACGTCATATTTTTCTTTTTTCGTTCTATTGTTGTTCTTTCTTTCTTTCGTAATATGTTATCTTATTTTCGTTCATTAATTGGTCCCCCGATTTATAAAATCGGGGGACTTATGTTTTGAAGTATGTCCGTCCGTCCGTCCTTCCGGATTTTTCTCCGCAACCATCCATTGAATTTCTCTAAAATTTTGCATGAAGTTGTAACTTTGGTCAGGTTAGAAAGTGACATTCTCCGATTTTTAAAAAAAAATCTGGTTAGCCCCCCCCCCCCAGGGGGTAAAAAAGCCCCCCAAATAGCAAAAAATGCCCCTTTTCTCCCATAACGTTTTATCCATCCATTCAATTTTTCTGAAACTTGCCCAAAATGTAGAGGCAATTGTTCTGGATATAAAATGAGCATCCTTGACCTCAGAAATATTCTGGTTCGCGCCCCCAGGGTGTCAAAGGGGGGGGGGGAAATGCCCCAATTTATTCATTTTACACTCGCCACATCGAGTGGCATACAGAGGGGGACCACGCACGCGCGGCTTGTTTCTTTCCTTTCTTTTTCCCTTTCTTTAACCACCCCATCTTCTTTAGCTGTTTTTGTTTTATTTATTTATTTAATTTTTATGGAAATCGCTCCACACAACGCATGAAGCCACTTGAGTTAAGGAGCTTAGAAGAACAAAATGTGATTTTCGCAAAGACATTTCCTATATATATATATATATATATATATATATATATATATATATATATATATATATATATATGTGTGTGTGTATGTGTGTGTGTGTGTGTTGGGGGTGTATTATGAAAATGGACCTATAACAAGTAAGCTACACAGAAACGTTTATGTTTCATTTTCGGGTAAATCATCAGGCTAATTGCTTGATGATTTCATCCAAAGATGAAACATTTGTGTTTCTGTGTAACTTATTTGTCATCAATATATTTTCATTCTCTTCCTTTGCTTAACTCACGTATTGAGCACTGTTGAAATAAGTACTGAAAACATATATACGCAATATATTATGTTATTTTATATTGTTATATTTGGGCTACTGAATATCTGTCCCATTTGAGGGTGTTTGATAAGGTGCAGAAACCTATCTGTAATTTGATTGGCCACATCCTTTCTTCTTCTCTACACCCCCTCTCTCACAGATGTGATGTTGCTAGTCTCAGTCTTTTCTATAAATACTATTATGGCATGTGTTTTTCAGAATTATGTGATATGTTCTCTACTTCTTTTTGTTTCAGCTCGTTTGACTCGTTGATCTAGTGGTCTCCATCAATTCGCTGTTTTGATACTTCATTGTAATACAACTTCCTATTAAGTAGCTTCTTTCCAAGAACCGCAGGCTTGTGGAACTCTCTTCCTGCTGACTGTTTTTCTCCTACCTATAATCTTGGTCTTTTCAAGACTAAAGCCAATAGACATCTCCTCTCTTAGCGATAATCATATTTGTTCTTCTTAGCTTCTTACATCAAGTAGCTTCATGCCTTGTCTGGAGCGATTTCCATAAAAAATAAATAAATAAAATAACACTGCATGCAACAGTATAGTAATGGCTAAAGCTAACTATTGTAGTTTTATTTTCAAATGATGGATTATGCTATCTTTGCTCTCTTCAGCAATAAATCAAACATAGCGCACTAAGCTATCTATGTTCCAAATTTCATAGAAATTCGACCAGTCCAATTTATTTTTAGGGGTTGCCCTGCCACATTTTTCTCTTGGAAATAAATGAAACATCTAAAGAGAATATCAGATAAATCACAGATTTCAAAAAGATTCTTTAAAAATAATATCGATGTAAATACTAGTGTCAAATGAAATTTTTTAATAAAACATATTTTTAATAATTTTCTCTTATTTTCAGTCGGTATATTATTTTAAATTACTCTCAAATTCCAACATGGAGCGATCAAATAAGATGCTTGATTCTAAGTTATCTAGTTTAAATCAACTTTTTAACAAAACTTAATTAAAAAAAAAACAATGGAGGGTGTAGTTGTTAAAATGAAATACTGATTCATAAAATCTCTCATAAGCTTCTGGTTCAGGCAATTCTGTATTTTATTTTCTAAATAATACTTTTTCAAAAAACAGTCTCTTTACTCTGAATTGTTCTTTGAAAATATATAGTCAAGAAATATAATGTAACAAGTATTTGAAAATTGTATTAATTTTGAAATATACTGAAGAAGAAAATCATTTATATTCTGTATCATTATTTAAATGTAATTTTACGAATAAAATGTTCTTTAGAAACTTGCATATATGAAAAATAGCATGTTGAGTATTGATTCCTGAGGTATGATTCAGATATTTGACATCGTAATTAATGCTTTGAACTTTTTAAATATACATCATAAATATATAAAACTCTGATTGACATAAACTAGTGATCATTTGACTTAACTTTAACTGCAGAGACTTCATAATGTATGCCTTTTTAATTCTTTTAAAGAACGTATAATGATTAATTTCAATCAGGATAAGTCTTTGATTGTGTTAGTTCAATAGCTTAAACGTTTCCTATATATATATATATATATATATATATATATATATATATATATATATATATATATATATATAGGTCGTCAAGCTATGGAAGCAAATCTTACACGTGTTTAAGCACTCTTTCTCAGAACGTTTGAACCCTGCAGCTGGCCTTTAAATGTATCTTAATTTATAATGTATGTGGCTATTTCCGTTTGCCTTAAGGATTAGGACGTAGGATCGTGATTCTTTTCTGAATCTACGAACTGCGTTCGAAGCCATCTAACCGCCTGAAACCACCACGTCCTGCACTGACGAGGACGTAGGTCCGAAACAACGTTGTCTGTAGGTAAATACACTTTAATATTTAATAAGAAAATATTTATAGTATATATATATATATATATATGATGATAATAATAATAATAATAATAATAATAATAATAATAATAATAATAATAATAATAATAATAATAATAATAATCCAGGTAAAACATCCACAGGGTAGTAATCCAAAGAATTTCAACCGGGTTTATAAAAAGTGCTCAATATCAAATAGAGCTTATATATATATATATGATTATTTTTATTTACACAGACATGTACAAAATCTGCGACACTGGCATGTCGATGTTATCGATCAACAGCTATAATAAACTGAGATCTCATCAGGCAGAGTTAGAATCCGATCTTAACCTTAGATCATATTCTTTCCGATCTTAACCTTAGATCATATTCTTTCCAAATATGATCTACGGTTAAGATCGGATTCTAACTCTGCCTGATGAGTTCTCAGTTTATTATAGCTGTTGATCGATAACATCGACATGCCAGTGTCGCAGATTTTGTACATGTCTGTGTAAATAAAAATAATCATATCTATCTATCTATCTATCTATCTATCTATCTATCTATCTATCTATCTATCTATCTATCTCTCTCTCTCTCTCTCTCTCTATATATATATATATATATATATATATATATATATATAGAGAGAGAGAGAGAGAGAGAGAGAAAGAGAGGGATGAGTGTGTGTATATGTCTGTAAACTTGAAACACCTATAATTTCATAGAATACAATATAGAAACAAAGAAAAAGTAATAGAAGACGTTAAAATGTGGGCTTCGTCTCTTTAGCTTCACCCTTAATATACTCAACTAGTCTTGAAATTTACGGACACTTTCGTATGGCTCTAGTACCAATGCTTTACATTTTATGCGAATTGAAGACATGGAAATATTTTGCCCCCATTACGTAACACACGCGGATATGTGGTTCTGTGTGTTAGTGCGTGGGCGGATGTGTATATATGCAGTAACATGTAATGTATACTATATATATACAATTGTTTATCATTTTTGTAATAATTTTTAACAAACGAGCAACTCTTATCTGAAAACTTCTGTGCCTTATCGAACCCGAAGGTAATGTTCCAGGTTCAAATGACAAACCCCGCCAAAAGCACAAGGTGATTTTTTTGTAACCAAAGGTCAAGAACAACGAATATGTTTGCATGAAAAGCTAAAGTCGAAAGGTTAAAAATAGCCTGTGCAAAAGGACAACAAAAACGGTGCATCGACAATCCGAGGAGAGACAAAATGTCGGCTCCAGTCATGCATGCCAAGAAAATGACGCGTGTTTTATAATGAGCTGAAAAGAACAAGATATTAGAACAGCAACGAATAAAATAGGCATTTGTTTCACTCTTAATATTTGGACTTAAAAAAATCGAAATAAAGGAGCGAACAAATAATAAAAGATTATGCATTCTAATCGACTAATATATCAGGGTGGGCCAAAATAAGGGTCCTATCTTTAAATTTGAATAACTTGAATTTGAATAACTTCCACAAAATAAAAGTTAAACTCACCAAACTTTATGTGTGTGTAGACTGACCCTTCCGAAATTTTTTGAAATAAACAAAACAAATTTTAGCCGAAAAACACTTCTTAAAACTTACAAAAACTAAAGTATTGTTTTTTACACTGTTTTGAGTTTTTTAAGCAAAAATAATGTTTTTTAAATGAGGGTACGTTCCTTAGGGCTAATACGGCTCATGCTTGCTTCGGAAGGGGTCCTTTACTTATTCTAAAAAAAATTTTTTTTTAAATCAATAAATAAAAAAGTTATGAATTTTTAAAAATAGGACCCTTATTTTTGCCCACCCTGTATATATATATATATATATATATATATATATATATATATATATATATATATATATATATATATATATATATATATATATATATAGTACTCTTGTAGATGACGCATCATGTTTCCGTGACTTCGAGTCGTACAAGGTTCGGGCAGGTCTCGGAAGCGCCTAAAAGTTGACGAAACTATTTAACAATCAGGCTACAGTAAGCAGCCGATAACTTTCGGAACAAATTAATCGCGTTCAATAAGAAAAATGAATTGCTATCATCACTATCAGCTCGTTGAATATCCAGAAGGACTAATTGATTTCTGTCCGCAAGAGAACCAGTACACAAGAACACATTTGGACAAGCTGCAACCCTAACCCTAAACCCTAAGCCAGAAACTGTCATAAAAATTATTAAAAAATTAAAATAGAACAAAGATTGGGAAAAAATAAACCATTTGCTTTAAAACAGTGCGTTCGTTAACAAAAAAAAAACAACAAAAAAAACATACACTGAACTAATAACAGTTGTTTAGCTATTGTTATTATCGTCTGCCAGTCTTCAATTTAGCGTTTGACAGTTTTGGCCTCGTTTTCGCCTCGTCAACTCTCGATCGCTTCCGATACCTGCCCGAAGGTTGACAACGCGAAGTCACGGAAACATGGTCCGTCATCTATAAGAGTATCATATATATATATATATATATATATATATATATATATATATATATATATATATATATATATATATATATATATATATATATAAATTGATCAAGTTCAAATATGTTATAAAAGTTAACATAGAACCAATTTTTTCCAGAGTGCTCAATACCAAGTAGAGCATGTGTAACCTTACGCCAATCAACCAACGTTTCAATGCGTGCTACCGCATCTTATCAAAGGCAGAACGAAAATAAATTCAAAATCAAAAGTGAGAAATTGGGAGCCTCGCATTGGAAAACGCCAACCGAATCCAGATTTTAATAGGGAAAGAGAGGGTCTAAGAGGTGTGTCGATCAGATTCCATTAAGTTTGATGAATATATAAAAAATATCTCTTGGTTTTTCCTTTTTTATTTCCCATATATATATATATATATATATATATATATATATATATATATATATATATATATATATATAGCCTTGGAAGTTTTTCAACCATTAAAACTATATGGAAAAAAATACTTACAGTCCCAAGTTCTTCGTTGGAAAATCAGTTTTCTTGTAAGTCAATTTACTTTTTACAGTCACTATATTAGTTTGCTTCCAATAAATTTACGCTAGGCTTAACATAATTTAAGGGATCATCAGTTGTTTACCGTGAAAAACTGTTTCGGGAATTTAAATAATCTTTTTTTATTGATATCATTTCTGATGTTTCTCTTCTGAAGTGAGTCAGATAGAAAGGTGTTTAAGAGATTTTATTGCTATTTCTAACGACTTTTTTCTATTTTTAACTCCCTCCTTCCCTCCCTCTTTCTCTCTCTTCTTCTTTCTCTCTCTTGCTATATATATATATATATATATATATATATATATATATATATATATATATATATATATATATACGATGGGCGTTCAATAAGTAATGCCTCTGACCCACTTCCAGTTGTCTGATCTAGATGAAATTTTGCATGTGTAATAATTTATATCTGTATGGGTTATGTTGCAAAAACAGCTCTGAACTAATTGCGGTTTCTTATTTACAGGTGTTTGAACTGAGTCAGGTGTGAAATGGAACCAGTTGAGTGTCGCACAGTGATCCGGGTTTTGTATTTGAAAGGACGTACACCAAAAGGAGACTTTTGATGAAATGAAAGAAACTTATGGTGATGATATTCCATCATATGACCTTGTAAAACGCTGGCATCGTGAATTCAAACATGGCCGGAAGTTTGTGGAAACAGCTCCCAGACCTGGTCGTCTCTCTTCTGTCCGTTAAGTTGAGGCTGCCATTTTGGAAGATCAACGCATCACTTTTCGCCAAATAGCCCAAGAGGTCAAGATTAGTACAGGGTCTGTGGAAACTATCATTCATAACCATTTGCATATGCACGAGGTGTCTGCCAGATGGATTCCCAGACTGCTCACACCTTTCCAGAAGCAAGAACGCGTCGAGTGCTCGAGGATGAATTTGGAGATATGCCAAGAAGATGAGTCAAAGTTTTTCAAAAGACTGATTACACAGGATGAAACTTGGGTCTATCACTATGATCCAGAGACCTAAGCCCAGCCAATGCAGTGGAAGCACTTGGACTCACCAACTCCAAAATAGGCAAGGATGCAGCCCTCCGCTGGCAAGGTCATGCTCACAGTATTCTGGGGCCAAGACGGCGTAGTGATGACAGATTTCTGGCAAAGGGTTCTACAATTACAGGAGCCTATTATGCTTCACTTTTGATGAAATTAAGAGAAGCTACCAAAATCAAGAGGCGGGGCAAACTCAGCAAATGTATCCTCCTTCTGCAGGACAACGCTTCGGTCCCAACTCGCATGTCGCCAGATCAGAAGCACGGGCGTGTGGCTATGAAATCGTCCCAATCCCCCTTACTCTCCTGACCTTGCACCCTCTGACTTTTATCTCTTCCCAGCCATGAAGTTGTTTTTGAAAGGAAAGCGTTTCCCATATGATGCAGTTTTGATTTCTGAAGTTACGACGTGGTTGGAGGATCAACCTGCGGTGTTCTACAAAAACGGTGTCCAGAGCTGCATCAAACGATGGGAGAAATGCATAACTCTGAATGGTTCTTATGTAGAAAAAGACTAATAACTATGCCAAGTTTCATTAATCTACTTCTATGGGAAATCGGTCAGGGACATTACTTATTAAACGCCTATCGTATATATAAACAGTATCGTCCAAAATTAAGGAACAAAAATTAAATCTTCTTAATCAAAACAAAATTATATATTATTTTTTTGTGAAAATTTCACTGAATATACACATTATGTAGTTTGACTTTAACCGAGATTTTCAGATGAATTCAAATAATATTATTAAAGTTATCACCCATTTAAATGATTTCAAGTGTCCAAAATTAAGGAACATCAGGGAAAAATAATTGTTTAAAGTTTAAAACAGTAGGGTTTCTTTTGTATAAAAAGGATGAAAATAAATATTCTAAACTTTAATTATCATCACTGCTGCAGGTCACGCAATATCAATCATGTCCAAAAGAAATAAAACTGATTTAAGTGACAAAGCAAAAATTTTCAAATTAAGAAAAGAAAAGTTGACAATAGAAGAAATCGGAAAACGTGTGAAACGTTCAAAAAGTGTTGTAAGCCGAGTTCTCAAACTTTATAAAGAATCTGGAAGGTTAAGAAACTTGGTAGACCAAGAAAGACAACGGCAAAAGAGAACAGAGTTATACAACGCCTAGTGTTAAAAGACCGTTTCCTTACAGCTGGCAAAATTTCAAAACAAATGCAAAGTGTCACTAATGTTTTACGACGAACTGTGTCCAGAAGGTTGCATGAAATAGGTTTTTTTGCAAGATCTCCTCGAAAAAAGCCAATAATAAGTAAGAAAAACAAAGCAGCTAGACTGGCGTTCGCAAAAAAATGTTAATTTTTCAGAAGAAAATTAGAAAAAAGTTTATTTCAGTGACAAATCGAAATTTAATGTATTTGGCAATGATGGAAAACAATTTGTAAGAAGAAAAAACGAAAGTTTGGACCCTAGCTGTATAAAAAAACTGTTAAATTTGGTGTAGGTAGCGTGATGGTTTTCCGAATGATATCATGGCAGGGTACATCACCGCTTGTACGCTTAAATACAAGAGTATACAAGAATGTTTTAGAACAGTATGTCTTGCCAGTGTTGCACAATTCTCATATCGAAAAGCCTCTTTTATGCAGGATAATGCTCCATGCCATAAGGCAAAGCTGGTCATGAATAATCTGGCTGATCAAGAAGTAAAGGTAATGGACTGGCCTGCTCAGAGACCTAACATGAACCCTATAGAAAACTTATGGAAGACTCTAGGACAGAATGTTATGACAAAGAATCCGGAAAACATCGAAGAATTGTGGCTGAAACTGAAAGATGAATGGACCAAGATAACTGTGGCCCAATGTCAAGATTTAGTGAAATCCTGCAGTCGTAGATGCGCAGCAGTTATTGAAAACAAAGGTGGAAGTACCAAATATTAAATCTCTTTTCCCTTTTTAATGTGATTTAGTTAAAAATGATATTTTGTTCCTTAATTTTGGACACTTGAAATCTGTAAAATGGTGGATAACTTTTAAAATATTATTTTAATTCATCTGAAAATCTCGGTAAAAGTCCAACTACATGATGTGTATATTCAGTGAAATTTTCACAAAAATTAATATATAATTTTGTTTAGATTCAGAAGATTTAATATTTGTTACTTAATTTTGGACGGTACTGTATATATAATTGTCTTGTTTATCTTCTTAGCACCAACCACTGTGACGTCAGCAGAAAAAAACAATACTCAATGGAATGACTTCTCTTTACGAAGGCCACGCCCATATTCTCTTTTCAAAAGACGTCATTATATACGATTATTTAATTTGTCGTTTTCAAATTATATTGAAATTTCAGATTTAGTAAATATATCGGATTCTTTTTTTTTTAAGAATAAGTATTTTTATATGTTTACTATTAAGTTTGTAATCTGAATCCATCGTCATTCCTAATATAAAAGTTATGAATCGCAAATATTATATAGCATCATTGGTACGTTTTAAAAGAAAAAATTGCCAAAAAATCGGACACAAATGAGCTTTCACCAAGACAATGCACCGTGTCACAAGTCGATCGTAACGATGGCAAAAGTACATGAATTGCACTTCGAATTGCTTCCACACTCACCCTATTCTCCAGAGCTGACACCAGCGATTTCTGACTATGTGTAGACCTTAAAAAATGATTCAAGGATTTTGAGGCAAAAGAATGAGACTATGTTGATGAATAAAAGTTGTTTTATTAGTTAAGCCCGGGACCTATTGAGTGAGGTGTGATATATACACTAATTTTTCCTAATAAAACTAAAGGTATGCATAGAACTATTTGTTCATAATAATTTCTTTTACGTAATTGTATCATAAATTTGGTATTAGTGTTGCTGTTGTGTTTTTGTTGGTTCTAATACATTGTTAAATCCCACGCGATTCTTTTGTTTCATGTCTCCGTGGAACTCGTTACCGATTAATAAAAAAAAACATTTCTGGTAATCACCGATAAAGACGCCGTACTAAATGAAATATGAAATTTAAAAAAAAAATGATGTCTCCTTTAAGTTTCTTTGATTCTCAGATCTTTGTGATGTTATAAAATGTATAATTAAATTTAAACATAACCAGCACGAACAGATTATTTTCCAAATAATTAAAAAACGCAATACCTAGGATATTCGAACAGACGATTTTAATTCAAGGATTAATGAATTAAATACGTTTCAAAGGTAACATTTGAATATTTTCTTTGCCCTAATTACTGTAGCAATTTCAAATCTAAGTAGTGGAATGACACATTTAATTAATCTTTTGAATTTAATTAATCAATGACTTCCGCTTTATTGTATTTCATTTTATTAATTTAAATTTAAATGAAAGACTAAACTTTTATGTTTTTGTATTCATTTTAAATTCGGTACAGGTTATTGAGTTCAACATGAAATTACAAAGTTCGAAATTACATCGGCCGAAACGTTGAGAAAATAACAATCATAATTACAATAGAAGTCTTAATAATCCATATATATATATATATATATATATATATATATATATATATATATATATATATATATATATATATATATATATATATATATATATCTGGCGATTAGCCTGCTAATTTCTACTGGGAATGAAACATAAATGTTTCTGTGTAGCTTACTTACCATGACATATTTTCATCCCTCTACTAAGATTTACTCACTTATTTAGCACTGTTGTAGAAAATACCGAAAACATGTATACGTAATATATTACGTTATTTTAAAATATCATAATATATGTATATGTGGATACATGAAATAAAATATTATAATATATGTATATATGTATATGAAATAGTAACTTTATATATATATATATATATATATATATATATATATATATATATATATATATATGTGTGTGTGTGCGTGTGTATTCATTCATTCAGCTGTCCAACTAACTCATCAGCTTCGAAGTGAAGACAGGACATAGTATAAGAAGGGTCAATATCATTGACGCAGGTGGTATTTTCATGTGATTATAAAGAACAATACTTGAACCATAAACTCGTCCATATGTTTTGCATGGCACACTGCCAGCAATTATTAGTCCTGTGTTGAGCAGCCACGTATATTAGGCCTGTTGCCATAGCACAGGTGGCATCGAAACTGGTGGGGCGGCTTCGACGAATTATTATATACCGGATATCCCACAATAAAACTGGAAATTTAACACAATTAATATACACGTACATATGTAATTGTTTAAAATAATAGACAGTAGTGTATAACACCAGTATTGTTAGAACAGATTAAACCATAAATGTTAGATGAGATGTTGAATGTGCTTTCTGTGAGCAGCTGTCTAACGACGTAGACAGTCTAGCCAGACTCCAGTCGCCCTTTGTATGACTTCAAAGATTTTAAGTCTGTGACCTCTCTCCTCTGTAATTGAAGTGGATGTCAAAGTAAACCCAAAACAGTAAAACCCATTACGTTGAGATGTGGATTTTTTAGGCTCATTCGTTTAATTCAATGACGTCATGATTATTAGTTCTGGGCCAGGTAAGAATACTTCGATGTTTGGGCCTTTGTTTCATCCTGCTGCAATGTCTATTCATCTCACCCATTATTTGATCTACGCCGTGGAACATTCCTGACATTTTTTTGAAATGATGAAGTAATTAAAAACATTCTTTGTTTTACTTTCTTTTTCTTTTCGTATTTTCAGTATTGCTTTCGATTCCTCAGCGTTTGAATATCACGGGAATTACCAAGAACTTTTCTGTTTTCCTTTGTTCACCCCAAAGTAAACATCCTGAGATGTAAGGGGCTACTGTGATTAGGGGTCAAATTAATAGGAGGCATCCTAAGTGCGGAGTTGTGCAGAGAGATGTTTGTTCACATTGCATTAAAATTTCTGCATGTTGTAACAATCGGCATACCGGAGCAGGCAGGGAATTCCAAAGGCAAGCGGTTCGAGGAAGACATCTAGACAGATTTCCGGCATCTGGGGAGCTCTAAAGTGAAGAGGGGGAGGTGCTGCTTGTCGGGTTAATCGGGGATATTTACGTTGAGGGACCACAAGTTCAGCAAGCTGGTCGGAGCATATTACGTTGAAGTACTTGTAAAACAAGCACATGGATGCAACATTGCGGTGATGGAATAGGGGCTGGTGCTTAGTAGAGAGTGTGACCTATTAGGTTGAAACCTCGTTTTTGGACCCTGTGTAAGTGGGAGAGACTAGTGGTGGTGCACCAGCCCAGATGTTGCAACAACACTTCATGCATTGGTAGCTTTGTAGAAATATAAAAGGCGTAAGAAGTTTTCTAGCCCGGTAAAGGAAGACTACTTTCTTTGCAGCAGATTTGACAGTATCTTCCATGTATTTGTTCCAATTCATGTTACCTGTGGATGTTAGGTCGAGGAGTGTTAATGTTGGACCTCCAGGTATGGTGTTATTAACAATGGCACTCGGTGGCTAGAAAGGTTTCTTTTAATGCTTAAACCCTAACCCTAACCCTAACTCTAACCCTGACCACGAAAGAGCTTCTTAATTTCGTACTGTTCCTGACAAGTAACCGGAAATAATCTGCAATCATTATAAAAAACTCTGACTTAAGACCACTTAGACTTGGACGTGCGTGTGAGGACAAAATCGCCACACGACCATTTAACAAAAGTGTTTTTCCCCATTTTATTTACACTTTTCCCCCATCTCCTTTGCGTTTATAATTTTAATTTTAGGTCAACTAATTTGTTTTGATTCGAACTGGTTTCTTTCTTCAGTTTTAATCTCATCCTTAATTTCTCTTTGCTGTATTGGCGATGGTGGTCATGTCGTTGGGGGCGTAAGGCGTCTAGTGGGTACCGAAGCAACTCATGGCATGAGCGAGTTCATATCTTTATATGTTTATATGTTTATACATTTGTATGTACAGGAGTGACACCTAAACTAATTAACCGATCATTATGAATTTGGGAACACCGTTGTTAGGCGTAATAAGTCCAAATCTGGAGTATATTCAGTTTAATTTAGTTTTATGCTAAACCGTAGCAGAGCCACCACCATCACTTTGACTTAGTGTTTTTATTTTTCTTCTCAATTCATTTTTCTTTTATTTCCCCCTTCATTTGCCATGTCTACGTCGTTGGATAATCTTTTAGTAACAAACTTTGAACATTCTTCTTTTACGCAGTTTTTATCCGGACATGGAAAAGAAATGATTAAAAAAACAGCGCAGTCTGTCCATTAATATATTTCAATTAACAAATGCTGAGCTGACTTTTTTCTCCTATCAATGAACTTTAGCCAGTCGTTTATCCCATTCTGTTTTAGAAACTGGTACTCACAAGAGTGACAACGTGAAGGTTGGCAACATCTCATAGTGAAAGTCGAGCAATATCTCTATTTTAGTTTAAACACGGCACGTCGTTAATCAATGTACCACCGCCATTCTTCATCTGCTAAACACTCTCATATTTTCCTTCTCATATTGCACTATCAATAATTCAAAATTAGTCAATTATATATATATATATATATATATATATATATATATATATATATATATATATATATATAATTAGAACATCCCAAATCTCACCCTAATATTTGAATGACCTTTTACATCAAGCATATGAACTAGATTTGTTATTATTCCTTACTCACTAGGAGTATTCACATCACGTGTTACCAGTGATTTCTCGCTCCTAAAAACCGTTGCAGTCTGAGTGACAAGATGTCCGAGTACATTTCCTTCCATCCCGTTATTATTGTAACTCGATGTTCTCGGACCAGCCTTTTTTTGTGGAATGTGGTTGACAATATTCCAATACTCTCTGTTTCCTTTTAGTCGCGGTCTGGCCGCTTAACTGCTCCTCGGTCTTTCCATCATCCCCCCCCCCCTTTCTAGTGATGCTTCTACTTTGTTTACATGTTTCTGTTGTTTTGGGAGATGGGTCAAGATTATTATTAACCCCTTCGAAGTTCTGACACGCGTAATTACAAATGACCGTTCATTGGCGAAAAAAAGTGATCAAGACAAATCTCCCAAGATTTCCAATAATCTCTGTTTCTTTCGATCATCATTGAACATTATTTTGCGTTTTCACCACAGCTGTTTACGATTGAGTTCCCACTGATAAAAAGCTGATGGCCGTCTCTGGACTTTGCATGAAAATCAATCTCCATCAGGAGTCCAGTACTCTTCATCCCTTACAGTGGACGTCTGGATGTTACTCTCCCTCATCGATCTTTCCATCCATTTTATGTGCTAACAACCGATGTTGGTGCCACTGCGTTATTTTTTTGTATTTGAAGGGGAGACGGGAGGATGTCGCAGGTAATTGAGTGTAAAAACAAACAAAACAAATTTACAACAAATAAAGTTTACCAAACGGCAGAAAATTTAATCTTCTATCGACTGGCATAGCTTTTCGGCTTTGAGCCTTTTTAAAAAGTTTTTTCTTCTAGATTTTATATCGTTGCGTCGGAGCCTTGTAAAAAGGGGATTCAAGATGGCGCTGTATTTTACTTGATACGAAAGTTCGATGTTGTATGTTTAACAACTGAACATTTTTTAATTAAACAAAAATCCAACTAATACCAGTCACAAATCGGTCGAGAATTTATTTTGTAATGTAAATGTATTTTTTAACGTACGAAAACTATTTTAAAACTCTTTATTACAAAATACTTTGCACTATACCGAAGATTTAGACCGTACGTGGTCGCGCCATCTTGAATCCGTTTTCACAAGCCTTCGAAGAAACGATACAAAATCTGAAAAAAAAAAACACTTACAAAAAGTGATAAAACTGCAAAACCTATGCAAGTCGATAGAAGATTTAATTTTCTTGCGTTTGGTAAAAGTTATCTGTTGTAAATTTGTTTTATTTTCCACGCCTTTTTTGTTGTTAAGTATAATGAACCTTTGCTGTTATTTATATATCTTCCCACGTAGTTTCTTTGCGTTCGTCTTATTATGTGTTATTTTAGTTGTGTTCACACCAATCTATTTAAACTTTCTAAGGATTTTTCGGTGTGTGGCTGGTTTCCGTAATCGAAGAGTTTTCTTAATATTTTGGCTGTTTGTATCAGTCCCGTGTTTTCTTCAGATGGTGTAAATTCCTTTGATTCTGTTTTTCGGAATCGTTTATAGTTCTGCTACAATTATTAACATTATGTAGTTATCTTTTATTTTCCATGATCCTTTCTGGCAATCTCAATGTATTTGCTTGATTTTTGCTGCTTCCTCCAGCTTCATCATGTGGGATCCCATTATTTGGATGAGTTATTCGGTTTGTATTTCTATGTATTTTCATTTTCCAATACTGGTTCAGTTTCGTGACTACCTTTGGCAAACGATTTCACAGTTCACAGTGTACTACCTTTCTAACACATTCGTGTCTATTTTTATATTTCGTTTGGGTTAACTTCGTGCATTCACTTATGATGTTATTTACCGTTTCGTCTTTTTGTCCACAGTTTACATTTACTGCTTTCCCAGGTCTGATTTATATTTATGTAATTTGTTCTGTATTTTGTTTTGTGTGCTTCTCAGTATCGATTGCATTTTTCTGTTCAAATGTACTTTGCGTAGCCATGTCCATGTCTTTCCTTTGTTGTAAATGTTTTGTTGTAGTACATTATATCTTTATATTAAATGCAAAGAAAAAACCTACAAATATTTTCCAAAACCAATAAGCAAAAATCTTATACACCGATAAACAGATATATTCTCTTGCTTACCCATGCCAATAATACAATAATTTTCAACACTCTAAATATACTAGGAATTCCGATAATATAAACTACATCACAAACTATAAAACAAACATTAAAAACAACAAAACATTAAAAAAAACATATCAAATGGAGTTATATATACTATCCCATGCAATAATTGTCATCAGATATACGTAGGAGAAACTCAACGGGAACTTAAGAAAAGGCTTGGTGAACATGAAAGAGATATAAAGAATAACAATTCACTGAACGCACTTTTAACCCATACATTACCACACGATCATTCTTTTTAACTTTAAATAGGCTAGACTCGTAAATATTATTTGAAATGAATCTCAGCAAAGACTTCTTTAACCATCACTCATTATAAACTCTAACCCAATTAAACAACGTAACGGCTTTTACAATTTATCTGCTTTAATCATCAAACTTGATCTTAAACGAACAGAACTTAAATTTAGATTCAGTCTAGCTATTTTACACTACATTCCCAGCAAAACTTTGCATATAACATTGAAAATGAAATAAATAAAATACGAAAAAAAAATCAAAATAAATAAATCAAAACATCTATTTTGTTTCATAAACATATTACACATTTCAAATTCGAATGGATATGTTTTGTTGGAAAAAAGAACAAAACAATTCGTTTATGTTGCACCACATTTTTTAATTCTAACGACTATGTCTTCGTTTGAAAAAAAAAACACTCATTCTATTTCATAGACCCAGTACACATGTTAAATTATAACAGCTATGTTTCGTTCCAAAAAAGAACAAAAACATTCTTTTCACGTCATAAACGGACCAAACTTTTTCAAATATTTGTACGTGTGTGCTTTTTCTTCAAATTAATCATCCCGGAGAAGTCTTGAAGTAAACACGAAACGTTGATAAATATTTAAATAATTTTGGTTTTCCTTTTCTTATTTTCCATTAGGTGACGGTGGTTAAGTTGATAAGGACACGGACTGAAGACCTGGGTGGTCCAAGTTCGAATCCAGTCGGTTTCACAGTACCACTTTCACTTAGGGATGTTGGAACATTATTTCGATTTTTATTATATATATATATATATTTAAATTCCCGAAACAGTTTTTCATGGTAAACAACTGATAATCCCTTAAATAATGTTAAGACTAGTGTAAATTCTTGGAAGCAAACTAATATAGTGACTACAAAAAATAAATCGACTTACATGAGTGATTTTCTACTGAACGACTTGGGACTAAAATGTTTTTTGTTTTGTTTTTCTTTTTCCGTATATATTTTAAATGGTTGAGAAACTTCCGAGACTATATATATATATATATATATATATATATATATATATATATATATATATATATATATATATATATATATATATATATATATATATATATATATATATATATATATATTACAACTCAGAAGAATATAAAGTTTATGATACAATCAATATTATTTAATCATGCCTTTAAAATTCAACATCAACAAATCTTCATGTGTACATATGTTTCAGAAATTTTAATAAAAAATAATTCTTCAGTACAAAATAACAAAAAAACACTTCATCACTTCGTTATAAGTCCCGGTTAACAATGGAATCATTAAATTATTACTAACACATAAAAGAACACCAACGTCCAGAGACAATGTTTTCTTTATTTTATGCTTATTTATTTTCATGGCTGGTAATCATACTTGGATTTCAGAGTCAAATGTTAATATTTTGTAAATACAAAACGGTTGATTAGCTACTTAAAGTACGTATCTTGTTCCAATCTGTAATAAGTTCTACCAGATAGTTAATAAATATTTTAATAAATAATGCATATTTTTCTGAAAAGAAAATGAGTAACCAAAACAGTAAGAAATTATCAGCTTTAAAATACAAAGGAAACATCTCTTCATATTTCAGGATAATTCCAAATCATCCGGTGATTTCCGAAAAAATAAGCATCGATGATTCTAGAAACAACTCGAACAATAATAGTGGAATCTTAGAAATTCAGATTGCTTCACTTTTTATAGTTGTAAAATTGAGGTGATATATTTTCTTGTCTCATTAAAATACAACTCAAGTTAAACATTTGACTTTCTTTAACACACACACACACACATATTTATATATGGGAGAGGACTTGAATGCCTACTAGACACAACCCTCGGGTGTCTTCGGTCTCTCTGTACAGAGGTTTGTCAGAGACTCTGACATGAGGATACATTTACTTGAAGTAAACTCTTACCAGATATTCAAAACAAATGGTGTGCTGTCTCCTCAAGCCATCCAGCAGGTCTTCCGTATTGCGGACGGGGGCACCACCTTTACTCATAGAGGGCAGCTTCGAATAAAGAATTAGAAGCCGTTGACAATGAGAAAATGAAAAATAAAAAATATGAATAAAAACAAAAATAAATACTGGCAGGCCGGCACGCAGGAAAAAAGGGCCCATCAACCCGTTCATACACCAGGCGGGAAGATGTAAGCAATGGTGTAAACCTTCCTGCCTCTGGAAATGGTGCTCCAGCCAATACAGAGGTCAACCAGAGTCAGCCATCAGACCTTAAGACAAAAGGTCCTGGCCCCTATCTCCATCAAATGCAGCAATAAAAAAAAGAAACATAAGAGACTTAAAAGCCCAACCATGGACTGTTGCACAAAAGAAGGTGCTATTGTTTTGCTACCACTACTCAAAGTTTGAAAACTGGAGCAAAACATCCAATGAGATTCTAGCTGATAAGATCCAAGAATCTACCCTCCCCGAAGAATATATATATATATATATATATATATATATATATATACAGGGAGTTTGAATTACCTACTAGACATCATCCTCGAGTGTCTTCATTTCTCTGTACAAGGGTTTGTCAGGACAACCTGACATGAGGATACTTCATCCTACAAGTAAACCCTAACCAAATATTTAAAATAACATAGTATTCGAAGCACATATAAGATCCTCTCGATACGGCTATACATTGTTGCATACGAGGAATGGTGCACTTCTCCAAGTAATGTTACCTCAAGTAACAGCACTAAACTTGATACTCCACCAGACCAGATGAATTCTTATTCTGGAATCCGGTAAGACCAAGAGAGCAAAAGAAAGATATACTATAAATTAACCATCTGTCAATTGGGGAGAGGAAAATTAATGTTCTTAACTTCTTTACTAACTCAAAGTTTTAGAGGTAAAGGAGAACTTTAATTAATTATTCGAATATCTATGTATCTATGTATCTATGTATCTCATATATATGAGAACTTCGACTGAAGTAAAATGAAACAATATATATATATATGTGTGTGTGTGTATGTGTGTGTGTGTGTGTGTGTGTGTGTGTGTGGAATGTACGTACACGAAAAAGTCTGTTTCTTTTGTTGACCATTTTTGTGTCTTTATTACGCCAAACCTTTGAAAGCGTGAGAAAACATTGTCGACCTTTTGCTAAGAAGGAAAGAACTGAAAAGAGTAAGAAATAAAAAGGAAATAAAGACGAAGAGAAATACAAGTTTCGGGTTAATGGAGAACCTGGGACAAAGAAAGGAAACAAATAAATGTACCGAGAAAAAAAAAGAAGAAATTCCCGAAATAAATTGTAATCGAATGACAAAGGGTTGAGAGGAGAAAGAGGGGGAGGTGACGAGTCGTTTGCCATGTCAAATACAAGTTCAATTCTATCAAATGAATATTAAATATTGTTGCGTAGGTGTAGATGGATATTATGTGCGCTTTTCTTTTCATACAAACTAGTGTACAACGACACGCTACACAGGAATTGTTGTAGCTTGTGGTATATCGTTTTAGGTAACAACAAGGTTTGGCGATTTTGCAGAATAGTTAACAAAATGGGGTGAAAAAATAAATTTACAGCAAATAACTTTTACCAAACGCAAGAAAATTAATCTTCTATCGACTTGCATAGGTTTTCAGTTTTGACACTTTTTTAAGTGTGTTGTTTTTTTCTTCAGATTTTGTATCGTTGTAGCGTTGCCTCATGTATTCAAGATGGCGCCGTATTTTACTTGATGTGCAGATTCGATATCCTATGTTTAACAATTGAAAACTCGAAAATTAAACAACAATACAACTAATAATTGTCACTAATTGGCCGAAAATTTAATTTTCGACCGATCTGTATATTTTTAACTTACTGAAACAGTTTTTAAGTTCTACTTTATTTCTAAATACTTAGTACTATACCGAAGATTCTGGCTTAACGTAGTCGCAGCCATCTTGAATCCTTATTTTTTTTCATCTAGGAGGCAACGATACAAAATTGAAAAACAACACTTAAAAAGTGTTAAAGCTGAAAAGCTATGCAAATCGATAGACGATTAAATTTTCTTGCGTTTGATAAAAGTTATTTGATTTAATTTTGCTTTTTATCATCTTTTTCTGTTGTTTACTATACTGCCTAATTGCTCCAAATTGATCCTAAAATCCCAAAGAATGACGAAATAAATCCCAATCATTACAATAAAGAATAGTTTTGAACTTCCTACTTTCAACCAGGAAAAGTGCGCAATTATTATTATTATTATTATTATTATTATTATTATTATTATTATTATTATTATTATTATTATTATTATTATTATTATTATTTGTACTCACTAGGAGTTCTCACACAGATCATCGTTAGTGATTGCTCACCGACAATAGCCAGTGGTATTTCCTGGAGTCTGAGTGACAACAGGCATCCCCAGATTTCCAGTATTCTTCACCTCTTTTCGATAACCACCGCAAATAACCTTGCAGTATCGCAACAGCCTCTTACCATTGATTTCTCGCTGGTGAGGACCATTGGTCTTCTCTGAGATTTGGGTGGCAATAAGCCTCCCTAAAGTCCTATCATTCACCACACTTTTCCAGTGAGGGTCTGGTTTGTGCTGTCCCTCCTCGGTTTTCTCATCCTCCTCGATCCTCTACAAATATTTTGTCTGGTGTCAGCCTAGGCCGGCATCATTTTTTTTTTTTGGGGGGGGGGGAGAGAGAGCTTATGATGTTTCTTGCAATTTATGTTCATTGGTTCATTTTTGTGTGATGTTAGCTGAGGACGGTGTAATTTATTGGGGAGGAGGAGATTATGAAGTGATGTTTCTTGCAGTTTTTGTTCCTTTGTCTGTGATGTGGTGTTCTTCGTGTGGTTTTGTTTTCTCCCTGTTGTAGATTCCTTGTGACTGGTTACCCTTTGTAGCTTATGCGGGTTAGTTTCCGCATTCGATGATTTTCCTTAAGATTGCAGTCTTTTTTATCATTACCGTCCTTTATATAGTTCCAATAGTCCCTTTAATTCCAATTTCTTCCAATCTTTACTCCAGGTTTTTGGAGATTGTTCCTAGTGCTCCTACGATTATTGGTAGTATATTAACTTTGTTCATGCTCCATATTCCTGTCAGTTCTCTAGCTAATTCTGTGTATTTGCTTCGTTTTTCCATGTCTTTGATTTTCACTCTGTGTGCTGCTGGAATGGCGAATTCTACGATTTTACCAGATTTTCCATCTTGTTGATTATAATAACATCAGGTCTCCTTGCTTGCATGAGTTTATCTGTTTGTATATCCATATCCTAGAGGATTTTGTGTTTTTCGTTTTCCAGTACTGTTTCTGGTTTATGTTTGTACCATTTGTCTGCGTATTCGAAATTCAATTGTTTGCACAGTTCCCAGTGTATTGCTTTCCCCACACAGTTGTGTATGTTCTTGTATTCCTTTTGGGCAAATTTGCTACATTCACTTGTTATATGATTTACTGTTTCGTCTCTTTGTCCACACAGTCTGCATTTACTGTTCCTCTGTGTTTTATGCATTTTAGCTTTAATGTAGTTTGCCCTAATTGCATTGTTCTGTGCAGCCACCAGTAAGGATTCCGTTTCTATTATTATTAATAAAAGAAAACTCCCATCCAAGTAGACCAAATAAATAAATAAATTGAACAGACTCTATTCATACAGCTCAACAGATACTATCGCAGACCTAAACACCTTGATTCACGCAGGGGCCAAATTAACAAGTACGAGGCTAAAAATAGAAACAACACTTTGCTAAAAGAATTGACTAACAAAGCCTGGGTAGGAAACCAGATGGGAAACCCATTTTTAAAACTACCTAAAGAATCTACGCGCTAAATAAGGCGAAAATATATCTAGCACTGTTACGTAATACTATATTATAATATTACGTAACACTATATCATATTACGTAATATTATATCATATTACGTAATACTATATTATTATTGTCAACATTTCAATTAGAACACTTTCTTTTCTTGATTTTGTATATTAGATTTTTGCGCACTTTTCGGGCATTTGTTTTCCAGGTGTTTTCCAGATGTTGACATTGGAGACAGAGTGGCAACTTTTCAGAAACGTTGTCGGTGTTCTTTCAGAATTCTGTGGTATGGTCATAATAAACCCTTCTGTGATTTCTAAATTATTCAAACTTCCCCCTCGAGTGTCCTTGGCAAAACTCCAACTGGACCAATTAGTATCATTTCATATTCCACACTTTTCATTGCTCCCGGGCACAGTCTTGGTATCTTGATTACATTTCGACATGTGTGACCCACACAGACACAGCCTCATCTGCGATCAAACAGACACTTTGTGTGGGTGAAGGGAAGAGGATATGACTATCGAATTTAGTTTTCTCGCTCGGTCAATAATGGTCAGTATTCAGAGCTAGTGAGTTTGGAACGATAATGTCATCGAGTATTTCAGTTGGTATTTATTACGAGCTAGCAGGGTAACCCAGCGTCGCCCGGGGGAGTAGAATATAATTTATTTGTATCAATAACAAGAGATTCCCTACTATTGTAACACCCGAGGTAAATCTTCATGTAAAAAAAAATAGAGGTAACTTTAATCCTACTCCTACCCCTACCCCTACTCTAACCCTAACCCTAACTCTAACCCTAACCCTAAAACAACATATACGTGAGTTAAACTTTACTTAAAGAACAAATACGCGAGTAAAGTTTTACAACAAAAAATAATACACGAGACAAATTTTACTTAAATAAACTAATCCCCCCTCTCTCTCTCTCTCTCTCTTTCTCTCTCTCTCTCTGTCTGTCTCTCTCGCTCTATCTCTTTTCTTTCTTTATCTCTCTCTGTCTCTCTCTCTCTGTCTCTCTCTCTGTCTGTCTCTCTCTCTGTCTCTCTCTCTCTTTTCTCTCTTTCTCTCTCTCTCTGTTTCTCTCTCTCTCTCTTTCTCTCTCTCTATCTCTCTCTCTCTATCTCTCTCTCTCTCTTTCCTAAATCTATAAATAAAGCATATGTGAAACCGTAAATTTCTATTTTAGCCAGAAAAAAAAACATTAGGGAATATTTTTTGTGTCTATTAAAAGTAAAACAATTATTTCCTTAATTTGTATCATCAGTTATTAAGATTAAGCTTCCACTTCTTTGCTAAAAAAAAATTAAATTTACATACGTGATTAGTTGTTCCTTTCCTTTAATATCATCAGTTATGATAAACATTAATATTAAGCCGCCCTTCTTTACTCATACGAATACATGATTATTGAAACGAGCCGGACACACGTACATTAAATTTTATTATATAGAAAGGACATATCACGACTGGCAAATTGATTGCATGAATTAAAAAAAATAATAGTACAGAATTTTAATAACCTTTATTCATATAAAGTTAGTTATGTATATATGTTTAGATATTTCTATGTAAAGGATTCACTCCTAAATTAATTAAGCGGTCATTATGAATTTTGGAATGAAGCTGCTAGGTAAAACATGTGCCATGTGGGCTATATTAAGTTTAATTTAGTTACATGCAAAGGGGACAACGATGCCGTAAAATCACTTCGTGAAAATGCAGATAACTCCAATTTTGATGAAATTTTAACAATACATTATACATAAATCAATAAAGATTCCCTGAATTTTTTGTTGCTTTGAAGCATTTTAAAGGGGGAGGCAATATATAGATATAATCCCCCATTTGAAAATTGAGATATTTCAGATTTGCATTGAATTTGATTCAGAGTCATTAGACACCAATTAAGCAAGATTCCCTAAATTTCAATTTCTTCTTAAGACTCCTTAAGCTTAAGTTTGACATTTAAGACATTTTATAGAATCAGAATCGTATAATGGGGTTTCATCAAAATTAGAATAAAGATTCTAGACATAAGGTTTAATATCATTATATCTTGATTTTAATTACCGCAAGCGGACATAAAAATGGTGCAAAACTGTTCTGTTCGATGAATTAATTTTACCCGCTTTTATATTCTTCTATATATATATATATATATATATATATATATATATATATATATATATAAGTATAAATTTTTATTTATACAAACATTATTGGTTACATATGTGCATACATGTTTCGGTTGCACTCTTCGCAGAGAGTCAACCTCATCAGACCAATGATTCAGAGTAATGAGATGGGTTTGCAGATTTTTTCAGAATTAATTCTTGTTTGGGATTGGTTATTCTCTATTTCTATTTTCTTATTAATTGGTATCGGATTACCTATTTTACTTGTTGACCGTTCTTCAGCCTTTTTTACGACCTAACCATCCCTGTTTTTTTATTGCCCTCTTAGCCATGGCTACTTTTCAACCCTATTTGAATTCCCAAATCCTACAAACACATTTATCTGATCTATCAGTAAGATACACACATATAAACAGATTTAATAGGTACATAAGTACACATAAATAAACAGACATCAATATACACACACATCTAAACATGAACACACAGACAGATCCACTTTCAAGCAAAAAATATATTTAAAAGCACGTACTTGCCTATGAATATACTTTTAGTATATAAAGCAGTTTCAATATATAAATTAATTTTAATACAAGGCGGATATTTTTCTGCAAACCCATCTCATTACTCTGAATCCTTGGTCTGATGAGGTTGACTCTCTGCGAAGAGTGCAACCGAAACATGTATGCACATATGTAACCAATAATGTTTGTATAAATAAAAATGTATACTTATAAACAGCTCTACTTGTTATTGAGCACTTTTTATAAACACTTGAGTGTCAACGGATTTACATCTACAGAAACTAATACAATACATGTACAATATATATATATATATATATATATATATATATATATATATATATATATATATATATATATGTATATGTATATATATATATAATCCATATTTTAAAATGAATTATATTATAAGTTCGTCTAATCATGGCTTAGTTGTGTTCCTTCACTAGTTGACAAAAGTATTGATTTATGTTTACTGGGGTCTTATTCTGTCAAATATGTGCTTATAGTTTACAAAAGTCTTTTTTTGAATTATCACAGAAGTGAAATGAAATGGTTTCTTTGGGAACGACAACAAAAGAAAATTTTTCCATTCGCACGTGTTTCTCTTTGACAATCTTATTGATTTCATTTATGGATTAGTATAAACTAGCATGACTACCCGGCGTTGCTCGGGGCCATAAAAATATAAAATAGAAGAAAAATCGCGTGTGTAACATCTTTATATTCAAACTTCTATTTCTCTCCCTCTCTCTATGCCCATCTCTTTATCTTTCTACTTTTCTCTTCCCTGGTCGCCCCATTTCACCGCTACTTTCTCATTTTGCCTTTTGTGAAAGCTGTTTCTTCACCACCATTCCTCTTACGTTGCCCAGGCCAAAAGTATGACATATTTCTATAAAAACGTACCACCTCTGTCTGTGCCTTCTATATAGATACATATCTCCGCCCCGGTGTGCATACTATATAGGTACTTATCTCCGCTCCGGTGTTCATAATATATACGTACCTATCGCCGCCCCGGTGCAGATACTATATAAGTACCTATCGCTGCCTCGGTGCGAATGCTAAATACGTACCTATCGCTGCCCCGGTGCGAATGCTAAATACTACCTATCGCCGCCCGGTGCGAATGCTAAATACGTACCTATTGCCGCCCCGGTGCAGATACTATATAAGTATCTATTGCCGCCCCGGTGTGCATACTACATAAGTACCTATCGCTGCCCCAGTGCGAATACTAAATATGTACATATCGCCGCCCCGGTGCGAATGCTAAATACGTACCTATCACCGCCCCGGTGCGAATGCTATATACGTACCTATCGACGCCCCGGTGCGCATACTATATACGTACCTATCGCCGCCCCGGTGCGCATGCTATATACGTACTTATTCTCGCCCTGGAGAGTATGCTAAATACATACCTATCACCGCCCCAGTGCGCATGCTATATACGTACTTATTGCCGCCCCTGTGCATATGCTATATACGTACCTATCGCCACCCTTATGCACTACTATATACGTACCTATTACCACCCCGGTGCACATTCTATATATATACCTATCGCCGCCCCGGTGCGCATACTATATTCGTACCTATCGCCGCCCCGGTGCGCATACTATATACTTACCTATCTCTGCAAGGGCGCGCATACTATATATGTACCTATCTCCAGCCCAGTTGGAATACCTAAGAACTCATATTAATGCGCCCCTGTCTATAAGTGGGTGTATCGTATACGATCTCTACACACACATGATCGCATTCGCACTCATGAGCACACACACACATACAGACCAGATAAAAACATACCACATGCACACAAAATAGAAACACCGAGCAAATATATACACATACGTACATATATACACATACATGTTCCAAACATACACATAGAGTATATTACGTACGCCACACATAAAAAACGCATACTCCGCAAACCATATTCTCCGTACACGTACACCAAACGTTGCATACACATACACCATACGAACAACAATACACATCTCACACAAACTATATGCACACACACGTTCATATATATCACATATAACATACACGTACACTCAATACACAACACATACAATATAGACACGTACACACACTCCAAGCAAACGCATCCAGTACAAATAAACGCAACGAATACACAGATTTATATACGTACCCACACCACAAATACACACACCACAGATACTCACGCTCTCACATTTACATACACATACATCAAAATACATACACGTAGACACGTGAACATACGCTCTAAACACGGACACAGGCACATCAAATACATACATACATATATACGCTCGTGCGCACACACAAGTACACGTACACGTATACATGCTCAAAAATATACACGTACACATTTTTTTTCTTCTTCACTCTGATCTGTGAGGATCAATAATTCATTCTTTAATACGCCCCTTCAATTACCCCCACCCCCTTTTTAGCGGTCAAACCGTTTATCGACGAATGAACATAATTAATAAAATTACGTTTGACATTTTCTCACCTTCAATTTTGAAATTAGTCTCGAAATATGATAATCCCGAATCACTTCCCACGACAGAAGGGGTTAGGGTTAGGGTAAGGGTTATGGGTGGTTGGGTCATTTTTAACTAATCAGATCTCATAAATTCGCTGCACATGTCGCCCTTTCTCCTACACATCGATCAGATACATTTTATTTCGTCCTCAGTTATATTCATTAGTAATGTTTCTTAGGTGATCAATTCACACCCACTAAACGGACTGAAGCTTTGTTCGATATTCGCAACAGACATTTTCCTGTTACAAGATGCTTTTTTTTCGCTGATGTTATCCTGGCTTCATTGTGCGTTTCGAGTTTCTCAATTAGACAATGGTAACTAAATGACCCAGCTTAAGGCGATCAAATTTACGCTCAGAGCTAACATCTTGTTGACAGTTTTTTTTTAATTGTTAGTGCTTCTGTTTTTCAACGGTTAAAAATCAGCCAATCAGAAAGATCTGTTTAAATACTCTCTCTCTCTCTCTCTCTCTCTCCCTTTCTTTCTCTTCTCTCTTTCTTTCAATAATAATATGTAGGAGGGGGCGTCTGTTTTATTTATCTGCAATACATGTAATAAGTATATATACGTGAAATGAGTATATATATATATATATAAATATTAATTATTTTAATACCTACAGACATCGATGTTTCATGATAACGCAATTTCAGTGCAGGAAGCTAATTCTCAACGGTCGGCTGGCGCGAACCCTGATCACAAATCGCCACTGATTCGTAGTCAAGAGTCTTAACCCCTAGACAATTAGTTAATAATTATGGAGGAATTAATAGCGAATTGGCGGCTGAATTTACACAAGCAGCTAGAGTGCGCTACGAACGTATTCGGATCGTGCATGCAGCTATTAGCACTGCTTGTTATTAAAGTCACTCAAGAGTGACTTTAATATATAGGGACATATAGGGTGGGCCAAAATAAGGGTCCTATCTTTAAATTTGAATAACTTGAATTTGAATAACTTCCACAAAATAAAAGTTAAACTCACCAAACTTTATGTGTGTGTAGACTGACCCTTCCGAGATTTTTTGAAATAAACAAAACAAATTTTAGCCGAAAAACACTTCTTAAAACTTACAAAAACTAAAGTATTGTTTTTTACACTGTTTTGAGTTTTTTAAACAAAAATAATGTTTTCTAAATGAGGGTACGTTCCTTAGGGCTAATACGGCTCATGCTTGCTTCGGAAGGGGTCCTTTACTTATTCTAAAAAAAATTTTTTTTTAAATCAATAAATAAAAAAGTTATGAATTTTTAAAAATAGGACCCTTATTTTTGCCCACCCTGTATATATATGGAAAATGAAAAAGGATAAACCAAAATTATTTATATATCCATCAACGTTTCGTCTTTATTTTAAAACTTTCTCAAGATAATTGCTTTGACAAAATAACATACAAGTAGAGGGTAGTGCAGTATCAGTGCAGTTCCAACGAGAAAAAAGTATATATGTAAAGGAGTAAGGCTACCAACATTTGTAAAAATGTTTTTCTCAACATTTATGTATTTATTTTTTATTTTATCATTTTTTAATTTTATAATTTTATAACGCGTTTCGAGCGTCATGCGCTCTCATCAGATATGTATATACAATAACACATTTCCTCAAAACGCTCGAAACGCGTTATAAGTTATAAAATTATTAAAGGCTAAAATGATAAAATGACAAAATAATAAATAAATGTTAAAAGATAACTTTTTACAAATTTTGGTAGCCTTACTTCTTTACGCATATATATATATATATATATATATATATATATATATATATATATATATATATAGATAGATAGATAGATAGATAGATAGATAGATAGATAGATAGATAGATATTGTGGATTGGGGTACGAAAATGCTTGTTTTATTTCATACTGTTACTACTCAGTTCGTACCTTTCAATCGTAGGCGTGTCCCTTTTCTTCCTAAGATTCTCATCAACTCATTCTTGGAGTTAATACATAAGATCCATTGCTCTTTCTGCTTTTCGTAAAGTCGGTTCAACGAGAGATTAACTTTATTTAAAGGCAGCCGTCGTCAAATTGTTCAACTATTGAAAAGAACATGCATTGAAGCCACGATAACGGCTGTGTTAATACTACTCACTGCAGAACCCATCCTAGATTTTGGGGCGACAAATAATTATAAATATTTGTTTTTATCTACATACATATACGTTTCATCCTTACGGGAATCGTCAGTGTAGAGAAGATTACTTATACCGGATACGAGTCATGATTCAAACTTAATCCCGACGTGGTAGCCCACACGGCCGTTATCAACAACACAGTAAATTAGTAAGAGATTAATCATATTTAAAGGATTTATTTCAGAAACACATTAAATCAGATTTCAAAGAAGGATGTTCATTTAAGAATCCTTTACATTCGTTACAAAAACAATGTTCTTTAAGGCAACATCAGAGAAATAAAATATCAGTCCTTGTTGTCTTCTGGTCCATTCTGAGCAAATGAGTATTATGAGATTTACAGGTTTCTCTCTTTTCCACAGTCTACGTTTTGCTGTTTTCCTAGGTTTTGTCTACTTTTCCTTCTATACAGTTCGTTTTGATTGAGCAGTTTTGTGCGGTCGTCAGTAACGATTTCGGTTCTCTATTCAACTGTTAATTTGTCAGGCATTTCCGTATGGTTTGTGTGTCTCTTCTTTTCTCAGTCATCTCAATCGTCCATGTACTTGTTCATCTTCCTATTTCGCTTTTTTCGCCTTTTTAGATTTCATTTTAGCTCCTCTTTTTAATGTTCATTTTATCAGTGTTTTTTTTCAGCTGTAATCAGCTTTTTGATATTTTGGGTTATACATACTTTTAGTTCTTTATCGTGTCATCCCCGCAGTCTTCCACATTTATCAATTGTCTTCCTCTTCTTTTTTGTCAATAGCATCCTTTGGGTGCATTGTACATGCTCATTATTTTCATAATTTTGGGGTCCAGTTGACTGAGTTCTTTTGTCAGTCCCATGAAGGGTCCAGTATATATTATTTTTCTAGAAGTTTTCTTTACCATCTACGGTATTCTCTTCCAATTTTGTCTTTCATTACTGTTTATTTGATGACGTCTGCTTCCAGAACGTTCATATATTTATAAGTATCGTGTTCACCAAACGCCTTTTTCGCCTCTTGGTTGGACTGTTTAATACCTTCTGCTGTTTTTAGTTTTCCCTTTTTAATCTCTAGTAGTTCACACTTTTTTACTCCGAATTCCATTAAATGTCCTTTTTGAATATTCTAGTATTTATGAGGTTTTCTAGTTTCCATTTTGTTTTAAATATTTCCAGGTTCTCCATATAGATGTGGTAGTTTATTTCTCCTTTTGTGTTTGTAAATTTATGGACACAATTATTATCATCATTATCTAGATAATAATAGGCTAAGGCACTTCATGTTTGTACATACATTATCACCTTTCAAACCCATTAAAACGATGAAATCGCCCGATCAGCAAAGATGGTGATTGGTGATTAATATGATGTCGCTAAAATAAGACATCTGACTTTATTTTCAAATGAATTGTTCCAAAATCAAATTATGTCGCCTCGTCTACTAAACTAGTACAATTTTTAAATAAATAGATTTCAAAAAGTTAAATTTTAAGAATATAATTATTTTTACACTAATGAGGCAGAAGTTGTTACAATTGTAAAGAAAGAAAGAAAGAAAGAAGAGACATATTTATTTTATTTAGAAGAAAATATTGAGCTAGCAATTATTTTTGACAATGAGAAGAAAGAGAATATATATTGTTTCAAAAATGAAAAAAAACAAACTAATTACTATATTCAATAAATAAAGAAGAGACATATTCGCTTTATTTATTTCAATAATATTTAATTGAAAATGGCAAGCATTTTTACGGGAGAAGAAAAAGACAATCTTTACTTGATATTATCAAATTGTACACAAATGCATTATTTCAAACGAGATATCATTAACAGTAAAATATACAAATAGATGAAGACATCATCATGATCATCATCATCATCATCATGATCATGATCATGATCATGATCATGATGATGATGATGATGATGATGATGATGATGATCATCATCATCATCATCAAACACGAATGTTCTTTGTAAAGGCAACATTTAATTTACTTAGTTTCACAAAATCACAAACATGTACATTCGCCGGAGATGCCAACTTACTCGACTATATTTTCCCCATTCTTCCTCCATCTTTTCTCGTGTATTTACCCTGTCGATAAACTCCGCCGGTTTAAAAAGCGCGACGCAAACCTATTTCGAATAAAGCAACATTCGCGAAAACGAAAGAGAACGGGCTGGGGGTCCGGCCTTGGGGGGACAAAGAAACAAAAGTGCCATAAATATCAAACATGAGAAATGATGCGCAATTATATATCCCGCTGTTCGCGCATACCCGCTGGTGTCAGTTAATTCGATTGGTCGGCGGCCCGTCACGTGAAACACGCCGACTGCTAAGTGGTTGCATGATGTCCCCCCCCCCTTACAGAGACATGCTTTCTCGAAAGAAGATCCAATGAATCTACCATGTCTATCCTGTCTTTTAATTAGAATCACTAACGGAGAGACTCAACTAACCCTCGGGGAGAGAAGGGGACAGAGGAGAACAGCTTCCCTTTAATTGAGATTTATTTATCATCATCATTATTGTCAACATCGTCAGTAGCAAAACATAATCATAGATTATTTATTGTTTACGAGATGAAACACGTGTCCTTTTCTTACTGAGGGGTCACCACTTATCAAGGCCAACATCCACCCGAGGGTAAGGATTAATAAGATGGAATGATTGTCAACCGAAAGATGAGGAACGCTATGGGAGTACTAAAATTGATCACTACAATAAACTAAGTTTGATTACTTATGGGATGGTTTATGACAAGTATTTGTTGAAATCGAATTTGAAAGCGACTATGTTGAAGTATGTAGGAAGGCAATCCTATTGTAATGTGTTTCAGAGACGAGAAGCCCTTGCAAAGAAGCTCTGACGCTAGGCAAATGGAGGAAGAAAGGGGAGTTATTTTTTCCGTTGTGGTAGAAAAGACGAGTTCTTGCTGTGCGATTACAAGAAGGAACCAGAGATTGGAGCTCAGTCGAGCACCTTCCATGAAAATAACGATAGAGTAGAGAGCGACTAGCAACGTTTCTTCTATGAGAAAGAGGCTGCAAGGAACAGAAGAGATCATCCCTCAGTAGATTTCGGAGTTGACTTTGAACCCTATCTAAGCAACGAAAGGTGCTTTGAGAGAAACCTTACCAGATGTGACAGCAATACTCCATCTTAGGGCGTATTTGGCTCTTATGTAGGTAGAGGATCGTACCAGGAGTCAGTTACTTTCTACAACAGTGCATATATTAAAACTATAATATCAAAAACTACATACTCTTTATAATTGCTCTTAATAATAAAAAAAGATGGACAGTCGTGTTGTGGTAAGTCATGTCAAAGCCTGGCACATCACCTTCTGCTGGTAGGGTGTGGACACACAAGGAGACAGATTCCATTTTTTGACCTGTGACGTTGATGACTAATTGGAAGAATTAAGAAAATAGTCCCCAATCGGTAATGGAGGCAAAGTTTGTAGGTGACAGGTTTCCGTATCAGCTTTTGTGTTTTAAAGAGGTGGGTGACGTTTGTTCCAAATTCACATCGTTACTGTAATTACAGATGATTAGAAATGTATGTAAATAAAAACATTATATTTTAATGAATTTACAATTGTTTAATGTGTGTACGGAGTCCCTATTCACTTGCCTCCCCACGAGGACAGAGTTAGGTACAAAATCGGTTCGTAATGTGGGGAAATTTCAGTTCATCAAAAAGTGGTACGCTGGATTGGAAAAGAAATTAAAATTTCCTCAGTTTAGAAAGATTTCTCTTTCACTGACCGAGAATAGAAACGATGAAGTGTAGTATAAAAACAGATACTACCTTTTTATTTCTAGCAGTTCGGAGTCTGCTCCATTTTTTGCATTGATATTGCAACTACGTTAAAACATAGTGTTGCACAACATCTAGCAGTAATGTGCTTTTTAAGTTGAGTGTAGATATGTTTATTCAAATGCATGCGGTTGTTTATATATGATTGGCAATCTATAGCCCCATATACACGTAGGTTACTGATTGGTTAATTTAATCATGTTTCATAGAACGGATTTGAAGGGAGATTTCAGTAAAGAAGATTGCAGGCTAACTAGATATGAGCGTAACGTCAATGTGGCTGGTGCAGTCAGAAGCGACTCTTAGTTAATGGAAAATGGATTTCCACAGTTAAGTTAAATGAAATATATGTAAGTGAATATGATCTTCGTCTCCTTCTTCATAAGTGTAGCAGGAGACCCGAGAAGAGAGTATTTAGACCAGGGGCAGGCAACCATCGGCCCGCGGGCCACATCCGGCCCGCGAAGGCTTAGCGTCCAGCCCTGCTATGCTTTATTATTGCAATCCGACCCGCGGACCTCCCAGTAAAACTCATATCATTTTGTGGCATACACGTAAAAGTAGGTTTCAATTAAGATTTACAGTGGGATAAAAATGTATAAATATCAGCGAGCGATGATGGATGTATATTTCATTTTTCTTTAACTATTAAGAGATAAAAATAGAAAAAGAGAAAGAGAGAGGCAAAGAGGAAACGAGAGACGAGGAAAGGGCATGAAACATAGAACCTATGTGAGGTGTATCAAAACGAATGCTGGATCAACTTGCTACTTCCCCCGTCATTATTTTGTATGATTCCAAAATGGCTCTTCGTCGGCGCCTTTTATAACATCACATACAGAAGTCTCTTGAGAAAAAATATCAGATTTATAAAGTGTTCAATGCAATTTTTGCACAATTTATTCATGTAAACAAAATATAGTAATTCTGAGATTTCGTTTTTCACTCCGGCCCGCGATCTCCTTCCAAAAGTCTCATCTGGCCCTCACTCTGAAAAGGTTGCTCGCCCCTGATCTAGACAATCTAAATTTGTTCCACGAAAACGAGAAGCAAACACTAAACATGGCCCCCAATCAATGGAATATATAACAGTATGTTTATTTATCTACTCTCTTTGTGAAAGGGGTAGTGATGTGGATGCTAACCGTGGGGTCGACAAGCGATATTATTGTGGATGAACCAATTACATAAATGTCCAAATTTGTTTGAAGCTTTGCTTAGAATTCTCACACCTGTAAAGTTTCCTTCCCATCTCTACTTTTTATAAAGTTGAAGTTCAGAAACAAAGATGACTTGCGCCAGTATCACAAAATATTGTCGTAGATTGCTAAGTTTGTATTGAACCCCCCCCCCCAAAAAAAAAACAGAAACGCACCAACCAATTGTTAATATTAAAAATATGTACATTACAGCATTCCTATCTCTATATAAACTTATGTATGTGTATATGTTTATATATTTGTATGTACAGGAGTCACTCTTAAAATAATTAACCGAGAATTAGGAATTTTGGAATACAATTACTAGGCGTCAGAGTGAGTAATGAGTGCTTTATTTAGTTTTAGGGGTGGAAACTATTACTAAATAAACCGATACCCCCGATTTAAAAAAAAACAAGTTAACAATATATAGTTTTTTTTTGTATTTTATAGCGTTGTAGGGGGCATAATATGGGCGCAATCTCCCATTTAAAAATTCAAATATTTCAGATTTGCATTAAATTTTATCTCAAATCAGTAGACACTAATTAAGCAAGATTCCCTGAATTTTAATTTCTTCTTGAAACCCCTTAAGCTTTAACCCTATATTTTAGACATTTAAAATCAAAATCATGTGATGGATTTTTAAAATTAAAATTAGAATTAGGATTCTAGATATAAGGTTTAATATCATTATATCTCGATGTTATTCTTTGTAAGGGGACATAAAAGTGGTGCAAAAATATTTTTTGGAGGAGAATTAATTTTACTCGTCCTCGGACGGTTATTCCTTTAGTGTTTGACTAGAAATAATTCGTTTGCATTATTCACGCATATAGACATTAATCAATTAGAGTTTTCATTTAATAAAATCCTAAGATCAAGAAATTGGTTTCGTTTTCTGACTGGATCGTAAAAATATAATGAAATGCAAATGGCATCGTCATTGGGAAAAGGTTTGGAACAACTATTGTAGTTGCTCTTTTATTTAAACCACATGTCTGATCAGGTAACCACCTTGTAAATTAATTTCTTGAAAAAAAACGACGAAGATGATTAAAACTTATTTTTATTTACCTCCTTTTTATGAGGTTAGACACAAGGTCAGGTCTGAGTTGGATGAAAGTGTTTCTGTTGAACGCACTTGATTCAAACTTGGTACACCCAGGTTTCCAGTAGTATAGTTTACCATTTAGCCACTGTTTAAAACATATATTTTATTTATATTTTTAGTAATTTATCACGATGAGTTATGAATCGCAAACTGGACTACTAGGAAATGTCTTCAATAATTCCCTTCAAAATTGAATATGAGAATGGAGACCATAGAATCTCTGTATAACACCAGTGTTTTGAAATCAACTGCCACTTAAAAAATATAAAACTATTTAAACCAAGGACTTTCTCATATCATGTGACCTAGCTCAACCAATAAGAGGCTCTAGTATCTATCAGACCCCACCCTCTTTTTCATATAACATTAATATGAGACAAACAGACATGACGCGTGACCATATAAGCAAGCAATTGAACGTTCTAAAGTTGCCCCGTTAATTTATGAATGAATTATTCGCCATGTTTCTAAAATAGATCGAGGCCCTCAAGTCTTTCGTGTGCACACGCACGTCGTCATTTGGTGTTCGGGATCCTCCTTGACGCGAATGTCGGTACGTCGTTCGGCCCTGCATGTGTCCCCGTTTCATTCCTTAATTACGATAGGCCTTTCTTTTGTTTATTCCAACCTTTTTATCGGCCACGTGGTCGGAGATTGCGCGTGCGCAAAGGTACGGGGGAGTTTCGAGGTTAGAGGGATAAGCTGGTCGCTATCCCATCGAGAAGTCAAGACACATCTCGAACGCACCACCCTTTGGCATCATCCACATACACTAGTACACCAGCAGGTGAATGAAATGTTTCCTGAATTCTGTCACCACCTCATCCTTTTACCCACAAAGACTGGCGCCATTTTAACATATGCGTATATCCCGCTCACCTTTTCTGTATATCTCGCCATTGTGTGTATAAGCTTAACGCACACACATAATCTCTATTTATATAAAGTTAGGTATGTGTATATGTAAAAAAACGACAAAAAAAAACAAACACATGAAGAAATTATCCAAAGAGATATTTACCGGCTTCGTTGATCTGAACGAAACCGGTAAATCTCTCGTTTTGATGATTTCTTCTCGTGCTTAATTCTTTTTTTCTTTCGTCTTGTTCATACATCCTGTCTCCACGACATTTGATTTTATGATATATCGTGTATCTGTATATGTTTATATAATTCTATGCATAGGATTAACTCTTAAACTAATTAACCGATCTGTATAGATTTTAAAATACTGTTGCTAAACATAAGTGGGAAATATGGGATATATTTATTCTAATTAAGTTTTATGTAAATGTGGGTGGAAGCCCTTCGTGAAAATTCAGATAACCCCGATTTTTGTGAAATTGTAACAATAGATATTAGACATTAATTAATAAATATCTTACAAATTACATTTTCTTTGGTGTATTTTAAATCGTTGTTGGGGCATATGTGTGTACAATATCCCATTTGAGAATTAAAATATTTCAGATTTTCATGAAATTTGATCAATAGTCACTTCTCGGCCTTAGTGGCATTATATATTGATTATAATCTTCGTAAGGGAGCATAAAGGTGGTGCAAAACTGTTCGAGAAATTAATTTTACCTGCCCTGGGACGGGTATACTAGTTTTGCTATACAGATGACGAGGAAATCTTTCTAGTTGAAAAAGACATTATTCATTCCATATGACGTTTCGATATAGTATATATCTTCGTCACATATGCAAAAGGCAAGAGAATAAAGATGTTTACACATTCGTAGATAGCATTACCCATGAGTAAGGAAAAATAAGGGAAAAAAGAAAGAGAAAAGAAAGCAAAAGAAGAGAAGACAGAGAAAAAGGGACGGTTGTACTTTTATATAACTGAATAAAAATTCAGTTTTAATTGTTCAAATTAGTCGAACTTTATCACTAACTCTGTCTCTTAGTATCTATGTATTTCTCTCGCCGACTTTCACTCTATGTTGATGCAACCACTCTCTAATATTTAGTGTAGTCGCTGTGAGCATTTAGAGAAAAAGTGACTCTCTTTTCTCAGGGACGATATCTAATGTACATATCCGTATGTAAATTACAGTTGATTGCAAAATAATAAGTCTCTTTACTTCTATATAATAATTTTAAATACTACTACTACTACTACTACTACTACTACTACTACTAAACTAATAATTGTAATAATAATAATATTAATAATAATAATAATAATAATGATAATAATATTAATAATAATAATTAAAATAATAATAATAACTAGAATATATTAGTAAACAGACTTATTATTTTTAGTTATGTACGAAGATGTCACAGTTTATGGATATTAGAATGTAATCAAAGTCGAATAAACAGTAATAGTAGTAGTGCTTGTCAAACAAGGAGTCGCTACTACGTCAAGTATATATATATATATATATATATATATATATATATATATATTGTGTGTGTATTTAGGCAACATTTTCTCATTTATGCAAACATTGTTAAAAATAACAGAATTCGTCTGTTTAATTATACCTTTTTTATTTTTTTTATTATTACTGATTGATTCTATTTTGTATTAAAATCAAAAAATAATAATAAACGTTCCATAGGTTTCACAGGTTTCACGAACGTTTTCGATTCTTCGTCGAATCATCCTTAGGTGTCAAAAGCAAATGAACAAAAAAAGCTGGAGAAAGAAGAGAATTTTTTAAAAGACAGCAGAGAAACACGCAGATAACGTTTTCGCATTGTTCCAGGAAGTCGTTGACGATTTAAATTCAGCAACGATGGATGGCATCAAAGAACAAAATCGCATTATGATAGCATTTTAAAATGCTTCACAGGGGATTTATAAATGTTTTTTTATGTTGAGTTTTGTGATTTGGCAAATATTAATTAACAAATAATAAAATAAAACTCTTTAATAAAAATGTTACCACTCGAACTTAGGGTTCTTAGGAGGGTTAAAGGAAGGTATGTTTTTTGTAAGAAACAAATTATAAAATCAAACAATGTTTATGTAAAATGAAATTGATATATTTCAAATTAAACATTATAATAATGACGTATCCAATATAGAATATTGCCGAAGAAATTTTCTTTAAAATACAATTTAATCCGAAAAAAAAAAAAAAAAAACTAATATTGTCAAAATAAAAAAAGAAATCAGACAACAAATTACAGTGGATTAATTTACCCCGTCGCCGCTTAATAAATCAGAAAAAACTAGTCGATAAAATTTGGCAGCCATTTTATGCGCTAACCGCTCGTTTGTTTTCATTTTTTGTAATTATTCATTGTTTGTTTTCATTTTAAAAATGTTTATCGTTTTTTAAAATTTGTTTATTTAAATATTGTTAGCTTGTTCCCTAATTGCAGTATTTGATTGTATGCTGCTTGAAAAGTTAAAAACACATCGTAACCAACAATATTTTCTATAAAACAAATAGTTTGATATTGTAACTTTAAAATAATTACAATCTTCATTGCTTGACTTTGCGTATTTTTATTTTAATAAATATGTAAAGAAAATTGTTTTCAGATTGTTTGCAATCAAAATAATAAACGAATTTTAGTCTTTAAAATCCATAAATAATCGGGATGTTTAACACAGAAACTTAACTATTATTTTTTAATAAATTCTTTTTTTTATTATTAATATTGAATAAAGTTCAGTTAAGTATAAATAAGATCGTGTTCCTTTCTTTTCTTTTTTTTTAAAAGAATTTTTAAAAGGTTCCTAAACCTTTTTTGAAAGCTATAATTTATTATTGACAGCTGGACTTTTCAGCATGTCTCGCCTTTTCAGCATGTCTTTCAGCCGTATGAGGAACATAATAGAGCATATAGAATACAGCCTTCGAGTGGAGATAATGTCCGGAAGGATGGCCTAATCCGATTTTAAAAGTAATTATTACGTAATAATACATTCAATTGAATATTTCTAAAATCATTGTACCAAAGAAGTCTTACTAATTTAAAGTCACAAATATGACATTTTTCGTTATATTTCCTGACGACGCATCCGGACATATTTCTAAGGTACTACTAGATTCGATGAAAAACTTTCTTGTGAGAAGCCGTAACTTATTTCTTTCTTCTCGATTGAAACCCATCTTTTTTAAAAAAAATTTTATTCTTTTTTTTATTATTATTTTATTTTCATTTTTTTAAATTTATTTTTTTATTTTTATTTTTTTTTATTATTATTATTATTATTATTATTATTATTATTGTTGTTGTTGTTGTTGTTGTTGCTGCTGTTGTTGCTGCTGCTGTTGTTGTTGTTGTTGTTGTTGTTGTTGTTGTTGTTGTTGTTGTTGTTTTTTTTTTTTTTTTTTTTTTTTTAAATAAATTAAATAATTAGTAATAAATGCATATTATGAATCAAAAGTCTTACGTATTGATCGCGTTATTTGTTTTATAAAGCTTGTATTTAAAAAGAAGTAATTAAAAAATTGCCTAAGAAATAATCTAGAAGAAAATTGTTTAAAGAAATTAGTACGTACCTTATCTGGGCGGAAATTTGTAAAAAGAAACTCAAGCACATCCGTAGAAAATAAGTATTACTGTAATTACCGGGAAGGGAAACATTACAGAAAGCGTAATTTGTAAAGTATTTTTTTATATTTTATATTTGAACAATTATGGGGAAAATTATTGAGTTATTTTGAAAATAGTATTTTAAAAGATAATTTAAATATTACGGTATCATTTGGTTTTGTGCTGACCGACACTGGCGCCTAAAAAGTCTGTCTTCGCCCTTACAGCTTTATTAGCCGGAATCAGTATTTAGAAAAAAAATGAACTGGAATAAATATGTTCGCGCCAATAGCATAATGGGGATAAAATAACTAAAAAGTAGGTTAGTCAGAAAGAAAAAGATATGTCAGATGGATTACTATTTGAGAGTGAATTTGACAGTTCGACTGAATTATATAATCGAGAGAGTGAAAGAGATGGATAGATAGATAGATAGATAGATAGATAGATAGATAGATCGATAGATAGATAGATAGATAGATAGATAGATAGGGAGAGGGAGAGAGGGGGGCGATGAATAAGATTGACATTGTATACCTGCTTTCCGCGTTTCTGTGTAGGGAAAAAGTATCACTCTACTTCAAAATTATGAAAATAATTTGACAATTTTCATTGAGTTTATCTTCGGTTGGCTAAATTCGGCTAGGATCAAACTGTCAGGAGCGAATAATATCCGATGTCCGTTCTGTCTCGTATCGAGATACAAAAAGGATTATTAAATTTTTGTTCAATTCTATTTTCGCATGCACCTGAATGTAATCACCTGACCTTTGAAATGTGTTCACTAAACGCTAGTGTGCCATGTTTCAAATGTCAATCTCATATCGTTTTATTTTTCGATTGTTTGTTTTGCCCACGCATGTGATCACTTGACTTTAAAATTCTCTCGTTATTTCACTCGTTCACTCTGAAACTTTTATGTCCGTACCCTATTTTAAAGATCAAACGCATTTTTATGTTTATGTTTTACAAAAATACTTCATCCGACCAGGACGACTGGTAATGCGACCTTTTTTTTTTAAATAATCACCTAAAACTAAAAATCAGCACGAGAGATAACTCATACTTTAGATTGAAGAATATGATCGGTGTTATCTACCTTATATGGAAACAAATAAAAATTACTAAATGACTTCACTGCAGCCCGGCCAACGCCTGGTGGTAGGTACAGCTAGTATATAGTCGGGTGAGTATAAACTGGTTCAAGGCGGACAAAGGAAAGAAAGAAAAACGAAAATAAAAGAAAGAAAGAGATAAATTTGTTGTTGTATTGCTATTTGTTAATATCCGTCTAGATCCCGGGAGAGTGAGGAGAAATTTGAGCATTTTTAATAATCTTTTTTTTCTCTCGCATACATTGTGAAGTTTTTTTAATTACTTTTATTTGTACGCCGATGTCAAACTTAATGCTGTTTTATCGGAATCATAATTTAAGCTAACATAAGTGTAATATACTAACATAAGTGTGATATACTAACATAAGTGTGATATACTAACATAAGTGTGATATACTAACATAAGTGTGATATACTAACATGAGTGTGATATACTAACATGAGTGTGATATACTAACATAAGTGTGATATACTAACATAAGTGTGATATACTAACATGAGTGTGATATACTAACATGAGTGTGATATACTAACATAAGTGTGATATACTAACATAAGTGTGATATACTAACATGAGTGTGATATACTAACATGAGTGTGATATACTAACATAAGTGTGATATACTAACATAAGTGTGATATACTAACATGAGTGTGATATACTAACATGAGTGTGATATACTAACATGAGTGTGATATACTAACATGAGTGTAATATACTAACATAAGTGTGATATACTAACATAAGTGTGATATACTAACATGAGTGTGATATACTAACTTGAGTGTGATATACTAACATAAGTGTGATATACTAACATGAGTGTGATATACTAACATAAGTGTGATATACTAACATAAGTGTGATATACTAACATGAGTGTGATATACTAACATAAGTGTGATATACTAACATGAGTGTGATATACTAACATAAGTGTGATATACTAACATAAGTGTGATATACTAACATAAGTGTGATATACTAACATAAGTGTGATATACTAACATAAGTGTGATATACTAACATGAGTGTGATATACTAACATAAGTGTGATATACTAACATGAGTGTGATATACTAACATAAGTGTGATATACTAACATAAGTGTGATATACTAACATGAGTGTGATATACTAACATGAGTGTGATATACTAACATGAGTGTGATATACTAACATAAGTGTGATATACTAACATAAGTGTGATATACTAACATGAGTGTGATATACTAACATAAGTGTGATATACTAACATAAGTGTGATATACTAACATAAGTGTGATATACTAACATAAGTGTGATATACTAACATGAGTGTGATATACTAACATAAGTGTGATATACTAACATGAGTGTGATATACTAACATAAGTGTGATATACTAACATGAGTGTGATATACTAACATGAGTGTGATATACTAACATAAGTGTGATATACTAACATGAGCGTGATATGCTAACATGAGTGTGATATACTAGAAATCTATGATCTGTTTGATTATGTGTTTAGATTTAGCAATGTTAAATAATTCAGTTTGTCGGCGAAGATTTTTTATATAGTGGATTGTCTTGCGTTCACAAAATATTATCCCATATAAAGCACAATCAGCCCTTTAAATATAAGAAAGTCAGATAATTTCCTCAATAAAATCAAAAATATAACTATAAAGAATAAAACTATCAACAGCGTAGATTTAACACTCGTCTACACCGACATCTTTATACACGAATACACACATTAGAAATGGGTATCCTTACTTGCAACTTGCAACTTATAGAAAAACCACCTGTTCAACCCATCTTTTCCCTTCTATGAATATCATAATTAACATATGCAAACACATCACCAACTTGACTTACGTCAAATTCAACAGCATCGTTTGAAAACACAATTCGGTCTCTTTATGCGAAATCTGCTTACTATATCTTAGCTTGTTTATTTTCGGGAAACATAAATCACCAAAACATTCAACATATTTCAGATGTACAGAGACATACAAATAGAAAATATTGTAAAAGATCTAATAACTGCGGAACCTTCCATAAATTTTGGATATGAAAAAAATTCTAACAAACCATAGCTTTCCTGGACTTCTTGTCGCTTTCCTGCATACTTTTTATTACGCGCTTATTTATGGCTGTGACATTAAGATTTTCCATGCGGCTAGTATGCAGTTTATCGGTCTGTAGTTTCTTAGAGAAGTTCTATGTCTTTTTGAATTAAAATGGTTCATCTCTTTAGTCACTCATTTTAGTATGTCTCTTTTAGGTTTTGGTGCTACTCTTTCATGTAGAACCATATTTCATGTGTGTCGTTGTTACCAGGTGCTTTTCAGGATGTCATTTTACTTAATGTCATCTTGGAGGTAAATGTTAATTTCAGTTGCTGTTTCTTACATTTAATGGATTAATCTCTTTCTGTTTTTCAGCCATTCCACTTCCTGTTGCGTTTTTGTCGTTGTTCACACATATTAATCCAAAATGGTACTCTGTCTCTATCCTTCCGCAGTTTACAGTTTGGTGAAACTAGCTTTCATTATTCACGAGGTCCTTCTTCTCCTTCTTTAACCTGTTGGCGCAACGGGTTGATGAGTAGTGGGAGACCTGGACAGTGACAATCAAAGGCGACATGGCGGCACTATCAGGCCCACAAGTAGGTGGTCTTCGACTATGGAATCTCGTTGTGCTAGCCATATCGTGTGACATAGCTCCGGATCGGTGAAAGTCAGCTGCAGCTGCGGTGGTCAGAGACGCTGTACTTGCTCAGGAGAAATCCAGCTCACCCCGACCAGAGTGATAGCCGATACAAAGTACAAGTAAGTAATTACTCATTAGGAGTTCTCACAGATGTCATTACCAATGGTTTACCACTGGTGAAAACAATGGGGGTGTTTCCTGGATTCCGAGTGACAACAAGTTTCCCTAGATTTCCAGTACGCTTCTTTCCATAAAACAGTTGCAATTAACTTGCTGTTTTTACATCGGGTCCTCAGAGATAACAGTCAGTAACTTTCTCTGTAACTGAAGTGAAAAAGCTTTATTAAGATTGCAGTATTCTTCTAATATAGGTCTAGATGATGCTATCTCTCCTCGATCATTTCATGCTCCCAGACACCTCAAGACCCACATATTTTTGTTTAATTTTAGGGGGAGGGGTGTGTGATTTTTTCCTACTCTGGTAGTTTCAGTTCTCTTGTTTTTACATAGTTTTATTCTGTTTTAGTTTATACGTGACTGGTCGACGTTATCTGATTATGTTCGGTGGCTTCTGCACTCGAGGACTTTTCTTAGTATTTCATCTGCTTTCGTCAGTGCAATGCGTTGTATAGTCCCAATTCACTCTTTGACTCTATTTTCTCCTAGTCTTTTTTTACAGGTTTACCGGAACTGTTCATCGTGCTTCTGCTCTTATTGCAGTAGTCTTCAACCTATTTCATATTCCCATCGGTTTTCTGGCAAGATCTATGTATTTGTTTAGTTTTTATTACACGTGAGATCTTCACCCTGTGAAGTAATGAAATCGCGAATTTCACTATTTGACATATTTTATTTTCCTTGCTATTGATTATTATAACGCCCGGTTTTCTTGGTGAGTTTATGCTTTTACCATATTCTCTGGATTTTGGATTTGTATTCACTTTCATATTTCCCAGAATAGCACTTACCCAACCATATTTATGTGTTTTTTTCTATTCATTTTTTCTACGTTCACTTATGATATGGTATACCGTTTCGTCATTTTGTACACAGATTCTACATTTACTATTTTCCTGGGTTTTGTTTTGTTTTGGGGTGGGTTTTTATGCAGTTCGTTGTGATCGCGTTGTTTTGGGCGGCTCTCAATAGCGATTTACTTTCTCTGTTCAAATGCTCTTTTCGTAGCCATGTCTATGTGTTTTCGTGGTCACTTCTTTGCTTCGTCTCATAAATCGTCCATGTAACTGCTTCTCTTCGCATTTTGTTTTTCTCACCATTTTGTTTCTCATATCGTTGCTCTGCATACTGGTAATTTTTTGTAGCACTATTGGCAGTAGTAATCGACTTTTCTGTATTTGTGTTTATCTACTTTTCTTAGTTCTTTTATTGCATTGCCAACCACGTCATCTATACTTACCAGTCCTCTTCCCTCTTGTTTCCTTTTTTACATAGAGTCGGTCAGTATAATCCTTCGGATACAGTTCAATGTGCATGGTCATTAGTTCCCGTGTTCTTTGATCCATGCACCTGAGTTCTTCTTTTGTCCAACCAATCACTATTTATTATATACCACTTTTTTACGTTCTATTCATGTATCACATTTTGTTTATATTTCTTCTACAATTTCTCTTTAAAGAAAATCAATCTCATTCTGTTTACTCAAACATTCACCTGTACGTGTGAATTCTTTTCAAAATATATAATTATGAATACACGTATTGATTTCATTATGTATTGTTTCCTAACGATAACCCATCTTATATATATATATATATATATATATATATATATATATATATATATATATATATATATATATATATATATATATATATGTATAAAGATAGATGAAAGAAGAGTGATAAACATGTACGAATGTCCAGATTTATTTAAGACTTCAATTGTTCAATGCAAGGTATATTCAATGTCTGAAATAAATCTGGACATTCGTACATGTTTATCACTCTTCTTTCATCTATCTTTATAATTGCTCTATCTCGTATATTGAGCTTAAACCATTTCACTATAGGTTCTATCTACTAAAAGTTTACTTTTAGTTTAATATTTGATATATATATATATATATGTATATATATATATGTATATATATGTATATGTATATATATATGTATATATATATCTATATGTATATATATATATATGTATATATATATATGTATATATATATATGTATATATATATATATGTATATATATATATATGTATATATATATGTATATATATATATGTATATATATATATATATATATATATGTATATATATATATATATATATATGTATATATATATATATATATATATATATGTATATATATAGATTTAGATTTTTCACTTATAAAATAGATCATTCAGTGAAGACCGGGGTTGTTCCAATAAAAAACAAGCTCGATGATACTCGATTACAGAGTACAGAGCATTTATATGTGATTTTATGAAGGCTTACCAAAGCATTTCTTTCAAGACACCAATGATCACCATTAAAGATATTTTTTCTTACAAATACTATTTATTCAAATTAAATGTTTTTTCCTACACGTGTTTCACTACCAAGCAGTTACTTGCTTGGCAGATCATCAGGGAAATTAAATGTCTGGAATACTGGTTTCAACTGCCGACAAAACACAATGTGGCGTTGTAATAGTTGAGGTCACTTAAGAAGAGAAGAGGAAAAAAATAAAAATAAAAGTCAAACTTAAAAAGCAAGTAAGAACAACGATAAGAAAAGAAAGTCCTAGAAAAGTCTTAGAAAAGTAGCTTGTGCATTATTTCTTCCACCAAGCCAACAAGCAAGTAATCGGTCCCAAATACATTCAATAAAACCACAAAACCGGAACAATGTGCGATAATACACTTTCACGTTAGCCGGTACAATGATGAATAAATCCCCCCCCCCCCCCACAAGAAAACAAAAGAACTAAATCATTCAAGATACCGCTCACAAGTTACCATTCCAATCCAATGATAGTATGGGAATTCTAAATCCAACTTCTCACAAAGAAAAGTCAACACAAATGTTCGTCCGAGTTCAAAGAGTCTTATTTCAATTGTTGATTTATTACCCTTCGAAATAAACACACGGCGAGTTGAATGTCAATCCCGCAGAAAACTCCCTTCCATCAAGAAAAAATCTTAATATAGAAACTATTTATTCAAAATACTGTTTCTAAAAATATTTATTATTAAACCTATTCCTTATAGAAATTAATCATCTAGTGTCTGGGACGTCATTTTACATTTTGGGAAAATATCCTTCATTTAATTAACTGCCGAATTATTATCGTTTTGTTGTTTAACGAAGCGAAAAAAGCCTATCCCGCAGAATTTGTTTTTAAAAAAATTATTCATATATCAAAAATAAACTGTTATTATAAAAAGGCCTTCTACAAAAATCTAGTTATTATTTTAAATCATTTAAAATATTTCCTTAACGGCTGTGTCTGTTTGTAACTCTCTGTGGAGAATATTATTCTATATTCCATAAATAAATGTTACAACGGAATATCGTTATCAGAAATCTATTTTCTATTTTGAAAAAAAACCAAACTTTTTTTTAATGGACCGGTTTATTTTTTTGTCAACTTTACGGGAAAATATCACTCTTACTCGTTAAATGACAGGAGACTTTATTATTACTAATTTAAAATCCCGTACAAAATACTTTTTTTATAAAATTCAATTGTTTCTATTTTTAGAAATTAAGTCCGTGTCGGCATGCATGTTTTTAAAATTATTTTTTCCTTAATTACTTTTCCCCATTCCTGCCACCAAATTGTTTTATTTATTTTAATCTAATTAAAAACTAATTTAATTTAACCTAATTTAATTAAATAGTGATAGCATCCAGGTTGCTATTTCTTATTTTTCACTTAAAATTACTTGAAATCCCCAATGCATTTCGTATAATATATCTATTTCTGAGAATAAATTGTGATTTATTATTTATTATTCCACTATCTTTTTATATGTAACACAATTTCCCCCCTCTATTCCGCTGAATAAGTATTTACTATAGTTGACTATCACTGGGCCTTATTCCGATAGAATATTCCTACCTTATCACCCCCAATCTAAGTCTCGAGTATCCGCTAATAATTGAATTAAGACATATCTTAGCATAAGTACGTGTTACTAATTCTCATCCTCCCTATTATACACTAATTATTGCCCCAGATTGCCTCAGGAAGTGTCCATCCTGCCTATCTCTGCTGTAAGTTTATACTTCCCCCAATTCCCCTCCTATCCAGGTTTTAGGCTTGATAACAGGTAACGGTTTCTATGCAGACAGCATTGTAGTATTTCCTGCCTAGCGTTCAGTAAATTATCTCTAGATGTCATGATGTGGTACGACTCCAATGCACATAGGTTGCATCTCTTCTTTTTGTTCGGTTTATATTTGTTAGCCCTCCCCAAAATTGACCATTTCAGTTCGAAAGGGTCTTGCCTAGCAATGAGGTTTCTCACAAAACGGCCAACAGAAGTGTTAGGCCTATCTATGTCTTCCCTTTGGCCTCCCCTGAAGGAACTCATGTGGTTTCTGAATCTATCTTTGAACTCACCCCCGGTTGAACCGATATATGATTTCCTACTACTCTCTGTTATCACATCGCATTTGTAGACAATGCTTGAAACTCTACAGTTCCCCCCCAGTGGACAGATGTTAGAAGCTCTGCAGTTACAGTTGTGTGCTGGGCCGTTGCTGGATGTTCTACTACTATGGTTATTTATAATGGAGGTTCTCACTGAACTGGTGTTACTGGGATCAACACCAGAAGAGAACATGGCTTCCCTTGTTTTAGTTATCTTAGAATTATTATATCCTATGATGGATGTGGCTATATTTCTACAGGTTGAATAAGACAGTTTTACAGTATTTTTGTTAATGATTCCCCCCAATCTGCTATCCCTTGGAAAGTTTTTTTCCACTATGCTATAAAAAATCTTTGGGATATTAGTCTTAATATGCTGGCTATAGGGGGGGTTGAACCATGTAGTGGTCCTTCTCCTATTTTTCTTCCTACCTTCCCCCCCGATTTGGGTAGCATGTGAGTTCAATTCGTTACTTCCAACTTCACGAATATTATCATCAACCGGTTCCCACCCTACCTGGTTTACATTACCGTGGGATACACCAGGTCTCCTATATCTAGCCTTGCCCATTGCCCTATTATATGAAACCATTGATCGAGAGGCAATCGGTCTCCCGTTTAGTCCCCCATTCCCAACCGAAGGAGGCGCAAGGTAATTAATTTTTTCCTTGTATCCTGATCTGTTTAAAGCTTCATTGTAGAATTGCTTACTGCTGTCGAATATTTGTTGATTCTTGGACAGCTTAGATATCCTACTCGATATTGCAGGAATAATGGCTCTTTTCACCATCGGTGGGTGATTCGATTTAGCGTCGATATAGTAGAGTGTGTGGTTGGGCTTGTGATAAGGTTCATATGTGTTGTTGCATAGATCAAGCGTAATATCCAAAAAATTTACCCTCCGGTAGTTTATATCCATAGTTACGCTAAGTTGTATTGAGCTGAAGAATATATTGAGTTTTTTCTTCTTAGTTTCAAGATTCCTTATACTTGTGTTGACAAAGAATAAAGCGTCGTCCCTATATAGACCGCCCGCCAGTTCAGGTATTTTCATACAAATTTCTCTGAGGATATATATCCCTACCAGGTCAGTAACCTGCGCTGAGTCCGGTGCCCCCATAGTAATATCGAAATTGCCTCTCGATCAATGGTTTCATATAATAGGGCAATGGGCAAGGCTAGATATAGGAGACCTGGTGTATCCCACGGTAATGTAAACCAGGTAGGGTGGGAACCGGTTGATGATAATATTCGTGAAGTTGGAAGTAACGAATTGAACTCACATGCTACCCAAATCGGGGGGGAAGGTAGGAAGAAAAATAGGAGAAGGACCACTACATGGTTCAACCCCCCCTATAGCCAGCATATTAAGACTAATATCCCAAAGATTTTTTATAGCATAGTGGAAAAAAACTTTCCAAGGGATAGCAGATTGGGGGGAATCATTAACAAAAATACTGTAAAACTGTCTTATTCAACCTGTAGAAATATAGCCACATCCATCATAGGATATAATAATTCTAAGATAACTAAAACAAGGGAAGCCATGTTCTCTTCTGGTGTTGATCCCAGTAACACCAGTTCAGTGAGAACCTCCATTATAAATAACCATAGTAGTAGAACATCCAGCAACGGCCCAGCACACAACTGTAACTGCAGAGCTTCTAACATCTGTCCACTGGGGGGGAACTGTAGAGTTTCAAGCATTGTCTACAAATGCGATGTGATAACAGAGAGTAGTAGGAAATCATATATCGGTTCAACCGGGGGTGAGTTCAAAGATAGATTCAGAAACCACATGAGTTCCTTCAGGGGAGGCCAAAGGGAAGACATAGATAGGCCTAACACTTCTGTTGGCCGTTTTGTGAGAAACCTCATTGCTAGGCAAGACCCTTTCGAACTGAAATGGTCAATTTTGGGGAGGGCTAACAAATATAAACCGAACAAAAAGAAGAGATGCAACCTATGTGCATTGGAGTCGTACCACATCATGACATCTAGAGATAATTTACTGAACGCTAGGCAGGAAATACTACAATGCTGTCTGCATAGAAACCGTTACCTGTTATCAAGCCTAAAACCTGGATAGGAGGGGAATTGGGGGAAGTATAAACTTACAGCAGAGATAGGCAGGATGGACACTTCCTGAGGCAATCTGGGGCAATAATTAGTGTATAATAGGGAGGATGAGAATTAGTAACACGTACTTATGCTAAGATATGTCTTAATTCAATTATTAGCGGATACTCGAGACTTAGATTGGGGGTGATAAGGTAGGAATATTCTATCGGAATAAGGCCCAGTGATAGTCAACTATAGTAAATACTTATTCAGCGGAATAGAGGGGGGAAATTGTGTTACATATAAAAAGATAGTGGAATAATAAATAATAAATCACAATTTATTCTCAGAAATAGATATATTATACGAAATGCATTGGGGATTTCAAGTAATTTTAAGTGAAAAATAAGAAATAGCAACCTGGATGCTATCACTATTTAATTAAATTAGGTTAAATTAAATTAGTTTTTAATTAGATTAAAATAAATAAAACAATTTGGTGGCAGGAATGGGGAAAAGTAATTAAGGAAAAAATAATTTTAAAAACATGCATGCCGACACGGACTTAATTTCTAAAAATAGAAACAATTGAATTTTATAAAAAAAGTATTTTGTACGGGATTTTAAATTAGTAATAATAAAGTCTCCTGTCATTTAACGAGTAAGAGTGATATTTTCCCGTAAAGTTGACAAAAAAATAAACCGGTCCATTAAAAAAAAGTTTGGTTTTTTTTCAAAATAGAAAATAGATTTCTGATAACGATATTCCGTTGTAACATTTATTTATGGAATATAGAATAATATTCTCCACAGAGAGTTACAAACAGACACAGCCGTTAAGGAAATATTTTAAATGATTTAAAATAATAACTAGATTTTTGTAGAAGGCCTTTTTATAATAACAGTTTATTTTTGATATATGAATAATTTTTTTAAAAACAAATTCTGCGGGATAGGCTTTTTTCGCTTCGTTAAACAACAAAACGATAATAATTCGGCAGTTAATTAAATGAAGGATATTTTCCCAAAATGTAAAATGACGTCCCAGACACTAGATGATTAATTTCTATAAGGAATAGGTTTAATAATAAATATTTTTAGAAACAGTATTTTGAATAAATAGTTTCTATATTAAGATTTTTTCTTGATGGAAGGGAGTTTTCTGCGGGATTGACATTCAACTCGCCGTGTGTTTATTTCGAAGGGTAATAAATCAACAATTGAAATAAGACTCTTTGAACTCGGACGAACATTTGTGTTGACTTTTCTTTGTGAGAAGTTGGATTTAGAATTCCCATACTATCATTGGATTGGAATGGTAACTTGTGAGCGGTATCTTGAATGATTTAGTTCTTTTGTTTTCTTGTGGGGGGGGGGATTTATTCATCATTGTACCGGCTAACGTGAAAGTGTATTATCGCACATTGTTCCGGTTTTGTGGTTTTATTGAATGTATTTGGGACCGATTACTTGCTTGTTGGCTTGGTGGAAGAAATAATGCACAAGCTACTTTTCTAAGACTTTTCTAGGACTTTCTTTTCTTATCGTTGTTCTTACTTGCTTTTTAAGTTTGACTTTTATTTTTATTTTTTTCCTCTTCTCTTCTTAAGTGACCTCAACTATTACAACGCCACATTGTGTTTTGTCGGCAGTTGAAACCAGTATTCCAGACATTTAATTTCCCTGATGATCTGCCAAGCAAGTAACTGCTTGGTAGTGAAACACGTGTAGGAAAAAACATTTAATTTGAATAAATAGTATTTGTAAGAAAAAATATCTTTAATGGTGATCATTGGTGTCTTGAAAGAAATGCTTTGGTAAGCCTTCATAAAATCACATATGTATATATATATATATATATATATATATGTATATATATATATATATATATATATATGTATATATATATATATATATATATATATATATATATATATATATATATATATATATATATATAAAGAGAACTTTGTCTAATTGTTTGTTTGTTATAAAAATCGATATATTAACAGTTCAATTCAAATTAGTTTTAAAAAGAATTAAAATTTTCAAAGAATTGCATGACATCATTGAAATTTCCCTTTCGATTCTATCTGTAGTGAATATTTTTCAATTATATATTCCTTTTATCGCTTACCAGGGATGCAGTTTTCTCGAGTAAAATATTACGAAGACTGTAATAGTTGGTAATAATGTTGTATCACGCTTTAATGTGGGGTCAACATTCACGCTGGATATCCATAAACAGTAAAGATGGTGTCTTGCTTTATTTTAGAAATTAAATAAATAAGAAAACAATTATAATATGGGGGCTCATTGCAGAGAGCAGAAGCAAGCGGTATTTTTATTACTTCCCGGGCAACGTCGGGATGCAAGCTAATCTTTTATAAAGACTTAAAACGCGCAGTAGTTTTTTTGCCGCTTTTAGATAAACAGCTATAGATTTTCAAGTTGGGAACAGAAAATTAGTTTTTATTGTTTTGTTTTCTGATTAGACCTCAACACAATCGGCTTAGCCACTGGTGCATTGTGATACTCGCTTAAATGATAAAGACCCTCAATTCTCACAGAAGAAGCGGATTATTTGTCAAATATATATGGTTGAACAAGTTTGGTTAACTTTTAGTGTTAATGATTGATCTTTCCAGGAAATTAAGTGTTAGGATTTGTGCTTTGTTACCTCCGTCATGTTTTTGGTTGAGTTTGTCACTACGTTTGTTTGTTTGTTTGTTTGTGTACAGCCTAACATCCACATCACTTGACTAATCGTTACCAAACTTAGTGAAAATATCGATTATTGTATAACATAAAACTGACTAAATTTTGGGTTATCTAAGTGAAAGGTCAAGATCAAAGTCATGGAAATAACTTCCGTTCTGTTAATCGTAGAGACTCACTACTTGGCCCATATTGTTGCCAATGAAGTCCCGCATCTTATATGACCGGGACCTTGAAGAATTACATCACGGTTAAAATTTTGACAGACTTTCAACTTTCGACTTTTGTAAACTTAATGTATGGATTAAATGTTCTTCGATAACAGTAATCACCATGCAACAGTTTAGCCTGATCAGATAAATAACTTTTGAGTCATCACCGTTTCCATCGCATAACTTCGGGAATACTTCATACAATATGAAGAAGTTAGGCTCAGATATGACTTCGGTCCATCCTTACGTTGTCAGACAGAGGTATGCATTCTCACGGCTTATTTATGTTCTTGCTAATGTACACATTCGTTTTGCAGAGTTGCAGATGAAGAAGAGATGACGTTTAAAAAGCACTGAATAAACAGGTGATTGAATCCGGTCGTAAACTAGTTAACAGGTGCGACACGATGAAAGAGATAAGAATCATAAGAAAACGAGACGAAAGCAAACATCTAGTGTCGATGCATCTTTTGCTTCCTTCAAACGATCAAAAAGACGAATTGTTTTCCTCATCTGCGACTGAGGAAAGTCGTAAAGATGTCCGCATTAGAAGGTTTCATTGTAATCATCCATAGAGAAAATGAAAGTCTGGACTTTTGTTAAAATACATTTTTACTTCTGTCGTTTATTCAAACTGAAGTATAACTGTATTTTTACAGCTAAAATGTTATGCAAATGGAATTGGGAAATTGAGATGTTATACAAATGGAATTGGGAATTTGAAATGTTATACAAATTGAATTGAGAAATTGACGTTATACAAATGGAATTGGGAAATTGAGATGTTATACAAATGGAATTGGGAAATTGAGATGTTATACAAATGGAATTTGGAAATTGAGATGTTATACAAATGGAATTGGGAAATTGAGATGTTATACAAATGGAATTGAGAAATTGAGATGTTATACAAATGGAATTGAAAAATTGAGATGTTATACAAATGGAATTGGGAAATTGAGATGTTATACAAATGGAATTGAGAAATTGAGATGTTATACAAATGGAATTGGGAAATTGAGATGTTATACAAATGGAATTGGGAAATTGAGATGTTATACAAATGGAATTGGGAAATTGAGAAGCTATACAAATGGAATTGGGAAATTGAGATGTTATACAAATGGAATTGGGAAATTGAGATGTTATACAAATGGAATTGAGAAATTGAGATGTTATACAAATGGAATTGGGAAATTGAGATGCTATACCAATGGAATTGAAAAATTGAGATGTTATACAAATTGAATTTGGAAATTGAGATGTTATACAAATGGAATTGGGAAATTGAGATGTTATACAAATGGAATTGGGAAATTGACGTGTTATACAAATGGAATTGGGAAATTGAGATGTTATACAAATTGAATTTGGAAATTGAGATGTTATACAAATTGAATTTGGAAATTGACGTTATACAAATGGAATTTGGAAATTGACGTTATACAAATGGAATTTGGAAATTGAGATGTTATACAAATGGAATTGGGAAATTGACATGTTATACAAATGGAATTGGGAAATTGAGATGTTATACAAATGGAATTGAGAAATTGACATGTTATACAAATTGAATTGGGAAATTGAGATGTTATACAAATGGAATTGAGAAATTGACATGTTATACAAATTGAATTTGGAAATTGAGATGTTATACAAATGGAATTGGGAAATTGACATGTTATACAAATTGAATTTGGAAATTGACGTTATACAAATGGAATTTGGAAATTGACGTTATACAAATGGAATTTGGAAATTGAGATGTTATACAAATGGAATTGGGTAATTGAGATGTTATACAAATGGAATTGGGTAATTGAGATTTTATACAAATGGAATTGGGAAATTGAGATGTTATACAAATGGAATTGGGAAATTGAGATGTTATACAAATGGAATTTGGAAATTGAGATGTTATACAAATGGAATTGGGAAATTGAGATGTTATACAAATGGAATTGAGAAATTGAGATGTTATACAAATGGAATTGAAAAATTGAGATGTTATACAAATGGAATTGGGAAATTGAGATGTTATACAAATGGAATTGAGAAATTGAGATGTTATACAAATGGAATTGGGAAATTGAGATGTTATACAAATGGAATTGGGAAATTGAGATGTTATACAAATGGAATTGGGAAATTGAGAAGCTATACAAATGGTATTGGGAAATTGAGATGTTATACAAATGGAATTGGGAAATTGAGATGTTATACAAATGGAATTGAGAAATTGAGATGTTATACAAATGGAATTGGGAAATTGAGATGCTATACCAATGGAATTGAGAAATTGAGATGTTATACAAATTGAATTTGGAAATTGAGATGTTATACAAATGGAATTGGGAAATTGAGATGTTATACAAATGGAATTGGGAAATTGACGTGTTATACAAATGGAATTGGGAAATTGAGATGTTATACAAATTGAATTTGGAAATTGAGATGTTATACAAATTGAATTTGGAAATTGACGTTATACAAATATAATTTGGAAATTGACGTTATACAAATGGAATTTGGAAATTGAGATGTTATACAAATGGAATTGGGAAATTGACATGTTATACAAATGGAATTGGGAAATTGAGATGTTATACAAATGGAATTGAGAAATTGACATGTTATACAAATTGAATTGGGAAATTGAGATGTTATACAAATGGAATTGAGAAATTGACATGTTATACAAATTGAATTTGGAAATTGACATGTTATACAAATGGAATTGGGAAATTGACATGTTATACAAATTGAATTTGGAAATTGACGTTATACAAATGGAATTTGGAAATTGACGTTATACAAATGGAATTTGGAAATTGAGATGTTATACAAATGGAATTGGGTAATTGAGACGTTATACAAATGGAATTGGGTAATTGAGATTTTATACAAATGGAATTGGGAAATTGAGATGTTATACAAATGGAATTTGGAAATTGAGATGTTATACAAATGGAATTGGGAATTTGAGATGTTATACAAATGGAGTTGGGAATTTGAGATGTTATACAAATGGAATTTGGAAATTGAGATGTTATACAAATGGAATTGGGAAATTGAGATGTTATGCAAATGGAATTGAGAAATTGAGATGTTATACAAATGGAATTGGGAAATTGAGATGTTATACAAATGGAATTGGGAAATTGACATGTTATACAAATGGAATTGGGAAATTGAGATGTTATACAAATGGAATTGAGAAATTGACATGTTATACAAATTGAATTGGGAAATTGAGATGTTATACAAATGGAATTGAGAAATTGACATGTTATACAAATTGAATTTGGAAATTGAGATGTTATACAAATGGAATTGGGAATTTGAGACGTTATACAAATGGAATTTGGAAATTGACGTTATACAAATGGAATTTGGAAATTGACGTTATACAAATGGAATTTGGAAATTGAGATGTTATACAAATGGAATTGGGTAATTGAGATGTTATACAAATGGAATTGGGTAATTGAGATGTTATACAAATGGAATTGGGAAATTGAGATGTTATACAAATGGAATTTGGAAATTGAGATGTTATACAAATGGAATTGGGAATTTGAGATGTTATACAAATGGAGTTGAGAATTTGAGATGTTATACAAATGGAATTTGGAAATTGAGATGTTATACAAATGGAATTGGGAAATTGAGATGTTATGCAAATGGAATTGAGAAATTGAGATGTTATACAAATGGAATTGAGAAATTGACATGTTATACAAATGGAATTGAGAAATTGAGATGTTATACAAATGGAATTGGGAAATTGGGATGTTATACAAATGGAATTGAGAAATTGAGATGTTATACAAATGGAATTGGGAAATTGAGATGTTATACAAATAGAATTGGGAAATTGAGACGTTATACAAATGGAATTTAGAAATTGAGATGTTATACAAAT
>OY744516.1:31428292-31488292 GCA_963556195.1 Sepiola atlantica | reverse complement strand
AGCAGTACAAATCAAAATATATATTATATTATTTGATTTGATTTATTTATTGTTGCGATGGATAAAAAATACAAGAACTTTTAAAAGAGTGTGCAACTCTCTCTCTCTCTCTCTTTCTCTCTCTTTCTCTCTCTCTCTCTCTTTCTCTCTCCTCTTTCTATATTTCTCTCTACCTACCCTTCTCTTTAGTAAGACTAAAATAATTTTCCCCATGCGCTAATTTAGTCCCAAGTGATCCGCAACGGAATGAATATTACAGTATTTGTTGTTCTCAGAACCAGTCTGGATCACACTGGATACGATAACGTAAGCTTTATAAGTATATATTGTGTAGTTTCTGACTTTTATCGGGACAGACAGACAATTAAGATTTTGCTTTATATAATAGATAATGTTCATAATTGAAAGCAACAATGCATTTTTCACTGATATTTCTTTTTCTACGTATGTGTTTGTATTTATGCATACAGGTGTGTACTTGTTTATGTGTGCATATGTGTGCACATGTGAGTGTACGTTGGTGTATGTGTGTGACTGATTGTGGATTTTGTTTAAGTTTAAATACTTGTTCGTTTCTGAACATGAAGCCAGAGAAAGCTTCTGGTAAAAGAAAGAAACATAGAACAAAATATAAACAAAACGACTACCAGAAAACCAACCAACTAACAAACAAACAAACAAACATGTTTTTCGTTGTTTCATTAACATTTTTAATTGCCCCCAATTTCTGTTTGTTTACGATTCATAAGAACGCATCTCTCTTTGTTTTACGTGTTTACGCATTGAAATACCATTTATTTTCTTTTGGGGAAATACTGCATACTCTCTTCTCTCACTTTTTGTCCTTTTCTGTTCTTTTTTTTTCAATTGCTTGATATCACTTTCAATATTCGTATAACTCTGGATACCATTCCGTTTCCTTAATAATACTTTATTTCCCGTTTCATCCACCAATGTATATATCTATATATATCTTTTGAGGCACGTGGCAGACAGGCCCATATAAGCATAGAAATAGAAACACTTGACAAAGGGGTTATATCCCCGAAATATTGTGAAATTCCGACGTCACATAAGATTCTCGTGATCGAGGAAAGAAGCTCAAAGCAAGTAAGATTTTTTTTATTGCCCAATTATTTTTTTTTCTTACAACCCCGATATATTCCCGCATTGGTAGAGCCTTCTAATAATCTATCTATCTATCTATCTATCTATCTATCTATCTATCTATCTATCTATCTATCTATCTATCTATCTATCTAATAATCTATCTATCTATCTATTATAATAATTTAATAACTGTTTCGAATTTGTTAAAAACATTTTATTCATACAATTGTTTCTGCCCATTTTCAAAACATATTTTCGCTTGATCAGAACTTCAAGATGTTTACAAAAAGCTTCTTCAGTGTATTTTTCTATCAAAGTGAACCAAAACAAAACGACAGAACCGTCGACGTCAAAATTATTCTCTTCATTTTACTTATTTATCTCTTTTTTTACCAATTAAAAAAATCATTTACATTTTTATATAGTTAAATGTCAAAATTAGTATTATAAGGCACTCAGAAAAAATGATCTTATCGTCTTTCATAATGTATTCTATAAGTCTTTTGGTAAGAGAATACACATGAAAATGCATAATATATATATTCTTTTTACTTTTTTCTTTTTACTCTCTCTCTCTCTCTCTCTCTCTCTCTCTATATATATATATATATATATATATGTATATATATAGATATGTATATATACATATATATATATATATATATATATGTATATATATAGATATGTATATATACATATATATATATATATATATATATGTATATATATAGATATATATATATTTATATATATATATATATATATATATATATGTATATATATAGATATGTATATATACATATATATATATTTATATATATAGATATGTATATATATATATATATGTATATATATAGATATGTATATATACATATATATATAGATATATATACATATATATGTATATATATAGATATGTATATATACATATATATATACATATATATATATATGTATATATATAGATATGTATATATACATATATATATATATACATATATATATATATGTATATATATAGATATGTATATATACATATATATATATATATGTATATATACATATATATATATATATGTATATATACATATATATATATATATATATATATATATATATATATATTACATAAAATGCTTCAATTAAACTACATCACTCTCTTACATTTTAGTCTCTTTAGATCAATCTATCAGCATAGTCAGCTCAGGTCTATCTGCCAATTAGCCGATTCATATAAATCTACCTAAATTAGTCTATACAGATCCTGTTATCAATCTATTAAGGAAGATCTACATTAAGAGATTCATATCTATCTGTCAGCTTCTTCAGCTATATCTATTTATATTAGCCTATCAGATCTAGCTTAACCTATTAAGATATATCTATCTATCTTAGCCTATTCACACCTATTTATTCATATTACCTATTCACATATAGCTATATATATTTGCCTATTCAGCGCGATCGATTTTAGCCTATCCATATATATATTAACATATCTATCTACATTAGCTTATAAAAATCTATCTATCTATCTATCTATCTATCTATCTATCATACTCGTTCAACTATTCTACCATCTACAGCTGACACAAACGTCCACCTGTCTTCCTCAAAATCTTTCTTCGCCCTATATTTTTTCGTTTCTCTCATTTTTTATTCCTAACTTTCTTTCCGAGTCGTCTTCGAATGTTTGCTGAATAAATACATTCGTTTCTTTTCAATAAAGTCCTTCTACACCAATGATTTAGGTTGTTTGAATCAGCCGAAATATTAGTTAGCTTCAGAGAAGTTTGTTTTAGTATTTTATTAGTCTGTTTTCATGTTTATCCGCTATTCCATATACTAAACATTCTATTTTTCTGAATTTTAATTTCATGTGTTTTACTTCCTCATATCTATCCATCTCTCTCTCTCACATATATATATATATATATATATATATATATATATATATATATATATATATGTATATCTCAGACTAGAGGTTTACGTCTGATTGACAATATATTTCTTTCCCCTTGTTTTTGTCCATCTCTTTAATCGTCTTCATCTTTGTCAATTCCAATGTTTATCCAAACATATTTCCTGTCAGTCTGTCCCTTTGTTAATATAACCGCATATACGCGCACACTCACAGACGCGCGTATCTGCGTGTGTGTCCTCGTGCTCGCGCGCGTGTCTGTGTGCATGTAATCTACTTCAACGGACCCATCACAGAGGTCCAACGTCTTTATCCCCATAAGTTATGACACCCTTCCCCCCTTTGGCCGACGGGGAGGACACATTGAACGAAAGAAATAAAGACAATCGCCATCGTGTCCATTTCAGATAACATTCCAGAGTCGCAGAACCGGATAATAAGAAAACCCAACTTGTTCCTTTGGGGGAAGAGGGTGTCAGAGGAGAGTCCACGGGTATGGGTCGGGTAGGGTAGGTAATAAAGTCATCTCGTCGTGGTGAGAAAGGGAGACGGGTATAATAGGAATGGAAGACACTTTTGAGATGTTGTCATACGGAAAAAAAGATGTCCTTCTCACTGGTTATTTTACAATTGAAAAAAAAAATTTTTTTTGGTAAAGTTAATGACAACTTCATTCGGTCGTTGTGTGGAAATTGGAGGGAATCGTTTGTTTTGCTTAAATATGGCAGATGGTTGAAACATTTCGTGGTTGTGGAAGGAGAAAAAAGAACATGAAAGAGGGGGCAAGAGCAAACGAATACTACAGAAAGAGAGAGAGAGAGAGAGAGAAAGAGAGAAATAGAAGGAGAAAGGGAAAGTTGTTAAATCGATAATAAATCGAATTTATTTGTTATAAATCAAGGGATTAAGAAGAGAAGAAGAGAGAATGGAAAATAAAAACATGGAATCACAGAGAGTTTTTCTCTCTGTGATTCCATGTTTTTATTTCCATTCTCTCTTCTTCTCTTCTAAAATGAAATTTTAAAGAATAAAGATAAAAAGAATAAATTAATAAAATACAAGGCCATCCCTATAACAGGCCAAGCGATCATGCAACTTGACTCTTTTACTTGAGACGAAGTAAGTTTTCTTAGATAATTAGTATAGCAGTTTAAAAAGAGGAAACATTCCCTTGTGAGATTAGTTTCATATTTTTATACGATTTACATACCAAATAATAAGAACCACAACGACCTAATTTATAAATTTGATAATTACTCACAATTTCCTATAAATGAAGAGACAGATACATTTGAATAAACAAAGCCATACTATACTATTTCTTGAATAAACAACGCTGTCAATATGAAAATAAATCTTTAAAAGATTATGACATTAAACTTTTACAAAGTATATAAAACTAACTTGAAATTTGGTGTAAGAAATTAAAGCAGTATGAACTACTGTTTTAATGTTCTTTTGAATTAATAATGGCGAAAATATACTTCTTAATAACATTCAATTTTGACTTTTTACAGAACACTCACAAGCTTATAATCTAAATGCAATATATGATATAATACAAGAACTGAGCCCATACAAATTTGATTGGTTAGAATCATCTTTCAGTATGGTTGTCAAATCGATCAATTAGCTTATTGTAGTTCGTGTTATTTTGTATGTAAAACACATACAAACATAAAACTAATCTGACATGGGCACGTCCTCTCTGTGTGTAATTGCTATATCAAGAAAATTCACAGCGTCTCCGATAAAAAGACTCCCGTTTCATAATCACCTGGCCTGTTATAGGAATGGCCTTGATGAAATGCTAAACAAACCGGAAAATAAGAAAAACGTAAATAGAGAGGGTGACGAGAGTAGATTAATATAAATACACTAATGGGAAATAATATAAAATCGATAGTAAATCGAATGCAATTGTAAAATTCAAGAAAGGGCGAAAGGAAGCGAAAATAATAGAAATAGCAAAAAATTGATGATCACAAAGTGAAAGGAAGGGAGTCTAAAATAACATTGAAAATAACGTAAAAAAATTGAAAAAATGGAAAACATAAAATTAAGGTCAGCGATAAAGAAAGAAAGAGAGAAAGAGGATCACATTTAATTGATAAATCATGGCCTCTCTTCAGTTATTGGAGACAATGGATATCCCCTGTAAGGGTTGCCGCGCGTGTAATTGCGAAGAACGGGTTGCGCAATCCCAACCACACTTCTCTTGAATCGGCACTGCTTGATTCTAGTGGCATGGTGAAAACAAAGACGACAGGAAACAATGTCGAAATTAGCGGAGAGCACATACAGCACCTGGTATTCTCAAATGGTCACTCATTTAGTATTAGCTCGACTTAACGTCGCTTAACTTCGGTGATCTAACGGGACGGGTGTGTGAACGTGAATATGCCGTATGCTAAATCAAGGAATGAAAGAAAGAAAGCAAGTATGAGAGGAGAGATGAAGAAAGAGAAGTAAGAAAATCGAAAAAAAATCAAGTAGAAACGAAACTAGGAAGGAATGAAGGAAGGGAGGGCGAAAGGAAGGAATGAAGGGAGTGGAAAGGAAGGAATGAAGGAAGAAGGTGACTGAATAAAACATGGCAAAAGTGTGTGACCAACGAGAAAAAAAAGGGGTTTAAATGTTTTAATGAAGAACACAGGAATGGATGCGACACAACAAAAGTTTGAAAGCAAAAAAAAAAAAAATATTAAAAAATGGAAGAAATTAATAAGTATGTTTAAAAACAATGATTCCATAAGCATAGGCGGGGAATCTTTTACGACGCTCAGCAGAGTCGCGAACGGGGTCCAAAAAAAAGAACGAGAAAGGGTTTAAAAACATAAATTTGCAACAAGTGAAGTTGACCTACGACGAGAATAGATATTTCTCTACTTACCTATGTAATTTGTTTTTATTTTTATGTATTATAAATTGGTTTTTATTAGATGTAAAAAAAAAATTTCTTGTTTTATTTCCCAATGGTTTTCAGTAAATTCAAGATGGCGTATTCACGTTCATTCTTAGCACCCCCTCCCCCCCCCAAAAAAAAATCGCCCATTTTTTTTCCATGTTCCTGTGGCAAAACTATTGATTTCATTTAAATAGCGGTTGTAACGGTCTAAAAATACAAACAAATGCCACAGGCAAGTTTGACAATAACTTTTACTTTTATTTGTTGTATATTTGTTTTTTAGCGTTTTTACTCTGCTAGGCGTTGTAGAAGATTCCCTAAAGACTAATATAATAATTTGAGCAAAATAAAGTAAGCACGTAAAAATCGAATATAAAAAGAACATTATAACTAATATAATAATTTGAGCAAAACAAAGTAAACACGTAAAAATCGAATATAAAAAGAAATATTAAGACTAATATAATAATTTGAGCAAAATAAAGTAAACACGTAAAAATCGAATATAAAAAGAAACATTAAGACTAATATCATAATTTGAGCAAAATAAAGTAAACACGTAGAAATCGAATATAAAAAGAAACATTAAGACTAATATAATAATTTGAGCAAAATAAAGTAAACACGTAAAAATCGAATATAAAAAGAAATATTAAGACTAATATAATAATTTGAGCAAAATAAAGTAAACACGTAAAAATCGAATATAAAAAGAAATATTAAGACTAATATAATAATTTGAGCAAAATAAAGTAAACACGTAAAAATCGAATATAAAAAGAAACATTAAGACTAATATAATAATTTGAGCAAAAACTCACATATACGTAAATGTTCCGTTAATCAATGGGGAACCATATTTATTCTGATCACTAGCTCCAATGACATCCCCATTATTGGCGTGTTAGGACAAGTATAGCCTAATAGCCCTTCCTAAACAAAAGAAAAATCCAGGTTGTCCTCGATGGCCGTTCATCTAAGCAACATGACATAAATGCTGGTGTGCCCCAGGGATCTATTCTTGGACCTTTGTTGTTCCTGATCTATATAAACGATCTCCCTGATGACATAGTGTCTGAGATCGGTTTATTTGCTGACGACACCACGCTTTACTCTCGCCATGTTGGCAAAACAGACGCGATCATATCTGAGGCAATGGCTGCATCCTTAGAAGATGACCTCCAGGCTGTAGTGGATTGGGGCCATAAATGGTTGGTGACTTTTAATGCCGCAAAGACAAAGCTCCTCTCCTTCAACAACTACAAGAAGCCTCTCCAACCACCGATTGCCATGGCAAATAACACCCTACCTGAGAGTTCATCATTCAAACTCCTTGGCCTAACCTTCACAGGTAACATGAATTGGAACACATACATTGAAGACATTGCCAAGGCTGCCGCAAAGAAGGTTGGCTCCCTCTACCGTGCTAGTGGACTCCTTACACCTGACATTATCCTGTATCTCTACAAAGCCACCATTCGCCCATGCATGGAGTATTGTTGCCACATCTGGGCTGGTGCATCATCTACTAGTCTCTCCCTCCTTGACAAAGTCCAAAAAAGAGTAGTCAACCTAATAGGTCCCTCACTGTCAGCTAAGCTCCAGCCCCTGTCCCATCGCCGCAATGTAGCATCCTTGTGTTTGTTTTACAAATACTTCAATGGATTATGCTCCGATGAGTGTGCTGCTCTGGTGCCCCCTCGACGTAAATTCACTAGACTAACTCGACATTCTACTAAATCTCATTCATTCACTGTGGAGGTCCCCAGATGCCGGAGAGCATTCTACTCAAATAGCTTCTTTCCTCGTGCTGCTGGCCTCTGGAACTCCCTCCCTGCCCCCTGTTTCCCCGACAGTACTGACATGCAGAAATTTAAAACTAATGTAAACAGACATCTCGCTGCTCAGATCCCAATTTAAGCTGAACCACCAATCCTCCCCCCCCCTTTTCCTTTTTTCTCAGTAGCCCCTTACGTTTACAGTGGCGTCCTGCCTTGTTTGGGGTGAACCATGTAAAAAAAAAAAAAAAAAAAAAAAAATAGCCGTTTCAAACCCAATATTGAATCGTTTTTTTCTATGCAAAACTCGTTGCTTTACAAATGTTTCTAAGCATAGTCTATTAGTATAGCCATAAACATTCATCTCTCTATCATCCGAAACAACACCATCTCCATTATGACGTAACACCGCAACGTCTAAGTCTTGCTGGAGAAAACAAAAAATTTGCTCTTCACATACTTATGGGTAAATAAAAGATATACGTTTTAAATTTTAGATTGAGAAAGACATAGGATTTTAAAAATGATTATTAAAAAAAAACATTGAAATGTAAGATATCTGCGTAAAGTGGACTTGACAGAAACTCGGTTTTTGAGCTTGCAGTGCGCACTGATAAACCGCTGTGAGAATAGAACCTCCTTCCCCCCCCCCTCCAATAAAAAATAAAGGAGCCTAAAAAGAAAGGACGAAAGAAATAAAGACACGAAGAAAGGGATTAGAAGAAAGTAAAAAGAAAAATGAAAGGAGGAAAACACATAAGAAAGAGTTTAAGAAAGAAAGATTTGAAGAAAACAGAAAATAAAGAAAGAAAGAATGAAATATAAAAAAGAATCGATAAAACAAACAAAAAAACAATAAAAAGGGGAAATAGAAAAGTAAAGAAAGAATGAACAAAGTAAATACGGTAAATTATAACAACTTTAATAGCGATTAAAAATAGAGTTTTTGAGACGAGATTTAGAAGATTGCAAAGTCTCTCTATCGTACTCGGATTTTTTCCGTTTAATGCTCGTCACGTTATATTTTAACGTACTGTCTGTTCGTCCGTCATGGTACCATCCCCTAATGCAGTACCCCTCCTTTGAGGGCGCAATGTAGTATATGTTCGTTTGTCATGATACTATCCTACCAAGCATTACCTCATCCCTTGAGAGGGTAGTGTAGTATCTGTTCTGTTGTCATGAGAAATTCTCCCAGACACTAACTTTTCTTTGGGTGGATAGGGTTAGGGTTAGCGCTAGGTGTTAGGGTTAGGGTTAAGGGCAGTATATAAAGAAAAGTTCTTTTAGTGACAGCCATTAAACGGAAAAGATCCTGACAAAGAAATTATACAATAATGGTACAACTATAAAGAACAATTCTTTTTCGTAGTACAAATTTACGAATTAAGTAATTAAGTAAGAGTTCTACCCGATCATGACTGACGGGACGAGAACAAACTACCCTCGTGGTTTAAATAAAGGGTCCTTTCAAAATCCGTATAGATTCCCGAGTTCGACAGAAATAATCCCGAGGTCGACAAGACGCACTTGAAGAAAGTCGGGAGTTACATCGGTCGAAACGTTGTAAAAATAATATCCAAGATGAAAACAATAGTCCGAATAATCCAAATAATCCAAATTATGAAGCCTCATCTAAACAAAAAATCCGAAACAAATCTGTTTTGCGTGCTAAATCTGTCAAAAATATGATAACATACAAGCAGAGACCTCATGTGTGTGTTTAAGTTTTACCGTGTTTTTGTTTTAATTTTCGTTAGGAATTCTCACTTAAATGGCACAGAATGGATCGGTGAGAAATGCTGCTCGATTCAGATTGGTTGGCATAACAGCATAACGTCCGATAATTTCCACTTCCGGCTAAGAATGTGTTCAGCAGAAAGCGGTGAAGTGTGAAAGTCAGTCCTTTGTGTATTTTACACCTACGAAAATCTAGGTCAACACATAAGAAATTGTGAAAAGTGAATTTTTTTTATTGGAAATTTTGAGTTTTAATTTTAATGCAAATTTATTTATTATAATTGAAATATTTTCTTTTTTACAAATACTCAAAGGAAATATTTTTAACAAAACCCTTCACAATGTTAGGAATGGCTTTCTAAATAATAACGTTATTATTTAGAAAGACATTCTGAACATGGGGAGGGTTTTTGTTGACTATTCTGTGCTTTCACCAAATAATTTAATAAACAAAAGAAAATGTGTTTTTTTTTCAAAAATAAGAAGAGTTAATAAAGCCCCTGGTGAGAACGTAATATAATGGGGACTGATTTTCGTACTTCACCGCTTTCTGTGGAACATATTCTTAGCCGGAAGTGGCAATTCTTGGGCGTTATATAGTTTGGTTTAGTTTGTGTGTTTTATGGCATCTCAACCCTTTTGTAGTTATTTAATGTCGTAACGCAATGTCCATTTGAAACAGATCCTTTGTTTCGTTCAATGAATCGGAAGTTTTATCTTTAAATCATTTTTTTTAAATAGGATTTTTAAAAATTCGTTTTATTTTACGCTATTGCATTTTTTAGTTGAATAAATATTTAATTAATAGTCAATAAAAAAATTAATAATTCAATGTGTAATTTTCAAAGATGTCTTGACGCGAGAAAGACACGCACATACAAGTACTAGTAACACTATTTTATAAATACAGAGTTAATATTTACTTGTCCCAGAAGCATCTAAAAAGCCGGTTTTAATGTTGAGAAAAACCAGCTGCCCCCAAAAAGGGAACTCAGGATTGGAAAAAATGCCGCAGTCTAGAAGAATTTTCCTTCACTAAAAATGTAATATCAGAACAGATACTACAATCTGCTCCTAGACAAACGGCCCAGTGAATCTGTTTTTGTTTTATCTTTAAATCATTTTCCTCCATTCTTGCAATAAATCGCCGATTCTTCGTCCCCTTATTGAATTTTGCGTAATTCCTGTTCATTAAAACCTCCATTCTTTCTTTCTTTCTTTCTTCTTTCTTTCTTTCTTTCTTCTTTTTTTCTTCTTTCTTTTGTTTAATCGTTACACCACCATTAGTTTCTTTCTTTATTCTTTTCAGTTCTTTAACTTTGGTAAATATTTCTTTTCTGTTTATTTTAATCAGTTTTCGTTCTTCAACTGAATCATACTTTCGTTCTTCTTTATACGTGTACTTTTATTTATTTGACTTATTTATGTATTCTTTTTCTTTCTTTTTCTATTCATTCACTTAAATGATTTTCTTAGTTTTATTAAATAGTTCGGTTTTCTTTCTTTCTTTTTTTAAATCATTACTTTCCCCTTCTTTTATTTATTTGTGTTCGTCTTTCTTCAATTAATTCGTTCTTTTTAGTGTTTATTGAAGATTTTCTTCTTTTTTTTATTCGGTTATGCAATTAGTTTGTCTTTTATTAAATCAGTCTTTTAACTAGGAACATGAGAGGGGAAAGGGGACGAGTGAAAGCATGACAGAGAGAGAGAGAGAGGGGGAGTATATGTAGAGAGAGAGCAGGACAGAAAAGGTTCTAGGTGGCCAATCGAAGTGAGAAGTCAAGAATATAGCCGGAATTCTTCAATAGCAATAAAAGTGCGAAATCTAATTTCATAAAGCTGCCAAAAGCACCAGAAAGACAAAAAAAAAACCCACCCGAACCCTCACCGTCCAGCGTCCGTTGAAAAGACGAGCATTTGCGCGTGGACACACACGCGCTCGCGCATCCGACGAGAACAGCATGAGAAATCCATTAAAAGGATTTGAAAGATATTCAAATTCGACGCACGGTAGGCATGCGTTTACAACACAATCGACTCACACAGACGTTTCAAAATAATAATCCGATTAGAGACAGATATATAGATCTATATAAACTAAAATCGATATATATATATATATAGAGAGAGAGAGAGAGAGAGAGAGAGGGAGAAAGGGAGAGAGAGAGGGAGAAAGGGAGAGAGAGGCAGTAATCTACAGACGGACTGCACCGCTGTATTAGATTCTTAAGTGTTGCTAGACAAGCACGTACTTCAAAATGAGATTGAACCCCGACTATTTTGACAACAGGCGAGCGTCTTACTCATTACGTAATCAACACAATCTTACTACAGATGGAAATCTAAATTCTTATATTACACATTTCAGCCGTCAAGATTGCTATACATTATCGCTAATGATCACCGTATATATATATATATATATATATATATATATATATATATATATATATATATATATATATATATATATATATTGGTACAGAAAAATAAGTACAACATTCGTACCGTCGGTTTCAAGCACGGAAGGACTTAGCCATCCGGCTCTCTTAAGCTTCTGTTGTCATCTGTTTCGGAAATGTGAAGTCACGTGTTACTCTCGTTTAGACGCGTTATTTGCTTAGAGTGTTGTGCATGTTTGTTTAAATTTAGTGTAAAGAAGGTTTAATAAGGTTTAATAAGGTATATATATATATTATATATATATATATATATATATATATATATATATATATATATATATATATATATTCACACACACACAATGACCATCCATTATAATCTCCCAAATCACGCAATAAACATAATCAAATGCATCCTCATAGCCTCCAATTTGTATACCCAACAGCACAGACACAAACATGAAACAAAACCCTTTCTTAAACTAAACATCGACATCACAGGATTGAATAAAGATTTGGGACTTCTCACTGAATATTCATTCCAAAAACATACAAACTGACTAACAACAGGAGAGGTAGTATGTGTGTGCAATGGGAAAATAACATAAAATTATTTTAATATTTTCTCTTTTTTCACATACTCACTAATTTTATTATATAATATATATCATATTTTACCATTCTTTTCATAGTCATTCATTATTGCTCCCCCGATTTATAAAATCGAGAGACCTATGTTTTGAGGCATGTCCGTCCGTCCGTCCGTCTGTCCATCCGTCCGGATTTTTCTCCGCAACCATCCATTGAATTTCTCTGAAATTTTGCATGAAGTTGTAACTTTGGTCAGGTTAGAAAGTGGCATTCTCCGAATTTTGAAATAAAATCTGGTTAGCCCTCCAGGGGCTCAAAAGGCATCGAAATGGCAAAAAATTACATTTTTTGCCTCATAACTTTTGATCCATCTATTCAATTTCTCTGAAACTTGGCCAAAATGTGGAGGCAATTGTTCCTAATAGAAAATAAGTATCGCTGACTTTGGAAAAAATCTGGTTCGCGCTCCCAGTGGGGCCAAAATCCCCAAAAATGGCAGAAAATGACCCTTTTCTCCCATAACGTTTGATCCATCAATTCTGTGTTTCTGAAACTTGGCCAAAATGTAGAGGCAATTGTTCTGGGTATGAAATGAACATCCTTGACCTCAGAAAAATTCTGGTTCGCGCCCCCAGGGGGTTAAAGGGGTTCAAAAATGCCCAAAATTGCCCAAATTTATTGCATTTTACACTCGCCACATCGAGTCACATACAGAAGGGACCACGCACGCGCGGCTTGTTATTTTCATTGTACTGTACTTTATTCTAAATAATTTCACTTGATCTTTTTCTATAACTTTTAAATGGTTTTCTCTAACCAAATATTCATAAGTGGCACTTTGTATATTACAGTTAAAACACAATCCTTAATTCCGCTATTCCACCCCTTCTCTCACATTGAGAATCAAATTCCTTTTGAAAAGGACAACACTCTATTGTTCAGTATCCACTTAAGCCCGTCTTGGAAAATGTCGATGATACCTCTTTGCAATGTTAAACCTTATTTATTGTTTCACAGACACACAGACACACACACACACACACACACATATATATATATATATATATATATATATATATATATATATATATATATATATATATAGCCTGAAGATTCACCCCTGGGGATGAAACGTGGGAGCCCCTGTGTAGCTTAATTGTCATAAATATATTTTCATAACTTACTATATATATATATATATATATATATATATATATATATATATAAACCAGAACGTACATTATATATATATGAAGAGAGTTTGAATTACCTACAGGAAAGTTTGAATTATCTACTAGACACCCTCCCCGCGTGTCTTCGATCTCTCTTTACAAGGGTATGTCAGGACAACCTGACATGAGTTAACTTCATCCTACACGTAAACCCTGGCCAACTATTTAAAAATAACATAGTATTCGAAGCCTAAATAAGATCCCATCGACACGGCTATACACTAGCTCATACGAGGAAAGGTGCACCTTATCCAAGTAATGTTACCTCAAGTAACAGCACTTAGCTGGATACTCCACCAGACTAGATGAATTCTTGTCCTGGAATCCGGTAAGACTAAGAGTACACGATGAAGATATACTACAACAGTGTTAACTGGTCAATTGGAGAGAAAAAAAATTAATGTTCTTCACTTCTTTAGTAACTGAACGTTTGAGAGGTAAAGGAGAACTTTAGTTGAACACTCGGATATCTATGTGTCTCATAAGGAGATTAAGTTTTAGCCCCAAGAAGGGGCCATTTGATTTCTGAAACTTACACTGAAGTAAAATGAATATATATATATATATATATATATATATATATATATATATATATATATATATATATAACTTCTTTGTAAAATGGTAGGAAAAATCCCAGCAGAGTGCTCGATTAATTAAGAATTAAAGTTAAAAATTAAGAGCATAATATTTATTTATTCTGGTACAGTTGTACTAATTTTTCTGTACCAGAATAAATAAATATATATATATATATATATATATATATATATATATATATATATATATATATATATATATAGATAGATAGATAGATAGATAGATAGATAGATAGATAGATAGAGGGAGAGATAAAGAGATGTGTGTGTAGATAGATCGATTGATAAACGTGATTTAAGCAAGAGATATATGACAACTTAAAACAGCTATCGATATAAGCAAACTGTGCGAATTCTGTTTAACAGTGAAAGAATTCGTTGCAAGAATTGCTTCAAGCATCAGACCTGAAAAACGAGATCATTGGAAAGTATTTATGTTCATTTGCAACGTAATGCTTTATTTCCGGAAACCTTTTTATTCAATCAACAAACTTATCGATTAGATGTGTGTTGTCTTCTTCTTTTTTATCAAACACAAAAACAATGAAATTGATAAAGTATAGGAATACACCGATCGAACCAAGATCGTCAATTTTACTGCGTTGAAACGTGACAAGAAATCAATGAGACTGAAAAGGTGGCGGAAATAATTGAAAGTAGATTTTTTTAAAAAGACGAAGACGAAAAATAAAAACGGATGACGCGGTAAAACTTGTTTATCATTTGCCAGTAACTGTTGAATGGATCAGATTATTAAAATTTGTAGCTGTGCACGGTTCTATCACAGTTGCATTTCTGATCGATTGGAATTGTAAAATATTAAATGACTCTGTGCCGGAGTAAGGCTGATGTGAATGTCGACTATTTTACGGGAAGCTCAACACATGTGATCCCGGTGAGTAGAGGAAAGTACAGCTGATATTAAGATAAGTAACATATCAATAGATATCCTAATCACACTAGGTGTGTGTGTGCGTGCGTGCGTGCGTGCGTGCGTGTGTGTGTATGTGTGTGTGTGTGTGTGTGTGTGTGTGTGGCTAACCAACCAAATTAAGGAATAAAAGAATGTGGGACAGAATGTCAGAACACCGGGAGACAGATCGATATTACGATTTCGGCGTGCTTCAGAAACCTGCACGTGACCTTACCTTAACTTGAATATGTCTGGTGATGAAATTATTAATGACGTCCACGAACATCTGTTCCGTAGTTTACGATTCATTAATGTGGCTAGACGTAGCGAAATTCGAAATCGAAATACCAATGGTAGGCATTCGATGCTCTGCCATCTAAGCCACCGAATTCGCCACTAGCAGTGGAAGAAATGATATCGTATTTAAATGAAATTATTCATTTTTTTACACACACACACACACACACACACACACACACACACACACACACACACACACACACACACACACACACATATATATATATATATATATATATATATATATATATATATTAAAACAGAAAATTCTAGGAATCAGTTATACACAATGAAATACATATATGTTCAACATTAATGATACGATGCAAGCCAAACTCACAATTTATATAGGCTATTACAAGGAAAATCCATACACAAAAACAGAACCTACTGCTAACAATAGAAAAGCATTCTCTCTTGACTATTCCTAGCAATACTATCCCAAAACTGCTCCCTCTATCGTGCTAGAAAACTTCCTACACTTGACAGTATCTTATATATTTACAAAGCCGCCATCCGCCCATGCATGGAGTGTTGTTACAACATCTTGGCTGGTGCACTATCCACCAGTCTCGTCCTCTTAGACATGGTCCAATAAAGAGTATCTGATCTAATAGGTCTCTCACTATCCACCAAGCTCAAGCCCCTAAACCATCACCGCAATGTTGCATCCTTGTTCTTTTTTTATAAGTACTTCAATGGAATGTGCTCCGACGAACTTGCTGCTCTGGTGCCCCCATCGACGTAAATACACTCGACCAACCCGACAATCAGCTAAATCCCACTCATTCACTGTGGAGGTTCCCAAATGCCGGAGAGTCTTCTACTCAAATAGTTTCTTTCCTCAAGCTGCCGACCTTTGGAACTCCCTCCCTGTTTCCTGTTTCCTGTTTCCCAGACTGCACCGATATGCAGAAATTTAAGACTAATGTGAACAAGCATCTTGTTACACAGCTCCCAATTTAGTATGCCCCCTTAAACTCTTACCCTAATTCTCAGTAGTCCCTTAGGTATACAGTGACAAATTGCCTTGTTTGAGGCGAACAAAGTTTTAAAACATCACAACACTAATATACGGTCTCCAACGGCTTTCAATCCTAGGAACACTAAACTAAATCCGAATGTTGCAGGCATAGAACTTGTATAAGCCGACTTTTACTGTTTTGAAATTCACAAAATACGAAAAGGAACTAGATTATATCAATCATGAAACATGAACAGGTGACCTAAATCGTGATATAGAAAAAGGGGATTATCAGCTGTTTACAATGTAACCGTTTCGGAGATTTAAAAATAGAACATTATTAAATTCATGGCTCTTCCACAGTATTGATCAAAATACCACTTTCTCCATAATCAAATGTTAACAGAATTCAGTATTTATTTAACTAAGAGTAACACTACAGTTTTACATGTGAGATACCTGAAGGATCAACATGAAATGAAACAGTCTTATATATGAATGAAAACAAACAAACAAATTAAATTCAAAGCATCAAGTAATACAGCAATAATCAAACATATCCAAACATGTTGAACAAGTCTACGTGGGTAAAATAGCCAAGTCATTTATACACTATCTAAACAAAATCAGACATTTTCAATTTCGTAGGTAAAACATTATTACCACTTGGACACTGACAACGTAGAAAAGCAATATAGATATAAAAAAATAGATAAAAAAACAAATATAAATAAATATAACAAATATAGATGTAAAATATAAGCTTATTTCCCTCTTCCAAAAACATATATGCATACACATATATGGGAGTTTGAATTACCTACTAGACACCATCCTAAAGTGTCTTCGGTCTCTCTATACGGGGGTTTGTCAGGAAACCTGACATGAGGATACTTCACCCAACAAGTAAACCGGACAAAATATTAAAAATAACATAGTATTCGTATCCCAAATAAGATCCCTTTCGACACGGCTATATAATGGCTTATACAAGGAATGGTTCACCTTCTCCAAGTGATGTTGCCTCTACTAACAGCACTTAGCTGGATACTCCACCAGACAAAATGAATTATTTTCCTAGAATCCGGTAAGACCAAGAAACCACAAGAAAGATATACTATAATATACTTAACTTGTCAATTGGGAAAAAGAAAATAATGTTCCTCAATACTTTACTCACTCAACGATTGACACGTAAAGGAAGACTTTAATGGAACTCTCGGATATCTATGTATCTCATATAGAGATCAAGTGTTAGTCCCAGGAAGTGGCCCCTTGATTTCTGAGAACTTACACCTATATAAAATTTTAAAAAATTAATCGTTTAGAATACGGCCAATCCTTTCCAACCTATGTATCAACATTAATATAGTCTAGACTAGGATTAAAACAGCAGAATATCTAGTTATCATCACCATCACCATCACCATCACCATCACTATCTATATTATCACCATCATCACTATCAGGGGTTTTGATCACTTCTGGAGGAGGAACCTCTCCATGGTTTCCAACACCTTATTGGTGACTGTTATGAAGGTTTTTTTTGCCATAGTCACCACGCTAGGCACTGCGGGTTGGCGACGCTATTTGTCCACATACAGCACCTGGTATTCCCAAACGGTCACCCATCTAGTACTGACCAGGCTCAACGTCGTTTAACTGCGGTGATCTAACGGGAACTGGTGTATCAACGTGATTATGCCGTATATAATAATTATAGCCTTATTGATTTGCCTAAAAATCTGATAGGTTTGTCCTCTTTGGTTTATCATTCTTGTAACAAGAGCAGACACCTTAGGTAAACGCTTCCAAATTATCTTAGTGACCCTTAGACAATATTGCACCATAGAATATACAGGACATGCTTTCACTATTCTTGTGTGACATTCGTACAATACCAAGTTGGAAAGCGTCTCTTATCAAATAATTTATAGGCAAAATTCCCTTCTTCAACTTCAATGTAGAAATCAAGAAATATTTCAACACGCCCGTTATGTTCACACTTCAAATCTGTTTTTTTAGGGTGAATCAATGAATTTCGAAACTCGCCACCATCATTTAAACAAAACATATCGTTAATATATCGCTTACATATATATATATATATATATATATATATATATATATATATATATATATATATATATGTGTGTGTGTGTGTGTGTGTGTGTGTGTGTGTGTGTGTGTAAGTAAATTTCGCGTACAACAAAATAGTAGGGTAAACTTCAGAGGAAACATTTTTTAATCAATGAAACGTTTGGGAGTACCAGGCGCTGTATGTGAACACCGAGCCATGGGCAAATAGCGTCGCCAACCCGCAGTGCCTAACGTTGCGACTATAACAAACACCCCTTGATAACAGTCACCAATAAGGTGTTTGAAACCAGGGAGGGGTTCCTCCTCCATAAGTGATCAAAACCCCTGTAAAACACAGTACCAGGTTGAACTACCATCTCAATATCATTGAGGCGTTAGTTATTAACAATTTTCGACGTAGCCTGTGTAGACAAAAGATTTTGAAGCATCAGTTGGAGATTTTTAATGATTCATATCCACCATTACGTTGAGAGATTTACGTTCTTTTCTCTCAATCGTTTTCTCCAACTGAAACAATTTTTCCCCTTTATATCTCATTCTATTTTCTTAGTTTTTACTTTATTATTCTGACGTTTACTCTTAGAGGGTCAGACGATAAGGCCTTAAGGAAAACTTTAGCAATTTTCTTTTTTTCCACCCGCCCGTTTCATTGATTAAAAAATGTTTCCTCTGAAATATATATATATATATATATATATATATATAATTATTTCCACAATCAGACAACGCCGCAGCCCACAACCTATGAAAAGAAACAAACCGGAAGTCCTAGACTCGAGTTTCGCCCTCCTTTGGGCTCATCAGTAGAACACATCCGAACTCAGGATTCGAAACCCGAGTCACTTACATGGTAAGCGAGTACTCTGCCACTGAGCTACCTCGCCACATACAAGAATGTCTATTAATTTACACAGATTAAGCGAACCGCGGCGATGACCGACTGTGGAATTTACCTACTCTTTTCAACAAGGGGTGTAGTCATCCAACTACTATGAACCCAGGCCGATGTCTCACAAGTAGGATTTTATACTCGCTAGGACGATGTCATCCAACAAACTAACCAAGCGAGCAAATAAATATTAGAATATATATATATATATATATATATATATATATATATATATATATATATATATATATATATATATATATATATATATTCGTATCTATGCTAGTAAAAATTAATCCCAAAAGAAGTGGTGTCCATCCGCATTCAAATTCCCATTGACTACAAACACTAATTGATTTCGTACTTTAAAATAACATTCACAGATAGATTGTCAACCACTACCTTAAGACGAGATCGTGTAAAATAGATTATATATGGTTTTATTTTTACCAATTTGAAAAACTAAATCTATTAATTTATTTAATTCCTTCAATCAGGTCTAATTGCTGAATCTTTGTCTACAAAGTATTGAAGTCATAAATCGACATAGATCCGGATCTCCTGCTTGTAACACGTCACTCAATAAGTCCCGGGCGTAACTAAACTTTTAGACAAAATTCACATTTATCCATCAACACTCTCATTCTAGGGTAACAATTCGATGCCTTTTTTATTGTAGAATTATTTGTATTTGGCCTCAAAATACGCCTCAGTTACTGATATCACTTCTTTACTGCAGCTAAATCTGATTGCTTGGAGCATTATTTTGAGGTGGGCAAACAGCCAGTAGTCGATGGAGGCGAGATCTGGAAAATAGGATCGGTACGGAAGCAATTTGAAGTGCAATTCATGTGGTTTAGCCATCGTTGCAGTCAACATGTGAATCGGTGAATTATCTTGGAGAACGAGCACATTTTCTCACTCGAACCAATAATTATATATAATATTCTGTTATTCGTGGTTCTTTTTTTAAGGTAATGGGTCAACAAAATACGAAAGGTGAAAACTTGCCTGCTGATATTTAGGTTCTAGGTCGCTTTAAGCGACTTTGAAATGCTCCTGTGCATTCAGTTGACTGAGGATTTGACTCTGGAATGAAGTGATGGATCCATGTTTCATCCATTGTCACGTATTGATTACCGTTCCTTTCTGTTGTGTTGAAACAGTTTTTAAACAATACCGTGAATCATTGACGCGTTGTTGTTTTAGATCGGCTGTAAGCAAACGCGGCATCAACTTTGAACACAGCTTTCTAATTGACAAATGTTGGTGCATATACAGCTCTCTGATATCTTCAACACCTTTGCTATCTCACGCAACTTCAATTTACGATCGGCCAAAACGACTTTGTGGACGTTATTGATGTTTTCTGGGACAACTGCCGAATTTTACGACCTGAGCTTTCAACATCATTTGTGTCCGTACGCCCGTGAACAAAGACAGCATACCACCTCTTAACTATTGTTTTTTTCCGACAACACAGAGTCAGAATAACATTTATCAAGCAATTGTTTTGTTTGAACAGTACTTTTCTCATCAGAAAGCAATGCCGATCAACACACGAAATTCAGATTTTTCAATTGTTTTGAAAATTTGAAACAGTTACACTTAAATAACTGTAATTTGTAAACTAATAATCCGATTGGGCTCAAATATTGACACGTGCAATTTTAGGTTAGTACTTTATAAAAATCATATGCTTTTTTATTAGTGAAGCCATCTATCTATAAGTCAAGTTCGAGACATATTAAGTGATGTTTATTTACTCCTCGCGGAGTTAGGCACAAGGCCAGTTTTATCTTACTCCCACAAGTAAGATGTGACCCAAGATCGGGTCGAGCAAGTGGGGTTAAAAGCCAACGCTCGAGAGGTGAGCACTCTGGCCATTTAAAAATTGCCTGGGCAGCCCCGTCGGCATTCCCCGGTAGGGGCGCCTCAGACAGTAAGCAATAAACTTACTCCTCCCCAAAGAGGGGAGGCGAAGCCTGGGAGGGTGGACCTCCTAGAACTGCACAGGACAGGCGTGCAGTATCCATCGGAACAGATACTACACTTTGATCTTAGCCAAAAGGCCGAGATTCAAAATGTGTTATCTATAATTTCTCAGTTTTTCCGTCATATGGAACGAATTATTTATTACCTAAAACAGTTTAGAATTGCTATAAAACACTTCAGATGAAATTTATACACTTTATCCTAAATCATTTGAAAAATTCTAGAAATTACTATATTAATTGGTTTAGTACTAGAGACGTTAGATGCCACTATAAGGCGAGCACCGATCAGTTTTTTATGTATTTTAGGAATCCAATATATATTTTTCATTTTTTTCATTTTACGATCCTAATTTATCGCATAACTCAATGTTATTTAAAATAATATATATATATATATATATATATATATATATATATATATATATATAACTTCTTTTGTAAGAGTGTAGGAAAAATCTCATCAGAGTGCTCGATTAATTGAGAAATCAAAAATTAAAAGCTTAATATTTATTCATTTTTAATACAGAAAGTCAGTACAACATCAGTACCATTGGTTTCAAGTTCAGAAGGCGTTAAACATCCGGCTCTCTTCAGAATATATTCTCCTGCATGTGAATAAAAATGCACATATCCATGCATACGAGTTTTGCTAATAAGAACACATGCAAATAAAGGCATAAATCTATACACGGGGAAATAGAAATCAAATTCTTAGAAAATGTCTTATTTTTTATGCCAAATTTTATGAATTATGAGGACTTCGTCTGTCAAAGTGTGTAATTATTTCTTTTTCAATTTCTTCCCTCCGTTTTTGGGGTCGGGTGAGGCAGCGAGCGGCCTCTATCGCGTTATCTGCGACTATCTCTCGTCAATACAACGCTAAGACCTAACTTCGAGACACAGTCCTTCTTTATGGCTATCATTTTTATTCATTTATTTACTTTTGTATCTTGACTAAATGTGACAAGCGAGGGAATTGCGCTGGAAGACAGAAAAACAAAATGGCTGACGAGCAAACGAAACGAACACAAAAAGCGGGAAAAGAAGCATCCAATCAAAACTAAGCGACCGAGTCACGTGATTTGCATTATTGTCTCTTGCTTTAATGTCTTTTTCTTTCTTTCTTTCTTTCTTTCTTTTTTCTTTCTTTCTTTCATTGGCTTGGCGGCCAGTTTTATGCTATCATTTTGTTGCCTGAATTGACATTAAAGATTTCTCCATCCCTACCGCATTCCAGTCTTGGCTTGCTCGTATACAGACTTTATTATGAAAATCTTTTTAGTACGATCCATGCGGACAGAACTTGTTGGAGTTGTTATTATTTTATTATTTTTTGGGTATTGTTGTTGTAATGATTTTCGGTGGCGCAGCCAAAAATATGGTTATTGGCAATTTTGTTGTTTGTCAAGGCGAAGCTTCGAAATATTGCCCGACTTCTCATGGACGCTAATCCCCTTGGGACGACTCAATTGACAGAAGCCAATATGAGGCCAGGGAGGACTTTTAGCACATAAACAAAATAAGACACTCGAACAATATGCAATATGAAATATTATACCATATTCTGCGTTTTGTTGTCCTTGTTTGTTTTATGCTCCTCGAAGGACTCATTTCGTCGTGCCCCATACTTTTTAACCACCGCTATCAGGTTATGTACGAATATTTACATATGCGTTGCGCTAGAGGGCCACGATGCAAAATTATTATTAATACACGCATTGTGTACTGTTTACGAAAGTATAAGCAAACGGTTACCGTTCAACTTTTATTTTAAGTATTACTCGTTTTGAACAGAGTACAGCTTTAAATTCAATCTTTTTTTACAATATAGTATATTTCATTTTCTTTAGTAATTAGACCTATTCAGCAGTTGGCTTATTAGTTGTTAGATTTTATGGAATGTAAACCGGCATGATGATCCATAACTCGAATCGAGTGGTGAAAATAGTCGACTTACCTTATCGCCGCCATGATACGGCTCGGCTCTGCCTGGATGTGAGATGTGTGTACGCCGGAACGAGAGTATTTATGTGTATCCACCACGTGTGACCAGCATGCTTTACAATCTATTAAAGACGACTCTAATAGAAGTTGGCACATGGGTTTTAGCACTCGAAGGGCTAAGTTCATTAGGAGATAGAGATCTGTACTGAAAATGATGCTGTTGGAGAAAAGTTTACCACATAACGAATTTTCGGCGACGAGCAAGTTGTTTCCAGAGTTCAGTATAGAAAACGGCGTTGTTGGAGAAAAGTCTACCTCGTAATAAAGATCTAGTGGCAAATACTGAGAAAAGTCTACTACGTAATAAAGATCTAGTGGCAAATACTGAGAAATGTCTACTACGTAATAAAGATCTAGTGGCAAATACTGAGAAATGTCTACTACGTAATAAAGATCTAGTGGCAAATACTGAGAAATGTCTACTACGTAATAAAGATCTAGTGGAAAATACTGAGAAAAGTATACTACGTAATAAAGACCTAGTGGCAAATACTGAGAAAAGTATACTACGTAATAAAGATCTAGTGGCAAATACTGAGAAAAGTATACTACGTTATAAAGACCTAGTGGCAAATACTGAGAAAAGTATACTACGTAATAAAGACCTAGTGGCAAATATTGAGAAAAGTATACCTCGTAATAAAGATCTAGTGGCAAATACCGAGAAAAGTATACTACGTAATAAAGATCAAGTGGCAAATACTGAGAAAAGTATACTACGCAATAAAGTTCCAATGACAAATTTGTTGTTTCCATCAACAGAGACTATATTTCACTCCTGTTTGTATTCCTAAGAAACTGTACACACGTTTTGTATACGATTTGTTTGTAGATGGATTTGTTTTGTAGGCGAATACTTCGTAAACATATAGTGTGTAAAAAATAGTTTCTATTTAATCCATAGGTGGAGCCCTGGCAGGTACTACCACTTTGTGGACCTGGGATTAGTGGTTAGTTAAGTACAAACTCCACAAAACTCTTAAACTGGGGCCTCATCACTAGATGCAGCTTTGTGTTATATTCAGGATGGTTGGGGAAGAGCTTGAGTAGTAGGTAGGTTTGGAAATCAGGTAGAAAAAACGTATAAAACGCTGGGTAAGATTGATTTCAGGGTGGTGGGATAGGAGAAGAGTCGAACAGCTTTCCCAAGGGTGTCCGATTTAAGTTAGTGTTGTGTCTGAGACACTTTCTATTTAACTCATAGATTGGACTATGACAAGTACTACCACTTCGAATCAGAGTTTATTTAGGAGTGTAGGTAACTAAGGGCTTACTCCACACTCTATAACGCTCCCAAATTTTGACTTTACCCTCACAGGTTTCACTTTAAAGTCATAACCAGGAGATCAACAATTTGGAGTTTTTGTTTGTTGGCCTTTTGGCCAAGATCAAAGTGTAGTATCTGTTCCGATGGATACTGCACGCTGTCATGTGCAGTTCTAGGAGGTCCACCCTCCCAGGCTTAGCCTCCCCTCTTTGGGGGGGGGGGAGTAAGTTTATTACTTACTGCCTGAGGCGCCCCTACCGGGGCATGCCGACGGGGCTGCCCAGGCAATTTTTAAATGGCCAGGGTGCTCACCTCTCGAGCGCTGGCTTATCTAATCCCACTTTCCCGACCTTGTTACACATCTTACCTTGTGGGAGGTAGATAAATAAAACAATTTGGAGTCAATGACGTCTGTAGTCACTTTTGAAGAGAGTTCCTGGTTATTTATTTTTCTGAAAGTTACTGTTTTTAACCAAGGAGTATTCTCTATTATTGGGTAAGGGCTTTTCTCTTACATCAAACTTCTTTTATCTTCTCTCCTTTTCATCTATTGTTCTTCATCTTCCTAATATCTATCAATCTACCCATCTCTGGTTTTTATTTTCCTAAACATTAGTATGTAATATATATATATATATATATATATATATATATATATATATATATATATATATATATATATATATATATGAAATTTTGGAACGCGTAGTCATTATATATATATTAGTGTACATTCTACGTTAAAAGAGTGGTGGATTTCTTTCCGACGTCATTTCAGGCGGCGGGGTAAGTTTGGAGTGGTTGTCTGACTTATTTCTCGCTTCCTCTTATCACTTGTAATGAGTTGGCCAAGGGGATAGAAAAATACATTTTTTACTCGCTAACTTTTGTGTGACGGGACAGATTTGTATTTATTTATATACAAATAAATACAGATCGGTCTTTACTATAGAGTGGAGGATTATTTGTCTTCGGAAGAATGTCCTTAAAGTTGATATTTATATATTTACTGCGTTTTAACCGACATGCTCTCCACCAATCTGCATGTATATTTTTTTATTTACGCCGGTGTTTTGTTTTGTTTTCGTATTTAAATGATTATAATTGATTTTTGTGCAGGTTGATTTTTCTTACGTACTTGAATTGGATTTCAATAGGTCAGAAATATCATTGTGAATGAAGGAGGGCAGATCGGCCAAAACGCAGTGTAAAACAAATATTAACGATGAGGACAATAGACCGAAGAAAAACAAAATAAATAATGTATTTCCGTTATGTTTTCATTATGAACTCTGTCCTCGTTGTTCGTTATATTACGGTGTCTTTTTGTAGAATGACTGCTGTTTGAACGACAACTCTACAGGACTCATTTCCCCGGTGAAGATTAGAAAAAAGCTCTTTCCTCTGCTCAACAGGAATGATATTCTGAACATTATTAAAAATAAACAAAGATCGCATCTTTTCCTGTATTCAGGCACCGGCTTTAGACAATAAGAAACAAGTCTTATATGAATATAGTTATCTAACAAGTAGTATCTTATTTACTTATGGGTCGCCCATTCAGTTGGGTTAGATTGATTGAACCAGGTAAAAGTGAGTTTGTTTATAATGGACTATTCCAATCTTTTTATTTTTTGCCTTTCTTTATTACATTGGACTGTTCATAAACAGAGAGGGATAGGAAGAAAGAGAGAGAGAGAGAGAGAGAGAGAGTCACGGATGCGTCAATGGTAGAAAAGGTAGAAAATAAGAGCGGGGTCACACAACATACGATGAAAGAGGAAGAGGGAGTTTAACAGAGACTTAGTAAGATATGGGGCACTGAGTGAGTTAATTGCAAATTACGGCTAATTAGGACAATTAAAATGGGTTTTTGTTTTCAAATATAACTCAATCCTAAAATGAAGATATATTTTTAGCATCAATTTTATATATAAAAGGGTAATTTTCCAGATTAGAATCCAAGCTAACCCTGACCCTTACGTTAACCCTCACCCCAACCCTAACCTTAACGACACCAAGTCGATTTTAGCTTGGGTCCTAATCTGGAGAAGCATCAAAATAGCTTCAGGGAAGCAAACGTTAATTAAGTCAGCTTTAATACAATAACAGATTATCACCTTCTCCTCTATCGATGTTCTTGATCCTTTTCTCGGGAAGATGGCGACTATCTTTTTAAACTTGAAACTAGATTTTATTTACTTAATGGATTTTCAATTTCTTAATTATGAGTTGATCATTAACTATCTACATGGGAAGAACGAAAAGCCTTAACGTCCGTATTTCTTAGGACCTTAAATAAAGTGTAGCTTAGCTAAAGTTCTAGCAGCAACTGAATTTAATATGAATTGTCAAATTTATCTGACGTCATGCGCTGAATCCAACCAATCAACTATCTACTTTTCATACGGGTTTCATAAGTCATCCATCTGTCAATAAGAAGCATACAAACAATTACACATGGAGAACTTCTTCTAAACTTCACTTAAAAAGTATATTTAATGCCTGGCGATACAAAATATGGTTCTTGACAATGAAAAAAATGTTTTTCTATCTTTTGAAGTGTGGAGATTCGCCTCATACTTCATCATAAGACCTAACACTGCACGAAAGACCAAAAAGTTCCTAGACAATTTTCATGCTTGTGATATTATGCTTCAGCCACCATTATCTTTTAACCTCGCACCAACAGATTACCATTTGCGTAGAAATAAAATAAATCATTTCCGTGGATTAAGCGTTACTTCAAGAGAAGAATTAAAGACTAGCGCATTTTCATTTCAGGGTCAAAACTCAAAGCATTTTTATTAACATAGCTTGGAAATTATTATTTGTACTCACTAGGAGTTCTCACATAGGTCATCATCAGAAATTACTCGTTGATAATAACCAGTGGTGTTCCCTGGAGTCTGGGTGACAACAAGACTCCCCAGATTTCCCGTGCTCACCACCTCCTTCGATAACCTTTTCAAAAGATTTTGCGTTATCACAACATTCGCTTACCATTGATTTCTCACTGGCAGCGACCATTGGTCTTCACTAGAAGTTGGGTAGCAATAGCCTCCCCAATGTCTCAGTACACTCCACACTCAGCCAGTGGAGGTCTGGTTAGTGCTCTCCCTCCTCGGTCTTTCCATCTCCCGCGACTCTTCACAACTATTTTGGGTGGTATCAGCCGAAGCTGATACCCTTTCTTTTTTTGGAGGGGGGGGGGTACAGTTTTTATAAGATTTCTTGCAGTTTCAGTTCACTTGGGTTCATGTGGTGTTCTTTCCATCTTTTTATTTTATTTCTGTTGCAGTTTCCATGTGGCTTGTTAGTGTTTGTAGTTTATGTGGGGTGGTTTCCGCATTCGAGAATTTTCCGTAAGATTTCAACTGTTTTCATCATTGCCGTCCGCTGTATAGTCTCAGTCTTCCCCTTGATTCCAATTTCTCCTAATTATTTTTAAAGCTTTTTCAGGACTATTTCTATTCCTCCTACAATTATTGGTATTATATTGACTTTCTTCATGTTCCATATTCGTTTCACTTCATAGCACGTTCCGTGTATTTGCTTCATTTTTACGTCTCTTTGATCTCTACCCTGAGGTCTGCTGGCAGTTTCTTTCCTTCTTGTCGATCATTATGACGTCCGGTCTCCTTGCTTGGATTAGTTTATCTGTTTGTACTTCCATCTCCCAAAGGATTTTGTGAGTTTCGTTTTCGAGTACTGTCTCTGGTTTGTATCTGAACCCTTTGACGATGTTCAAAATGCAGCCGTTTGCATAATCCCACTGTACTGCTTTCCCCACGCAGTCATGTCTGTTATTGCATTCTTTTGGGGCTAATTTGCTGCATTCACTTATTATGTGGTTTACTGTTTCGTCTCTTTGTCCACAGGGCCCACATTTACTGTTTTCCTGGGTTTCATCTATTTTAGCTTGCTTTACTGTAGTTAGTTCTAATTGCATTGTTCTGTCTAGCTTCAGTAGTGATTCCGTTTCTCTGTTCAAGTGTCCTTTTCTTAGCAATGTCCAGGAGTTTTTGTGATTCTCTTCTCTTGCCATTTTTATGAATCGTCCATGTAGCTGTTTCTCTTCCTACTTTTCTTTTCTTGTATTTTTATTTCCAGTTCTGTCGTTTCCCGTATTGTTCATTTTGACAGTGTCGCTTGCTGCGGTGATCAGTCTTTCTGTGTTCTGAGTTATGTATTTTTCCAAGTCTTTGTTGTGTCTTCCACACAGTCTTCTATACTTGCCAGTCCTCTTCCCCCTTTGTTCCTTTTCACGTAGAGTCGGTCAGTATCATCTTTCGGGCGTAATGCATTGTACATGGTCATTAGTACCCTCTTCTTCTGGTCAAGATGCCTAAGTTCATCTTTGGTCCAGCCTATGAATGGTCTAGAGTATCTAATTAGAGTTTCCTTGTTCTTGTCAATTTTGTTTCTAAGAGTTTCCTTGTTTATTATTATTATTATTATTATTATTATTATTATTATTATTATTATTATTATTATTGTTATTGTTATTATTATTATTATTATTATTATTATTATTATTATTATTATTATTATAATAATAATGATAATAATAATAATGATGACGACGACGACGACGACGACGACGACGACGACGACGATGATGATGATGATGATGATGATGATGATGATGATGATGATGATGATGATGATGATGATGATGATGATGATGATAAAAAAGCTAATTCCATGTTCGTACATACGTTATAATCCTCCACTCTATTTTCTAAAACAGATCGTCCGATCGCCGAAGATGCAATGCAAAAAAATATTTTTAAATTTCATCTGATGTCGCTGTTGTGTTGATCGCGAAACTGAACTGAAATACAATTTCTCGGCCTTTAGGGCTAGTCTCAAATGTAATATCTATTCTGTCCAAAGGTGGTACAATAATATTGTGGAGGCTGCGTTTGCCCCATAGAATAGAAATCTGTTACAAACTTCTAGAATAGGTTTGTGAGCTAAACTCCCATAAGCAGACATATTTTGAAACTACATTGACATAGTACTTAGATAAGTATGTTTCACTTTAAAAAAAAAGAAAGTTGTACAATAATATCGCGGGCTCTGCGTTCGCGCCGAACGTACAAAAAATGCACATCATCATCATCATCATCATCATCATCATCATCATCATCATCATCATCATCGTCATCGTCGTCGTCGTCGTCGTCGTCGTCGTCGTCGTCGTCGTCGTCGTCGTCGTCGTCGTAGTAGTAGTAGTAGTAGTAGTAGTAGTAGGGTTTAGGTTAACTTTAAGTTTGAGTTAAGGGTTAGGGTTCAAACATAGGCCCTAAAAAATAAATAAAGTGGAATTTTATCTCAGTGCTAATTGACTATTCGGCGGAAGCTCAATATGGGTCCCCTCTTATCGAAGTACCATATATTCTTTTTAAATAGATAACAACATTATTGGGGAATGGGATAAATATCCTATATGTCCGTCCAACATTAATTTTATTACTTATCAATCATCTTTTTTTTTAATTTAGACATGTTCAGTAAATGTATTAAGGATTGACCCTTTTTTGTTCGCTTTCGGCATTTTGTGAATTTCTGTCATTTTTAGAGAACGTTCCGTTTAATTAATTAGATACACGGCACAATTCATCAAACATAGCATTTTTGTTATGTCGTGTTCTCAAACGATGGATGTAACTAAAATAACCTCCAGTTAAAAACTTTCTTCAGTTTATCATAAACAATTTCAAGATTTTCGTTTCTAAACCTTTTCTGTGGTTAAAATTTCCCCTCGGCGTAAACTTCATGTAATATGTAGCTAAACAACTAGCACACATCTGCGACCGGAGGGAGAAACTTCTGCTCGTCTAATGAGTTTATCTACCAAATCTTTACAATAAACTTTGTATTTGTTTTGAGGTAATTTTTTGAAAATCTTTAGTTTTACTATTCTTTGCTTGAATACTATCTTTATGGAATCTTTATAGAACAGCAGAACAATTGATGTGACTGCAAAATGTTCACGGTGTAAAAGCAAGATGTAATGTGGGTGGAACGCACATCTCAAAATATCAGCCGTAATAAAAACATAAGCGATAAAAAATGCATTCACTAATAAGTAAACGCAAAAATTTGTTGGGCAATACTTTGATTTTTTTTAAAATTATGGTAGTAACTCCAGACAAGGCATAAAGCCACTTAATATAAGGAGTTATTGATAATGATAAAAAGGGAGAGGAAGATAGAATCACTTCGAGACAAACGAAGCCTGAGTAAAAACACCACCACCAGCGTTCAATCCCTTAGACTTCAAACAGGCTAGCCAAAATGTAAGCCCTTCAATAGCCAAATAGGGATGGATGGAAGGGGTTACAAGTCTGGCAGACAAAAATGTCTACCCTTTTCCTTTGGAGGAAACATTAAAAAAAACTGGATGGCGTGTTTTTACGATAATCACCTTTAAACTGTTGGTTAATTAAGAGATACCTTACAAATTGGTAGTAGGATTTTGTGGCGGTTTCTATTTACATGCCTCCCTGTAAGAGCAGAATTTGATATAAAGTCGGTTTTTAATGTGGGGAAAATCCAGCTACACCAAAAGAAGGCTTTGCATTAGGACAAAGTAAAAAAACTGCCTCAAACAAGAAGGATTTCAGCTTCACTGGCCGAGGACAGAAAAGATGAAGTGTAAATCAGAACAGATACTAAGCTTTACTACCGCATTTGTACATATATTTAGCGATTTGGCATTACGTAGTATATTATAGTAAAATATTTCACTGGAGAAAGATGTAGTATATATATATATATATATATATATATATATATATATATATATATATATATATATATCAAAGTGCTTTATACCTACAAACGACGTTGTTTCGGGTTTTCTACTCTCATCAGTGCAGGAGTGTCAGTTCCCTCTTATATATATATATATATATATATATATATATATATATATATATATATATATATATATACATAGTGCATATAGTGTAATATGAACAAATTACATTTATATATATATATATATATATATATATATATATATATGTATATATATATATATATATATATGATATATTTTTAATTCTTAAATATTTTTAATGAAACTAAAATAAATAAAATGAATATTATTAATTCATGAAAAATATAAATAACCAAAGAGTGATGATAAATAGTATAATAGATTCGTCCGAACTCTATAAAATACTGTAGTTTTACAAAACAAATAAATCTTTTATTTTAACAAAAATTACCAATACAGGTAAGAATAGCCTTTTTTTTATAACAAAATAGATTAGCAAAAAACTAGGTCTAATACCCGGAACGTTTTTTTTTTCTTGTTTTTTTTTTTAAGGGGAGGTGGTGTTTTATCAACACTGCTTGGGAGCCATGAGATAAAATACTGTTTTGTTTTTAGATCCCTAGAACAGTTTTTCAGGGAAAACACTTGAGTATCCCTAGAATAATATTAAGTATCGCGTAAACTCTTGGAAACTTACTAATACAGTCCTTGCAAGAGATTAATTGACTTAGAGTCAAAGGAATTTTCCGACAAAGGACTTATGACTAAAAAGTGTTTTTTCGCCCTCTCATATGGTTTTAAAGTTTTAAAAACTTTCAAAACTCTCTCTCTCTCTCTCTCTCTCTCTCTCTCTCTCTCTCTCTCTCTCTCTATATATATATATATATATATATATATATATATATATATATATATATATATATATATATATGATAATTTTATTTACACAGACATGTACAAAATCTGCTACAAAATCAGATTTTGATATTGAGCACTTTTTATAAACCCGGTTAAAATTCTCTGGATTACCACCCTGTGGATATTTTTTACCTGGATTATTACCATTATATATATATATATATATATATATATATATATATATATATATATATATATATATATATATATATATGCATGTGTATGTGTGTATTCTAACAGAGAGAGAGACAAAGAGAGAGGGAGAGAGAGAGACAAACACATACACATACACACAGTAATGCACATATGTGTGCGTGTGTGTCGCACGTGTATGTGTGTAAATACGTGTGCGTGGGTTCAAAATCAAAATCAAAATGCGTAAAATAAATTACAGTATAACCGGAAAACGTGGCGTCCGTACGATTGGTCACTTTCTGTTGACGCGTCCGGACAAAGCGCAACTAGACCGGGTGATTCTCACCCAATTTTCTTCTCATACGTTGGACATCGACGCAGAAGGAATGAGACGGCCTCTTATTGGTTGATGCCAACGAGACGTCAGCAACGGATTCGCCAAATCAGTGACGCGGACACAACAGAAAATGGCCAGACCAACGTCTTCTCACCTCCACTGAACCCTTCCACTAAAAAGATTCCACGCCACTTCACACAGCCTTACCAGAAGTCTTATACACACAATGGATGCATGAATGAAAATATGGTAGAACCACACAGAGCATAGGAATCGATATCGTTGCTCTCTCTCTCTCTCTCTTTCTCTCTCTCTTTCTCTTTCTCTCTCTCGCTTTTCTCTCTCTCTTTTCTCTCATTCTTTTTTCTCTCTCTTTCTGTCTCTCCCCCTCTCCCTCTCCCCCTCTCTCCCTCTCTCTCTGTTTCCCCAGGAATTTTCCGAAGAGAGAATCAATATTACTAAGTTGTAGACATCAGAACATAATAGTTGATAGATTTTCACTGCGCTTGTTAAACTCATTTTATCAACTGAAAACTCTTCACTGCCAGTTGACTCACACGTCTACGATGGGTAACAGATTTTACCTATAATATAAAAACATTACATAGCCTGCATCTATTCGCATAGTTTTATTTGAGAGAGTATCCCTGGTTTATATTGGCAATATACTCGGTCGGGAAGACACTGCTGCTAAAACGTTTTCCTCGGCGCCATCGGATGATTGGGTTCAGCGGCGAACTTGCTAGCCTTAGGTAGTTGACTGTCATTCAGTGGTTGCAAATTCAGTGGGCTCGTAGCGGATGGCAAAATGATTCAGTCCGTGAAAGTCAGCTGATAATTGTACCGCCTAAATACCAGTCGAGAATACATTTTCAACAATCAGTCTGAGAGACAGGCCATTTCGGTAGCCTTTATCTGTCGTACTAACGTATCATGTCTGTAGTAGTCGTAGGAGGTCCACCCTCCCAGGCCTTGTCTTCCCTCTTTTGGAAAGGGGTTGGTTTATTGCTAATTGTATGGGGCGTCTCTACCGGGGAATGGCGACGGGGCTGCCCAGACTATTTTTAGAAGCCAGCCTGGCTAATCCGCTGAGACGCTGACTATTTTCTCCCACCTTTCAGCCTTGTGCCACATCTTCCTGACGTGGGAAGGCAGTAAATAAAGTAAGCTCGAAGCCTCTACTTGGCATTTTTGCGACCCACTTTCGTGCTGGGTCAGGTAGTTTTAAAAATAAAGGTCGGTTGCAATCTTTGACTTACTCAATATCGGACACAAGGTTCGCATTCTCGACCTGGGAATTCGTTACAAATAGCAAAGAACACGAAACGAGTGGACTACTAACAGAAAGACCAGTGCCTAGAACAGAGCGTAGCAGCAAGAATGACGTCACTCGATCCCGAGTGAACATGTTACTGACAATAGATAGTTAGAGTGATACAATAGCAAAACAGTTATCGACCATTTAGAGAAAAACAGTAAGTAAAAACACGTGTTGTTTCTATTCCCCGGACGAAACCACTCTTAAGTGTTAAGGGAAACAGGAAATAAAGACCAAGTCATACAACGACCCTAGACCACATCGCCGTCTAAAATCAATTCAGCAATGAAAAAAATTCTCAAAACTCTGATTAGTTCAGGGTCCATATTTTTTAATCCGTAATTTTCTGGGTTTGTTTTTGTTTCTTCTATCATAAGTTTCATTTCTAATTGTTCCCCACGTTCGTCCCTCTTTTTCATTTAGTCTCCGGGATTCCATCTTCAAACATTCATTTCTCCTTTGAGCAGTATGTTTTATTTTGCTCGTCCGTTACCCTAGACATCGCTAGATGCGCTATTAGTAAACCTTTTTTATTGGTGTGAATCTAATTTTCTTCTGTAAATGTACAAATCCTTGTATATGGTGTTATCTTGCTTTCATGCAGGTTTCTTGCTGAAGATTGGAAGGTTACACACTCAGTGATCTTCCAGTTTATGTCCCAGCCGAAAAGACCTAGCCCTGAAACATGTTGCAGTTTGTCAAAGGGATTTTTTGGTCTCTAAATTGAAAGTGAATCTTTTGGGAATGTATATTCTGCCGAGTTCATTGTTGAATGGCTAAGAATATTTGCTTAGAATGCAAACTCAAAAAACAGTTGCCACAAGTGTCGCCATCAATTCATATGTAGTCTTCGATGAAAGGAGACAAATCTATACATATATACGCGCTGAGGACTCCCTTTATGTGCAACTATGAAGAGGTTGACTACGGTATGGAACAGGGACAAGCGATGGTCGGCGAAAAATCTAACCCATTGTTGGATGTTAATGCCATCTCATGTAACATACTCCCAATGCTATATATATATATATATATATATATATATATATATATATATATATAAATATTATTTTTTTTAAACATACTCAGAAAAGCATGAAAAAAGAGGAAAATTATAGTAATATATTGAATCGTCGGAAGACATTCGATTAAAAACTTTTAAACAGAATAAAAAAGATCGACTAAAATTAACAAACTAAATCCTAAGGTATCTTTCAACCGACACATTTTCAAGGGAAACGTCGGCGAATATCGCTTAAAAACGGGGAAAAGAGTAACGTGGAGAAAAAAACAGGAAGATTGAATATCGCCATTATAAACTGAAAAGGAATATGTGGACGTAATAGGCAAAGTATTTTTTTCTTTTAGAAGTCTTTTCGGCTGGGACATAAACTGGAAGGTCACTGAGTTTGTAACCTTCCAATCTTCAGCAAGAAACCTGCCTGAAAGCAAGAGGAGTATATCGACGGACGCATCCGGGTCTCTACGAAGAAGATCCGGGCGTTTACAGAGCACATACCGGCGCTCACAAGTCCACGAGTCATCCATTGGACAGCACTTGTATGATAATAAAAAGTGCGGTGAGGCGTACTCTGATGGATGTTTCCCCATTGTTCACAAGGCCAGTTCCAAACACCATCTCAAGATTTTGGAGGCCGTGAGTGTAACAATGCGAAAGCGATCTCTCTGTATGAAAAAAGAGTTGTCTCGCAAATTGGCCTTATTCTAAATCATGGTTTCATTCAGTGGTACATTAGTGAATAGGCTAGTAACGTCAAATTAACATAGAAAGTTTGTTTGCGAATCACATTCCAAATCGCAAATAAATGAAGCTAAATGGAAAGAATCAGCAATACAATTAACTGAAAACCTCTGTACGACAGGATCAAGGATGTCTGCAAGCCATTTGGCCAGCTCATGCTGAGGAGAACCAATCATGGACAGAATGGGTCTCAATGGAACTCCCTCCTTATGAATCTTAGGTAGCCCGTACATTCTGGGTCGTTGAGAACCCACAGGGCGGATCCTGTCATAGGTATCCTTATCAATAAATGTATTTCTATTTAACTGAAGAAAACGTTTTTGAAGCTTTACTTCAGTACTTAAGGTATTGTCAATTGACACATCACTAAGCTTTTTAAATTTTGTTGTATCACTTAAAATGCTCAACATTTTATCAGTGTAGTCATTAGTATTAAGAATGACTACACCGGTACCCTTATCCGATTTGGTAATGTAGATCTCTTTATTTGCCTTAAGAAGTTTGGCCGCCTGGTAGTGGAACTTACTCCAGGCAAACTCTCGGGAATTGATTGGAGAATTATCGAACTTATGTGCTAGTTCAGCTAATCTTGCCTTCATATAAAGAAGATCATCGTTAGACCTCAGCTTATGATGATTAAGTTGAGACTGTAATATTTCAAATTCGGCAAATACACTTTCTTTATCAATCCCAAGGGGGGAATACCTACATCCAACCGTCTGGCAAGTACAGCTTTCTCCGTGTGAGTAGCGTCGGAGATGTTGAACACATGTCGATCAACATCAATCCCTGTATCCTGCCTTGCTCGAATAAGCGCGTCAAGGTAATGCTGGTTCTTGGAACAGGTTTTGTTGCTGCGCAAATTGTCACCAGCCGATAGATATTTTGAAAATCTTAATATATCAAAAAAAGAAAGATTGGTCCACGCAGCAGACCATAAACGGTTGTATTTAACAACAATTAAATCAAGGATACGAGCGAAATTATTGCATTCGTCCTTGATCAAAACCCGTTCCATGTTGACAGTGTTCTTGGCTTTTATTTTAGCAATACGTTTATGAATCAAGCCAGGGACGACAATTATCCAAACAGGACTTGAGAAACTCCATTCTGGCTCTCAACGATGTAATCTTGCCCTTGATTCGGACCAGGTCGTTTAAGTTGTTTGTATCAACCTTTGTGTACCTACTCCTGAAATATTTGAACTGATTTTTTGTGGTACAGAATTTTATCAAGCTTTTAAATATGGTGAACGGAGTCATAGCGAGTCGAGGACAATATTACAAGAAAAAATACGAGGAAAATTACAGTAATATATTGAATCGTCGGAAGACATTCGATTAAAAACTTTTAAAAAGAATAAAAAAGATCGACTAAAATTAACAAACTAAATCCCAAGGTATCTTTCAACCGACACATTGTCAAGGGAAACGTCGGCGAATATCGCTTAAAAACGGAGAAAAGAGTAACGTGGAGAGAGAAAATACAGGGAAATTGTAAAGCTTCAAAAACGTTTTTTTCAGTTACATAGAAATACATTTATTGATAAGGATACCTATGGCAGGATCCACCCTGTGGGTTCTTAACGATCCAGAATGTACGGGCTACCTAAGATTCACAAGGAGGGAGTTCCATTGAGACCCATTCTGTCCATGATGGGTTCTCCTCAGCATGAGCTGGCCAAATGGCTTGCAGACATCCTTGATCCTGTCTTACAGAGGCTTTCAGTTAATTGTATTGCTGATTCTTTCCGTTTCGCTTCATTTATTCGCTATTTGGAATGTGATTCGCAAACAAACTTTTTATGTACATTTGACGTTACCAGCCTATTCACTAATGTACTCCTGAATGAAACCATTGAAATATCTGCTGACATGCTTCATCGTAGCCCATTAACCCCTCCCGCCTTTCCAGAAAGCACTTTTCTGGAACTCATCATTTCCCCGAGAGTCTAATTTCTAAATGTATTGATCGACAACTTGCGAAATTTAATGCCAACATTTTCTTTGGTCCAACCAAATGTCCCGTTTATTTGAAACTTCCTTTTATTGGTTCTATCAGTAAAGGTTTTCGCATAAAATTTCATCGGTTGTATCTCGTTGTTTTTATGCAGTGTGGTGGTTGGCACCAGAACTGCCTTCCCAGCCTTTCAGAAAGATGTACTTCCAACAATACAGAAAAGTTTGATGATATATAAATTCAAATGTTAGTGTGAAGCTGACTATGTTGGCTGTACTCTTCAGCGCTTGGAAGTCAGAGTGGCTCAGCATATCCCTGAATGTTTTCGCAGATCACGTGTCGTAAAGAAGAGTATATCGACGGACTCATCCGGGTCTCTACAAAGAAGATCCGGGCGTTTGCAGAGCACATCCGGGCGCTCACAAGCCTACGAGTCATCCATTAGACAGCACTTGTATGATAACAAAAAGTGCGGTGAGGCGTACTCCGATGGATGTTTTCGCATTGTACACAAAGCCAGTTCGAAACACCATCTCAAGGTTTTTGAGGCCGTGAGTGTCACAATGCGAAAGTCATCGCTCTGTAGGCAAGAAGAGTTGTCTCATAAATTGAACTTATTTAGAGACTTCTAAAAAAAAAAATACTTTGCCTATTACGTCCATATATTCCTTTTCGGTTTATAATGGCGATATTCAATCTCCCTGTTTTTTGTCTCCACATTACTCTTTTCCCGTTTTTTAAAGCGATATTCGCCGACGTTTCCTTTGACAATGTGTCGGTTGAAAGGTACCTTGGGATTTAGTTTGTTAATTTTAGTTGATCTTTTTTATTCTTTTTAAAAGTTTTTAATCGAATTGCTTCCGACAATTAAATATATTACTATAATTTTCCTTGTTTCTTTTCTTGTAATATTGTCCTCGACTCATGATGACTCCGTTCATCCTATTTAAAAGCTTGATAAAATTCTTTACCGCAAAAGTCTGTTCATATATATATATATATATATATATTATTTCATGTATCCACATGAAATGTTATAAGGAGATATAATATATTATGTGTCGATTTTCAGTATTTACTTTAGCAGTGATTAATACGTGAGTAGAGCTATGTAGTAAGTTATGCACATATATTTATGGCAATTAGGCTACACAGAGGCTTCCGTGTTTCATCTCTATTTTTATGCCAGGGGGGTCGGTTAATATACAGCGGTGTGTGAGGTAAGGGAAATTTAATATACATTTACATTTGGGTTTTAAATATATAAATGCACTTCGTTTCTTAATTGTGTTTAACAACTGCATACGTGATTTCAGCGACCCAGGACAGAATACTCGAGTTGCAGGGTCAAAGGCGTTTTCTTTCCAGTTAATGGATTGCCTGTTTTGTCTGTTTTGTTTTATTTTAAGAACACAAGTTTTTCATTTATTTTTATGTTAATGGTAAATAATTATTAAGACAAAATAATGTTATTTTCTTTCCCTATCGAACCTGACCCAAGGATTTCCACCACAAATGGCCGAAAACACCAAGAAAAATACATCCGTTTCGAACCACAAGAACGGAGAATTTTGTGTATCTCCTCACCGCGAGCCATCATTCTCGTGTTTACTTGATACCCCCTACACCACCACGAGATCCCTCCCCAACTTCCTCGTGACAAGGATTCCCCCTCATTTATACACTAGAGCTGTTCCATATTTTTCTCTTAGATTATTATTTATTTATAAAATGGATCAGTTGTGAGTTCCCGACGGGTCTTTTAAATTCCAGACAATGAGTAAAATCTTTCACAGAAGGGTGGCGACGCTTTCCCCGTCACCTTTCGAAAGAAGTTTCCAGAATTGCATCCATTGATGATCGACTGATGATCATTTTCAAAAATAAATGAATAAATCAATAAATAAATAAATCTTCAGCGGACACCAAAGTTTAGTATGTGTAAATAAATATGGATCTTGTTCTTTTAATGATCGAGTACTTTGGTTGATTTTTCTGCTGACATGAGATACCCCCCCACACACACATATATATATATATATATATATATATATATATATATATATATATATATATATATATATATATATATAAACAATATTAAAGTCTTACGTCAATCAGCCAACGTTTCGATGCTATCGCATCTTGTCAAAGGCAAAATAAAAATAAAATGCAAAGTAAAAATTTAGAGCCTCGCGTTGGAAAACACCAGCTGAAGCCAAATTTTAAGCGAGAAGGAAAGGGACCAAGAAGTGTGCTAGAAGAGGTGGAGAAGCCGACTAAATTCCATTTTGGTAAAGTCTAGGTCAGCTATACGCAAGCCAAATGAGTTAGCACTTACGAACCTCAGCTTCTCGCATATCTTTATTCGGGTGGTTATTAGTTCTACGCCTGTTAGGCCGAACATGTATGGGGGTGGCGCTACAAAATTAACACGTCAATAAACAGAGCGAGAGATAATATATATTTCTATGAAAGAACGCTGCGAAAGGCTGAGATAATTTAAAAAAAAAACAAATGATATATATATTATGGATGATTATATATATATATATATATATATATATATATATATATATATATATATATATATATATATATATATATATGTGTGTGTGTGTGTGTATAGCCATCCACATACAGACTGTTTCGCTGTATCACAGCTCTTCAGTGCGGCTAGACCAGTTAGTGGCTCAAGCCGCCATTGAAACTCAACCGTCGAGCTGACAGTCGACGCTCCTACCCCTACGCTATCATACGATACTGACTAAATGTAAGTTATATCTCAATGTAAACATTGCAAGTGCCGGGAGCTCGAATTAGTTTTATCCAATGAGCTATGCCTTAAAGCTAATGGCAGTTGGCGATATCCTTACAAATAAGCTTTATCCAGGGAGGGAGCTTCATATAGTCATCCACATACAGACTGTTTCGCTGTATCACAGCTCTTCAGCTTTCTCTCTATATATATATATGAATGTGTACATAATGCATGTGACTATTCCTGGGGTAGTAATCTGATAATTGATAATCAAATGTGTTAATGACCTGTTACAAGGTCTTCATTTCGAAAGGGCCGAATGCTTTTAAAGGTTAGCATATTATTCGTATCCACATTGCTCATCCATTTTTCATGGCATCCATTTGTGCCAAAATATGTGATTCTGTAGAAAAAGAGGCAAAAAGCATGTAAGCAAATAATGGGGTAGGAAGGCGACTAATATCCAGGTGTCATCAGACATCGTGGAACACATCTGTCAACCAGCGAAAAAACAACACGAAGAAAACATTAAACGTCACTTGAACGAGCCCAAGAGACAATTAGTCCAATCTTTCCGTTCTGATTCACAGGTATAAATACAAACAGCTGGGAGATAGATACATTTAATATGTATAATGCATAATGGGAACTCATGATGGACCTTATTTGATTGTAAATAAATCAATAGAAAATAATATCAAGGGCAATTAAATCAAATAATAATAATAATAATAATAGTAATAGTAATAATAATAATAAGAAGAAGAAGAAGAAGAAGAAGAAGGAGAAAATAATAATAATAATAATAATAATAATAATAATAATAATAATAATAATAATAATAATAATAATAATAAAGAAATTTCATGAACTACCTCCGCCCCCCCCCCCAAAAAAAAATAACACACACAATGCGATGTCACCAGCCTTAGTTGATACCACACCAAATATTCGTACAGGACAAATGAAGATGGAAACACCGAGGCGGTAAAGCACCACAGACAGACTGTGGAAAGTACTTGGACTTTGAGAAAGATTATTTCCACCTAAATCCCAGGGAAAACTAATAGTTGTTTCCAGCGAAAAAATAATGGTAAGCGGCTGTTACAATAACGCAAACTCATTTGCAATGGTTATCGAAACATAGAATGTAATAAAAGAAATTATGACACTTGCTGTCACTCAAACTCCAAGGAACACCATCCGTTATTATCAATGAAAAATCACTGATGATGACCCGTGTGAGAACTCCTAGTGAGTACATAATAATAATTATAATCTATATACTATTAAAAGTTATGATGTATTTTGTGTGTGTCTGTTTGTACGCAAATAAAAATGTTATTAGTTGACAAAAAGGAATAGGCAGAGTACACATTACTACGGCGTTCCTCACCAGGATTCCAGTACTCTCCGTGCCCTTTAGTGGAGGTATGGGTAGTTCTCTCTCTTTGGTCGGTCAATTCTCATTGACATTTCGCTGTCAGTATGTGTTGTTCAAACCGATGTTGCTACAATCGCTTTGCTTGGAAGGGGACAGATTATGGGACCTTTCTTACATATCCACCCTGAAAGTTCCAATTGTCTTGTGAACGTTTAAATTTTTTTCTGCACTTCTAGTTGTTTTTAAGCTGCGTTATTCTACTTCAACTTAACTGGGTTTCGTCGGTGTTACTTGTTTATATAGCTTGGTTTCCACATTCGAAGATTTTTCTAATTCTCAGCATTATGTTATTTGGCGTATAATATATGTAATGAAGACCACCGGGCTATAATTTTTCGGCTAAGATTGGTGAAGCACCGGCGATGATAGGATCTTTTTGGGACTATTTGGGACTTGATTTATTTTTATCTACGGCTGATGAACGTTTATTATTTTCTGCTAGTCCTCAGGCTAGTCGATGATCGATTCATGAAATCCGGGTACCGTACGATGAAATCTTAATTGTATAGCATGTAAATGAAATATATTTTTCTCTTGTGCTATAATTTAGCATTGTGGTTGATTTTTTATACTGATAATTATATATATATATATATATATATATATATATATATATATATATATATATATATATATATTATGTAAATAATATACATAGTATACACACACGCATATATATATATATATATATATATATATATATATATATATAGCGAAAGAGAGAGATATGAAGAAAATATAATGTAAAAGCTCTATTATTGTTAATATATAACAACATAGCATATATAAATATACAATAACCAAGATTGTATTCATTATATATATTTTATAAATATTTCTTTATAGTATATTTTACTTGTTTAGTCACAACCTCTACACAGTGATCTGATGTCTGTAGCCATGTTCCATGATGCATTTCTAACACACTAAATAACTTATAAATAAATAAATAATATAACAATTACAAATAAATTTAATGAGAATGATTTCATTATTTAAAAAAAATATATTTTATTTTATTTTTCTGCGGGTCTTTGTGCAATTTACTGCAGTTATGCCATGAATATCATATCATCAACCCCACGATTAATAAAATATATATATATATATATATATATATATATATATATATGTGTGTGTGTGTGTGTGTGTATAAATGTCCATCATTGACCTTTATTTTTCCAATTTGCCTGAAAATTTATTTTTCTACATCTACTCACTTCCCCCCCCTCTCTCTCTCTCTCTCTCTCTCTCTCTCTCTATATATATATATATATATATATACATATATATATATATATATATATGTATGTATGTATGTATGTATGTATGTGTGTATGTATGTAAAGACGAAAGCTATCTGTCTGTTTGTATGCAACTCTTTTAGGTTATTAAACATACAAACTTGAGAACAATCCACCACTCCCAGAATGTTGTTATATGTGATTTGAAAAGAAAGATTTTAACTTGGTTAACAGTGGTTACTTTTTGCTGCTTAGTAATGGCAGTATCCCTGAACTTACACCATCCACCCCTAACTCTTGCAATCCCACCAAAGTCAGCTCCCTCCTCTGTGATCTTATAGTATTACCGAAGTAATAAAACTTCGTAACAACCTCAACAGCCTTACAATACGAATATATTTTATCGAGTTTATGAGACTACTATTTGTAAACTCACTAATGTTGTTTCGGAATTGTTTTGATTGATTATTCCAACTACTATTCTCATCTTGGTGATTATTTTCACTTGGACCTGCTGGCGTAACGGATAATGTCGTCGATTAACAATCAGTTCTATGTGACATTCTTCTGTAATTGTTTTTCGGAATATTTTAGACGAGGATTGATAATTTGTATTATTTGTTTTATTCAGACTACTGTTCTAAACTGTTATTTAGAACTGCTTAATTACTCAGCACTTTATCCGTTACGCCAAGGATAACATTCTCAGTAATAAAGAGCTTCTGAGGTTGAAGGTTCAATCGTCAGTTCAGGCGATACTAAGAACATAATTACGAATTACTTAAGACTTCTACCTGGCCATGGCTGACGGAACGAAAGCATGCTACCTCCGTGGATGAAATAAAAGGGTTCTGTTCGAAATTCCGTGTAGATTCTCGACGTCGATAGAAAGATTCCCGAGTTCGACAAGATACACCTGAAGAAGGTCGGAGGTTACATGATGAGCACAGTAGTTTGAATAATACAAAAATTACAAAGTCTTATGGAGGTAAAAGTTTCAATTCTTACTACAGGCGGTAATAACCAAGAGTAATATAATCATTAATTAACATTCTTACCCGGTGATGGATGACCGGACGAGAATAATATACCTTCGTAGATTAAATAAAGGTTTCACTTCGGACACTAAAGTTGCATAATCTCTATTTCCATACACTTTTTAGTGTAGAAACATGCTTTTTTGATTGTTTGGAAACAATTGGGCTCAGGTCTCTTAAACTTATTAAAAGTTTCAAATGTATTTATCGTGTAATTTCGATTAGAAGCACAGCCTTGCACATATATATATATATATATATATAAATTCCCGAAACAGTTTTTCATGGTAAACAACTGATGATCCCTTAAAATAGTGTTAGAAACTAACTAATATAATAACTGTAAAAAATAAATTGACTTACATGAGTGATTTTCCACTGGAAGACTTGAGACTATAATTTTTTTTGTTTTTTTTTATATAATTTTTTTAAATTTTTTTTTTATAGTTTTAATGGTTGAGAAACTTCCGAGACTATATATATATATATATATATATATATATATATATATATATATATATATATATATATATATATATGTATAGATACTCAATATTTTAAATTTAGTTTTACACCATTTCAATGTTATAAAGGACAGATTCACGTTATTTCATAAAACTTATTTTTTATTAAGCATACAATTGTTTCGGCAAAACACCAATATATATGTAAAATGCTCCTGTGAATTTATGTCTTGGTGTGGCCATCTTCAATACTAAGTTTACAAAACAAAGCAAAAACGCAAAATAACATGAAAACTAGGCGATCAAAGCCTTAAATTACACAAAATGGTATAAAACTACATAAAAATATTGAATATAGCATAGCTCTGACCTTAAACTATTGAGCTATTATAATGACTGTATCTTATACAATTTATATTTGAATAGAAAAAATACTAAATATAAATAATAAAGAAAAACACACACACACACACACACACATATATATATATATATATATATATATATATATATATATATAGGTAAAACAATATATATAAATAAATGACACCATCTTTTTACTGTTTTAATTTTATTTTCTGTGTATGTTCATATTTTTCTTGAATATTTTCCAAGTTTCACTAAATCTTACTACATTGGGTTCTATTTTCTGTTACCAATTCTACATTTAAAAGTAAAACCATTGTCATGACTCATGAAGTGAGTCAATTTCTTTCTTTCTTTTCTGCCGTTTCTTCTTTGTTGTCTCCCTTTTCAGACTAACTTGAAAACTGCGCCTATGAGATGAACAAAAGTTGAATGTTTCTTAATTCTGCGTTAGTTGGCTGACAGAAGCCACACCCTTGCGTATACAGCCAATCAGAATCCACCCTAACCAAAAACTTAAGTAGACATATCATACAATAGTATGGCACGAAAGAGATTACTCATTTTACCTATTTCTTTACTAGCTCATATACTCGTCACAGGGATGAGTCATCATGCTGAGACAACTCTGGATTCTTGTGTGTAACTGGTTTAACACCCCTCCAAACTTCAAAACAATTAAAATCATATGAATGGTTAAAATAGAATGTAAATAGAATTAAAGTTAGGGGTTTATTTGTAAGTTTTACGGCTTATCAACACATATCGAGTTATTTAACGCCGACACACAACACCTATTCTAAAGTATTATAAACTAAACGTTGTTATTCTATCCATAGAGTATGGGGATGTGGGTTCATACCTCTCTCCTAATGGTATTAAAGTATAAGTGAATGCAAAAGATCCGATTCGATTTCGATACGGTTTAACCGATTCCATAGTCCGTGTCGGTAGCCATTACAACAGTTAAAGGAATAGACAAATTTTGATTTTGTGAAGTTACGCTACTATTACGGAATTAAATTCAAAAATGGTCTCAATCAGTTAAAATTGTAAGAATTTGTAAAAGTTAATGCAATTTGCACTTAATTTATATTTCAGTAAAGTTAAAAGTAAATAATATTTCGGTTGTCAAAGAACACACACATATATTTGCCGAAAAGATTCGTCTGAGATGAGGGGTAAATTGGGACTAATTATCCCAACAGATACAGTAACGTATAATATTTGAATAAAATAATTAATATTAACCTTTGTAGAAACTATGATCGATCACTTTTATGGTTTTTACTACGAACTTGTGATAGATATGTATGTGTATTAGGAAAAAATACATGATTTTCTCCACTTTTATGTCGCCTGCAAGGACTAAAATCAAGATATAATGATACTAAACCTTACGTCATTAATCCAATTTTGATTAAAAGTCATTTCTTAATTTTGATTCTAGAAAATTTCTAAAATTTAAGGAGTCTCAAGAAATAATGGAAATTCAGGAAATCTGGCTTAATTGGTGTCTAATTACGATGGAGCAAATTTAATGCAAATCTGAAATATTTTGATTTTCCAATGGGTTGATATGTCTATATAATACTCGCTAAACTCCCTTTAAATTACAACGAAGTAACAGAAATTTGGAGAATATTTGTTACTTGATGTCTACTACCTATTGTTAAAATTATACAAAAATCGGAGGTATCAAACAGCTCCCCCCTCTTCGCCCTTTGCATTAAACTAAATATAGTCCACATTATACACCCTTTAGTGTACCAGCTGTGTTCCAAAATTCATAATAATCGGTTCATTAGTTTAAGAGTGAATGCTATGTATAGAAATATATGAACATATACACATAGCTAACTTTATATAAATATCAAAACACCCGTTCCAGAACGCAAACATTAATTCTCCAAACAGTTTTGCACTAATCTATTCCCTTTATGAAGATTAAAATAAGATATAATGATACTAAACCTCATGTCTATAATCATTATTCTAATCTTGATAAAAATACATTACATGATTTTGATTCTAGAAAATGTCTCAGAGTTAAGGGATCTGAAGAGAAATTGAAATTCGGGGAATCTGGCTTCATTCGTATTGAATGACTATGGACCAAATTCAATGCAAATCTGATATATTTGCATTTTCAAATCGGAGGTTGTGCCCTATAATATTATACTCCTTTTAAATACTCCAAAGAAACTAGAAAGTTAGGGCCTATTTATTAAATTATGTATAATACCTATTATCAAAATTTCACAAAAATCGGATGAATTTTGATTTTTACGAAAGGCTTCCACTGCCTTTAAACCCCCTTTGCAGCAAACTAAATATAATTAAATTAAGCTCATATTTGGACCCCTTACGCCTAGCAGCTGTGTTTCAAAATTCATAGCGATTGGTTAAATATTTTAGGAGTAATTCCTATACATATAAACATATGCACATTTTAAATTTTATACACACACACACACACACATACATATATATATATATATATATATATATATATATATATATATATATATATATATGTATGTGTGTGTGTTTTTTTACAATTAGCACTGAAGATAGCCACACTATGAAATAAATGCACAGGAGCATTTTACAAATATATTGGTGTTTGCCGAAACATATGTATGCTGAATAAAAAATAAGTTTTATGAAATGACGAGAATCTGTCCTTTATAACATTGAAATGGTATAAAATTACATAAAAAATATTGTATATAGCATAACTCTGACCTTACACTATTGAGCTATTATAACATACTAGATTTTTGTTGGGTGTATGGTAGTGTCAGGTTATCTCCAGTTAGAGAGCTAAATGCGTATATTGAGCAAAATAATATGGAATTTAAAATCTCCAAACAGCATGTCAGTGAAATGTAATAATAACATTTATTTAACCTACTGTCTAGGCTCGCACATGTATAATTATTCACGGAGACGTAGTTCACGTTTTACAGCGCATTGACATGGCTGACTCTAGCGAGATTAGAAACCGCAAAACCAGTGACTGTAGTCCAGCGCCATTACCACTGAGCTACGAAAGCTTGCTAGTAGCAGATGGAAGATATTTCACATATATTAATTTTATCACTTTTGTTGCTGTTGTGATATCGATACGTGAACGTATTCAAATCTTTTTTTACGGTGGAGCATTACCTCAATGGAAACATTATTTCCTTTCACCACTGTGATGGGGAGCGTCTATATGTATAAATATATTTATCCACAGAGATTTGAAACCGCGACCCCAGTGATTGAAGTTCGGCGCCCTTATCACTGGGTCACATAAGCTCCCTAATACCGTATATATATAAATGTCATTTTTGTTGTAATATTGACACTTGAACGTATTCAAATACCCTTTTACGGAGAAGTAATATATATATATATATATATATATATATATATATATATATATATATATATATATATATATTAACTTAACACTCTCGCTTATTTAGTAGCTCAATAGCGTGCGACTTAACACTCAATATTTCCATCAAAAACACTTTATTGACATGCAATTGCTTCTTTTCATACTGAGAACATACATTTTTATGATATACAAAATATCACAAATATTTATGAAGAGGCTTTATCAGTGTATACTTACCCACAGTCAGGCTGAAAACTGAAAATGCATCCGACATTCATTTAATTTATGCATATATCCTTTTTAATCAAATTCAAAGGGAAACCTTACTTAACTCTTTTTCTTGTATATAAAAGTTAATGTTCATCATATTTGCTTTTCCCTTTTCTTTAAAGTGTTTATATTCGATCGATGAAAGCCATGTTTCAAAGCGAACATGTAAAGAATAATTATTATCACCAACTGCAATTATTCGTAGAAAAGATTATTTTTCTTTTTTCTTTCTTCTTTTTTGTCATTCTGACTCCTTTTTTCACGTTTTTCTATTCTTGTAAAGACACCAAATTCACGATGTAACTGTCTATCAGTCGCATACAAATTACTTCCGGTAAATTCATAAACAACTACTATAGTAATTTGATTAAATCAGTATTTTTTTACTAATTGTAATCTTAATATCAAGTTATTCATAATTTTCATAATATAAAAAATATAAGCATAACTACGTAATTTAATATTTATTCAATTATCACTTCCGGTAATATTTAGATTATCGTATTTTTCTATTCATGGATCTCGATTTATGATTTAAATCCCTAATAAATATTCCTAGTGTAGTTTATATTATTTTCTAATATAGTTTTAAAAATGGTTCTGATACTAGGATTTATTGAACATCTGTGTTTTGTTAAAATATCATTACTATTTTTACTTGGGATTATATATAAAAATCATCAATGTTATTAGAACTTTGATTCTTATTTTCATATTAATATTTACCATACATTATCTATTTATTATTTATTATTATTATTATTAACTATATATATATATATATATACATTTAAAATTAAATTATCCACACCTAGCAAGATTCGAAACCAGGACCCCATAATCTGAGGCCTGAAGCTCTACTACTGAGCCAATTCCCACAATCGCTGCAACGTATCGCTTTTTTGTATAGATGTCATTTATTTGTTTACTGTGTTTGCAATACTTTGGAACGAATGCTTATTCTTCGTAAACGACGAAACACGTGTTCATGGATAATTAAATGAAAAAAATCTGGAGGCACCACATAAGTGAAGGGAAAACTATTCCCAACTAACATTGAGGTAAAATGCTTTTTCGTATAAATAATTGAACCCGTTCAAAAGTATCGCAAATAGAATAAACAAATAAATTATATATATATATATATATATATATATATATATATATATATATATATATATAAAATAGAATAAACAAATAAATTATATATATATATATATATGATATTTTATAAATACATATTAATTATTTATTACCTACAGACATCGATGTTTCATGCTTACGCAATGTTCAGCGCAGGAATTTAATTCCCGACGACCGGCGGGCGCGAACTCCGATCACAAATCGCCACTGATTCGCAGTCAAGAGCGTTACTCGTTAGCCACCACAAATTAGCTTGGAAGTTAGGAGGAATTTGTTCACCAAGACTTTTCTTTAGTATTTTCAATTTAACAATAATTTCTACAAGCAAAATTTCGGACTCCATATGGGTAAGCGTCTTAGTTGAGTACCAGCATGCGTATTCTTAGAATTTAAAGAATCTGGCTCATTCTAATTTAGATTACTTCCAAACACTGAATACTTTAGATATTTGACGAAATTCTAATTAATCTTCCTGAAAATGCAAACAGAAAATATTTAAAATAAATTAAACAAAGTTTACCTATGAACAGAGAAAAATAACTCGATAAGATTTCTAGACATACTTATAATAACATCCAACAATAATCTATCCTTGAAAGTGCATTGAAAAACTACACACAAAAATGACTACATACATTTACTTTTATTCACGCCATAATAACAGTATAAACAAAGGCACGATAATCGGCTTCTTCCTGCGTTCATTCAGAATTTGTAGTCAACAATATCTTGACAAAGAATTTAAATACACCACAAATTCACTGATAATATTGCAATACCCCACACATTTAGTATTAAATTCAAAGAAAACAGCCCTACAAATATTTTCTACGAGACAATAAACAAAAACCATATACACCGGACACTTCTCTTATAAACATACATTTTCTTTTACTTACCCACGCCAATAATAAAATACTTTGCAACACTCTAAATAAACAAGGAATTCTAACAATACAAACTACATTACAAACTATAAGACAAACATTAAAAACATATACAGAGAGACCCAAATACAGAGACACACACACACACACACACACATATATATATATATATATATATATATATATATATATATATATATATATATATATATATATATATGATTGAGAAGAATGTTGTAGTTCGCTTGGAGCATTGTGTATAGAGTAAGAATATTATTTTTTTGAAGGCGATAACAATGCGTTGTTAGAGTGACACATACGACACGTGGAATCGTAAAAACAAAACAAAGTGACAATATTGAAAAGTCAATAATTTTCAAAATTTTTTTCTTTTTTATTTACCAGTGTATCGTGACCGTGGTGTAGGATTGGAGTGTGTCCTTTTCATTTAATTTTCGAGGGTATCCCTCATCCTCAGAATAAAATAAATACTACCACTCGTTGGAGTGTGTTTTTTTTTTTTTTGCCAAAAGCCGGGGCCGGAAATGTTGGTTTGTTTTTAGTAGTAGGTCCGGAGAAGTTTCTTATTTATTTTTTATAAATTATTATTTGCTATTTTAACCGTTGCTGTTTATTTTGTTAGTAATTATACTGAGTAATTTATTTTTATTTATTTATTTATTTATTTATTATTTATTTTTTATAACGTTGTTTGTTTTGTTAATAATATACTGAATAATCGTTATCTCGGTGGCAGGGGCTGATAACTCGTGGTAGTCAAGCTTTGTTTGTGGGAGTTATGTCCCTTTAGTAATTTCGTTCTATAAATTTGTTTACCGTGTGTGTGTAGTAGCAGATGTGATTGGGTGGGTGAGGAATCCTGGGTATGGAGGTGGGGCGTCGTTAATAGAGCCTTTGGTATATATATGCGTGTGTGTGTGTGTGTGCGTGTGTGTGTTGGTGTATGTATATATGTGTATATATATACGTATATGTAAAATACATACATGCATACATATTATTTTATTTATTTATTAATTTCTTTATTTTATTTCTTTATTTCTTTATTTTTTTTATTTTTTTTCTTTATTTTTATTTTTATTTTTTATTTATTTATTTATTTTATTTTTTTTTTTTTGTTCGATTCTATATTATTATTTATCTATATTATTAGATTTTTTTATGTGCAGTCGTGGTATATAATGGTCGGGATTTCAAGTTAATAAGTAAGGCGGGCAACAAGTGCAACCACGTGTCCGAGTTAGCAGCAGGTGCAAGTGGTTGTGTGTGTACCAGTGTCAGTAATTGGGCTAATAATATGGGCCTAACTAACTTCATTTAGTGTTGTTATTGTTAATAGTATGTCTGCATAGTATCATAGATGTTTGTTAGTAAAATGTGATGATGGTGCTTGTCGTGTGTGGTTATATTAAGAAGTTGGAGTTTAGCTCGGCTCTGTTGTTCAATTTAGGGGATAGCTTTCTAATTAATATAGATTCTTTGAGTCTGAGATTGCCCTGGTCTCTTTCGCTAGCTAGTATCTTGACTCGTATGTCTTTGGTGGGGTTGTGGCCATGTGTTATTATTTTTATTTATACATACATGTACATAATCTGCGACACTGGCATGTCGATGTTATCGATCAACAGCTGTTAAAAGCTGAAATCTAATCAGGCAGAATAATAATTATTTGGATTTTTACCATGTGGATGTTATATTGTCTGCTGGTCTATTAGGACTCCGGATTTCCGATTTACTTGCTGTTTCATATTGCTATTCAAAGACCCATTTTAAATTGATTACCACCTTTCAAATTTAAGTGAAAACAAAAAAAAATATGTATAAATTAAATTAATGCATCTTTAAGTTTATAGCCTGACTCTAGATGGTGTACACTGATGAAGCGCTTCGTGAGTATTTCTGATATCATAAAATATATATGTTCTCGATATGGGCAGGAACAAATACGAAAAAAGTAATAATGCACCATGATCTTGATAAGTTTTTAATTACACTTTCACAAACTATATTTTCAGTTTAGTTTTAGAATTTAATTCAGATTTACAAAAATTAGTTATCAACTTTTTTTTGCACAATTTTAATTATATGATAAACGACGACATTTTCTTTTTCCGATAAAACGATTTATAGAAACAATCAAAATCAATATTTTATTTTCAATATTTCAGTATAATTTATACCATTCAGAGAGTGTTATTCTAACAACGTTTCGGCCAAGGTAACCTCCGAACTTCTTCAGATATATCTTGTCGAACTCGGGATCTGCACGGAATTTTGAAAGGAACCCTCTATTTACGGGGGTAGCATGCTCTCGTTCCGTCAGCCATGATCATAGAAGTTTTCAGTAATTAGCAATTCCTAGTATCGCCCGCACTGAGGATTGAACCTTCAATCTTCCGAAGACTACACCTAAAACTGAATTTATCTTAGTACTTTATCCGTTACGCTACGGGTCCTTCAGTTATTTGAAAAATACAAGCATACTTATTATCAGTAAAATAATCACACTAATATCACATATGGAATTACTTGAAACATTTAAATTCATAAGAAGTGACCATTCGTACTGTAAAATTAAAATTTTAAAAACATTTTAAAGCAATTTTGATTAAAATTAGGGTACTTATATCGATCTTGACCCAGTTTACGTGAGTTTCTTGTCGGAAACGTTCGGCTATCCTACGCAAACGCCCGAGAGATGACGAACCGATTTGTACCAGACGACAATTTTGATACGGTGCTGCGTCCTATGATTTTAATGTTTTGCTTGTTTTGTTTTTGTTGTTGTAAGGGTTAGGGTTAGGGTTTAGGGTTAGGGTTAGGGTTAGAGTTTAGGGTTAGAGTTAGGTTAGGGTTAGGGTCTAGGGTAAGGGTTATGTTTAGGGTTAGGGTTTAGGGTTAGAGTTTAGGGTTAGGGTAAGGGTTAAACATATTTATTTGATAACAGTAATTTCGCTCTGTTTTGCTTGTTTTATTTGTTTTGTTGTTTAAAAAAATTCTTGAAACTATAACTAAAAATTATAGGACGCAGCAACGTATCCAAATAAAAAAATATTTATTTTATAACAGTAACCTCGCTATGTTTTGCTTGTTTTGTTTTTTTGTTGTTTCTTTTAGAAAATTTCTTGAAAATATAACTTACAATCATAGAACGCAGCACTGTATCAAAATTGTCGTCTGTTACCATTCGGCTCGTCAACACTCGGGTGTTTGCGTAGAACAGCCGAACGCTTCCGAGTCGAACCTCACGAAAACTGGTTCAAGATCGATATCAGTACCAAATTAGTAAATATAAAAATTAACAAATCGATATATGTAAAAACATTTACATAAATTGAAAACATAGTGTTACTTCAGACTCCGACAACGTCATCACTCAACAAGTTGTAATCAGCCATTAACACTCGCGTTAAAAATTTCGCGTCCAATTTTTCAAATACGGAAGCCCATAAGTGTACAAAAACAGTTGTTATTGTGTGGAAAATCGTATTAGTGATACTGCATATTTTTTAAATTTAATCAATAGACAGAAAAGTAAGCATTTTAATGTGGTGAACAAACATCTTGCTGCCGCCCTCCCACCAAGGTTTCCCCCTATAAATCTGGTCCCTATCACAGTAGCTACTTACGCTTCAGTGGTAATATTTTTTGTGTGGGGTGAATAGAAATAATGTTAAAAACTTATTAATTAATTAATGAACACTGAAAAATGTTATTAACATCGGAGAATTCCCGGAGTTTTTTTTTAATCAGGATTATTTTTTCGCTAAAAAACGATACTTTCATTGGGTATTTTTTACAATAATCCGCAGAGTGAAAACGCTCAAAAAACAAATATACAACAAATAAAAGTAACTGTAGCCGATAAAAGTTATTTTCCAACTTATCTGTGACATTTGTTTGTATTTTTAAGCCGTTCCAACTGCTATTTATTAGAAATCAATATTTTTGTCACACGAACATTCGACAAGAAAAAAATGGCGATTGGGGGTATTGTAACGAGTATAAGGCTGGGACGCCATTTTTTTTTAGTAAAAATCCGTGCCCCAAAAAACAAGAAATTTTGTTATACATCTAATAAAAACCCATTTATACTACGTAAAAATACAAACAAATGTCATAGGTAAGTAGGAAAATATCTATTCTCACGTAGCTCACCTTCACTTGTTGCATATTTATTTTTTTACCCCGTTCTCGCTCGTTTTTTGGACCCCGTTAGCGACTCTGCGGATTATTGTAAAAGATACCCCTTTCATTTCCAATGACGCTTTTTATTATAACGATATTCTGCGCCAGATGGAAGGCTCGGTTTTCGTCTCACATTTGTTAATTTGTACTAAGAATTATTTATCAAATTGAATTTCAGTTGGTATTACGTAATATATGATGACTCGTATAGCAGACCCCCCGCCCCAACGTTCTAACAACTGATCTAAACAATCAAGTTCGACTTACCAGACGATTAATACAAGGGCAGTTTGACTGCAATATTCAATTTATTTTTATCGGCTTTTAAGTTGTATTTTCTCTTCTTTCTTTGTAACTTTTTGCTGACTTTACGAATTAATCAAAGATGACGTCGTCGTCCGATGATTTTGTCGTCTGAGCTGTTTTTTTTATTTATTATTCTTTGTCGTCGAGAAAGCGCCGTTAAAAAAAACGTTGTTTTTGCTGTTTTGTTTTTTCGGCGTTTTTCTTGTCGTTCTTTGATTTGTACATTTTCGCGCGATAAAAAAGCATCGCTAAACAAATCAACTGTTGAATAGACGAAGATGACGCGGCAATCGCACATTGAAATTCTAAGATTTCGACCGGAAATCAGTTAAGATAGCAATTCAGTCATTCTTCAATTCAGTCATTCTTCCATTCCTTTATTCTGGCTTGTTGTTATTTCTTTATTTTTCGATGTTTCTCTGAAATAAAAGTGCGTACTTTTATCGTCATTCTTTATTTGTAATCTGTATATATTTTTTGGTAATTCGAGATTTTGCAAGATTCATAAATTTTCCTATTGTTGAATAATTGTTAAACTTTTTTCATTTCAATTTTAATTTAATTTTTCTTCAAATATTTTCTTTTGTTTTTCCTGTTTTCCAGTCTGTATTATTCTCTTCACCCTTTCTTTCTTTCTTTATTTTTTTCTTTCTTTCTGTCTTTCTTTCTTTCTTTATTTCTTATGCATGTATTCCCATCTTCTTTCTTTTCTTTCTGTTGTATGCATATATTTCCTACTTCCGTCTTTTCTTTCATCTTTCTTTCGCATTTATTTCTGCTTCTTTCTTTTCTTTTATCTTTCTTTCTTTTAAGCCTTTATTTCTGCTTCCTTCTTTTCTTTTTATGCATTTATGCATTTATTTCCCGCTTCCATATGTTCTGTTATCTTTCTTATGCATTTCTTTTCTTTCTTTTCTGTTATCGTTCTTTCTTTCCTTTTATATGCATTTATTTTCTGCTGCCTTTTTTGTCTATCGTATGCATTTATTTCCGGCTTCTTTTTTTTTATCTTTCATTCTTTCGCCTTTACTCTTTCTCTTATTAACTTGCATCCTTTCACTTTCTTTTATTTATTAATAATGTCCTCTATTCCTTCTACTTTTATTGTTCCCTCTTTCTCTCTTTTCTTTTTCTTTTCTTTTTCTATTCCCTCTATCTTTTATTCTTTTCATTTAAATTTCTTTTTTCTGTATCTCTTTTGCGTTTTACTACTCGTTCTATCCTTTCCTCTTTCTTAATTTATCTCTCTTTTCTTTTCTTTTAATACCGCCCTTTTCTCTTTCGTATTTTCACACATTTTTATAGATTATTTCTCTATCTCTTTACTTTTCTTATTTTTATTTCCCTTCCCTTTAAATGTTTGTTTTATAGTGTTTCATTTTCTCTTCTTTTTTGTCTATTCTAGTTTTCTTTTTTCTATTTCTATTTTTTTTACTTTACAGTCACTTCTTTTCTTTCTTTCTTTGTTTTTTCTTTCTTTCTTTATTGTATTTCCTCTTCTTCATTCTCTTTCATTTCATGTTTAATTGTTAACTATATTGCGCAATCGCCTAAATTTGTTTCATCTTTTATCCTTAATGTTTTATCAACGATCCCTTATGTTGAATTAATATCTATTAGCTACATCGCTGTACACTACACTGCCCGTTTAGTACTTAATTTAAAGAAGGAAAAACTCGTTAGTCAAATAAAAATGAAAATACAAAATAGCTAGGATTTGCCGAATGTCGTAATTTAATGTTAATGTTAATCTTTATTACATAATATAAATGTTAATTGTTTTCCTTTTTCTTTCTTTCTATTATTAAATAACTGTTTCTATATTTCGATTTCGTTTTTCTTTCTTTTTAAATTCAGTTTTTAACTATAGATATCTTTCCTACGTATTCTTCTTTGATGTTTCCTTTCTTATTTTCCCCATTACTTTCTTCTGTCTGTCCCCCCTCTTTCTCTCTCTCTTTCTCTCTCTCTCTCTGTATGTTTCTTCAAATATATCACTTTCTTTCATTTCTTAGTTTTACATATTTATTTATTTCAGCTTTTCGTTTTTCTTCTTTTATCTCTCTATAATTTTTAGACATTTCTTTCTTTTTCTTAATTGTTGTTTTTTTTCCGTTTTTCTGGCTTCGTCCGTTCTTTCTTTCTTTTTTCTTTCGATTTCAATAAATGTTTTATTTCTTCTTATATCTTCCTTCCTTTGTGTCTTATTTTCCTTCTTTCTAATAGCTTTCTCCCCGCGAACTTCCTTTTCTCTTTATTCCTTGCTAATTCTATATTTATTTCCTCATTTTGTGCTTCCGATTTTTATTCCCCCGCCCATTCTCTATAACGATGTATGTCTCTTTCTCTTTCTGTCTTCCTATATATAATTTTTCAGTCATTCCTTCTTACTTTTCATCTTCTTATATCGTTCGGTTTTATTTTCTTTTTCTACATATTTTCTTTATTCTTTTAGTTTTTCTTTTCTGCAAGAAAGAAAGAAAGAAAGATAGAAAGATAGAAAGAAAGAAAGATGGAAAGAAAGAGAGATAGAAAGAAAGATGGAAAGAAAGAAGGAAAGAAAGAAAGAAAGAAAGAAAGAAAGAAAGATAGAAAGAAAGAAAGAAAAAAACACTCTTTCTCTCTTCACACGGACTTATATCGTTCGGTTTTATTTTCTTTTTCTACATATTTTCCTTTATTTCTTTAGTTTTTCTTTTCTGCAAGAAAGAAAGAAAGAAAGAAAGACGGAAAGAAATAAAGAAAGATAGAAAGAAAGAAAGATAGAAAGACAAAAAGAAAGAAAGAAAAAAAACACTCTTTCCCTCTTCACGATTTAACGTCACCCTTCGTGTATCATTCAATCTGACTTTCTCTTTTCCTCTTCTATCATACTTTTCTTCCTCATTATATCTTTCTTCCTTTCCTCCTCTTTTATATCTCTCTCTCTTTCTTTCTTTCTTTCTTTCTTTCTTTCTTTCTTTCTGTCTACATCTTTCTTTGCCTTCTTGTCACTCTCAACATGGTCGCAGGTAATCACTTGATAGATAAAAGAAATATTGGAAAAATAAATTAATTGACGATCAGCGATTCCAACTCTGACTCAGATTGCAACAACCTTTTCTCTTCTTTTTTTTTAATTGCGGAAGGGATAAAACGCATTTGGTAATCGACGGTGGTGGCTGCGGCTGTGGTGGCGACGGCAATGACTCAGAACCTTTTTCCCGCGCAATTCTTAATCCGGTAAACTGATCAGCCAATCAGAACAAAGCAACAAAACTTTGATAAAAAACAAACAAAACAAAAACATCAAATCGAAATAATTTATTAAATTGTATTACAAAAGTAACTCCATTGACATTTGTAGCCTTTTCGTAGAATATTAATAGAAGAATCAAATATCAGGTCTTGTTAACAAAAAATAAATTTTGATTACAACCTGTTGCAAATACAAAAGATGATTTCAGTTCTTTAATATTATGAGATTCGATTAAAACGATACGAATTTCAGTTTTTAATATCCATTAAATGATTTGAAATAATATTTGATGCTCAATTTAACTCTTACGCTAAAGTACAATTTTTGTAATAATAAAGAAAAACATGGGTTCGTAAATTAAAGTTTTTTCTTCATGCTTTAAATAAAATACAAAAGAATATGACGAAATGGATTAATTTATAGATTAACAATACCTTTCTTCGTACCTCTCTCTCTCTCTTTCTCTCTCTGTCATTTTCTATATGTCTCTCTCTCTCTCCTTTTCTGCCTGTGCCACTTTCTCTGTCTCTCTGCTTTCCACCATTCTCTGTCTCCGTTTCTCCTTATGTCTATTTGTCCAGTTCTCTTTCCATATCTTTGTATCCCTTACGCCCCGTCTCTCTTCAACTTCCTCTTCATCTCTATCTCTCTCTATCTCTCTTTCTCTCTCTCACTGCCTTTTTTCTTTTCTGTTTCTCTTTTTCTTTACACCACATTCTCCAGATTAATTTCTCTATTTCTGTACCACGTCCAAGCCGTTCTCTTTAGTCCCCTTTCCCTCTCTCTCTCTATCGCTCTGGCTGTTTTATCCCTTTTCCCTTACGCCCTCGTATTCAGATCAATTTCCCTATCTCTGTACCCCGGATGTCCTCGTCTATCTTTCTATCTCCCACTGCTTTCTCTATTCTCTGCTTTTCTCTTTCCTTACGCCTCTTTATCCAGCTCTCTTTGTCTGCCTCTGTATTCCTTATGATTTGCCTCTCTCTTTCTCTCAAACACACACACCCACTCTCTCTCTCTCTCTCTCTCTCTGTCTCCTTTTCTCTTTACATCACTTTATCTACTTCTGTACAAATTATGTTCCCGTCTTTTCCACTTCCTCTCTCTCTTTTTCTGTTTTGTCCCTTCTCTATCTCCCTTTCTCCTTACACCCCCTTCTCGAGACCTCTAGACCCCGTACGTCATTGTCTCTGTGTCTCTCTGCTTTCTCTCTTCTCTGTCTTCTTTCTCCTTATGCTTCTTTCCCCAGCCTTCTTTCCCTATCTCTGTATCCCTTATTTCACTGTATCTCTCTATCTCT
>OY744516.1:31395792-31423292 GCA_963556195.1 Sepiola atlantica | reverse complement strand
CAATAGTTTATATCAACAGTAATTAATTAAAGTTATTTAATAAATAAATCAGAAAAATAACTAAAACACCTCTCTATCTATCTATCTATCTATCTATCTATCTATCATTTATCTATCTATCTATCTATCTATCTATCTATCTATTTTCCGTGAAAAATGAAATAACCAACTTTTTTATTAATTAAGTTAATACCTAATTTATAAATTTTAACGAACTTATTTTTTAATGTTTACAAATACTTTTTCACTATTTTCATTAACAAATAAATGAAAAAAAATAGTAGCGGTTTTCTGTCCAGATTACGAAAAAAATATAGATCTGCATTTTGGTATGATTGTAGACAAACATCCTACGCTAAACTACCCCCCCCCCCCCCAACAAAAATTATTCTAACTTTTTATAGGCGATCACATGTAAACACTCTGAAAATCTTGACAGAAAGAAGAAAAGCAAAAAAAAAACAATTATTTTAAAATTTAAAGTGGGGGAAAATTTTCGTATATAAATTCAATATAAAATGAACTCAATTTTTCGGGCTAAATACTATTTTGTTATGGGAGTTAAATCCGCTGAATTTTTTGGGGGGAATGTTACTTTTTTTAGGAAATTACGTATTGTTATATGATCTTGCCACTCATACTTAGGGTTAGTGGTAACAAAATTGTTAAGTTCCCTAAAAGGATAGAATGGTCCAGAAATTGGGGAACATTTTTATATATACAACTGATTCCCCTACTTTAAATTCTAAAATATTTGCTTTTCTTTCTTTGTTTTCCACGTAATCGCCTAAAAAGGCAGGGATGTGGGTATTAATCGAGGGTGTTAATCTGCAAATTTACCCATATTGAAACTTTTTAAATCTTATACATTTTTTTTTAACTATACGTCCCTTTCATATTTTAATTTTAAGCAATTGATTTTTTATGTGTTTACCTTTCCCGTGGAAATTAAATAAACAACTTTAAAATGATCTAACTTATAAAATACCTTATTTTTATAGGATAAATAAAAATATTAAAATTTTGGATATTATTGTAGATAAATATCCCCCCTCCCCATCCAATAAAATGAGATTCTACTTCTTCAGGCAGTTACTCGTGAATACCCTAAAAAGCCTGGCGGAAAGAGAAACAACAAAAAATATTTTTAAATTTCGAGTAGGGGATCAGTTTCGCATATAAATTAAACGTAGTTTTTCGGGTTTTATGGCATTAACCATTTTTTGCCATTGGAGATGAATTCTGTGCGTTATTATTTCTTTTGGGGGGTGGAGAGGGGAACTTTTGGGGCGACTGCGTGTGGCTTTACGACCTTACCAGTGGAACTTAGGGTTAGTGTTAAAAATATATTAGTTAACTGCCCTAATAATTTAGAATGACCCTAAAAAAAGAATCTCATTTTTTAAGAGGGGGGGGGGTAGTTTAGCTAAGGGAGTTAATCTACAAATTTACCAAATTTTGTTGTTAAAATTATGAAATTCTCTGAGTAATTTTTTTTTAATTAACGCTCTCTCCATCTCAATTAATTTCTGCCCGGAGGGTGGGTAGGTCTTGCTAGTATATATATATATATATATATATATATATATATATATATATATATATATATATATATATATAATATTGTTATCCAGAGATAGAAGTGTCGTTATATCACTATACTCGCACATGCTTCAAGCTTTGATTGAATGCCGACCGTTTTGTCAACAGTCAAATTTTTACCAATTGTGTTATCAGGAATAGCTACGAAGTAAGTGAAACATTGTAGACATGATTCAGTTCTAACTATAAACTAGCTGAACTTCTTCAGACCATCATTTAATATGAATTATGTCAAAAATTAAATACTATATATATATATATATATATATATATATATATATATATATATATATATGTATATATATATATATATATATATATATATATATATATATGTATATATATATATATATATGGAGAGAGAGAGAGAGAGAGAGAGAGAGGAAGAGAGAGAGAGACAGAGAGAAAGAGTGGTTTTGAATTGGAAAATTAACAGTAAAATAAATAAATCTTGGTCACTAGAATTAAGCTTAATGTTTTCTATGAATATATGCTCTGTTGTTATATGTTAGTAATCATCGAGCTTGTACTTTGAAAAGGTTAGTCTATGAAAAAGTAGATGCACAAGCATATATTTTCCCCACATCTCTCTCTCTCTCTCTCTCTCTCTCTCTCTCTATATATATATATATATATATATATATATATATATATATATATAAGGTATGGGTTGGTCGTTCAATTTCAAAGAATTTGAGGGTTAGTTAAAAATTGAAATGTTTATTCTTGTTTTTTGATGAAAAAAAAATACTCAATACTGGTCACCCCTTATGATGGAATTTTATTCCTAAATTAATAGGATTAATGTAAAAAAAAATTAATTAATCTTGTATTGCCAATGGCTTATATTTCAATTTTTATTAACTAACCCTGCAATACTTTGAAATTTAACGACCAACCCATACTTATCAAGACTAGCGAGCCAACGCTTCGTTCTACACCGGAATTTGAATCATAACCGCCTATAACAACAACAGCGGAGACATCGCACTAAAGACGTTTATCAAGTTACAAAGAAATAAGTTTGTTTATTCTTTTTTTTTGATGAAAAAAAAATGACTCAATACTGGTATCCCCTGATGATGGAATTTTATTCCGAAATTAATAGGATTAATGTAAAAAAAAAATTAATCTTGTGTGCCAATGGCTTATATTTCAATTTTTATTATATATATATATATATATATATATATATATATATATATATATATATATATATATATATGGAAGAATTGTGGGCGAGACGTGCAAGGTTCAAGTTCTGTCAGGACTATCGCATCACTTAGGAAAGCTATAAATACATATATTTTTCTCTTACCAGCTATAGATTAAATAGTAGGGTAGACTATACTTTTTTCTCCAATTAGTCAGAAGAAAGAAAACTCTGAAATAACACAACACTTTCTCTGCTTATCCCGGCATTGTTTCCAGTCAATCCTGATTAAGGAGAAGTGCGGTTGGGCATTGCGCAACCCTTCATTAACTATCGGCATCCGAAATTGGTATTCATTGTCTCTAGATATTTAACAGAGGCCTTTGATATTCTATGGAAAGTTGTTTAGCCATTTATGTATTATTTACTAAAACATACTAATATACGGCATTATATTGCGCGTGTCGATGGCATTTCATAGCAAAACTTGGCATCAAATGAAGGAGGCAGCATTTCACTGGAATGCATGAAATAAGTAGAAAGTAATTGTGCTTCATGAAAAAGCAAACCATATCATGTGTTGTAGCAGTTGTATCAGTTAAGAAAGTAAACACTGGACGATATCGTTCATTTTTTCTTTCATCTTTAAAATGGTATCGCACTCGCCACATGAAGACGTATAAGCAACCTGAATAAATGGTATAAAAGAGACTAATTTTTGCGCATAATAATTCTGTAGGAAGTATCTGCAATAAGCATCCCAGTATTTAAAAAAAAATGTACAAAAACTGGAATGTAGCCACGCCTTTGAAACATCGTGAAATTTGAATATATTTTTTATAACAAATAAGGTACAAGTCCAATAAATGTCGGGGTAGAGCGGGGACGTACTGATCTATTATCTTCTCTTAAACTAGACACTTTCAATATAATACCGTATTTGCTCGATGGGCTTGACTACTAAGGAAATCCATAAATGGATGGTAACATTTAATGCTGCTAAGACAAAGCTCATTTCCTTCAACAACCACAAGAAACTTCTTAAAACACCGATTGTCATGGCAAATAACACTCTGCCCGAGGGTTCAACATTCAAACTCCTCGGCCTAACATTCACAGTCAACATGAATTGGAACAAATACATAGAAGACATTGCCAAGGCTGCTGCAAAGAAAGTGGGCTCCTTCTACAGTGCTATAAAACTTCTAATCTCTGACAGTATCATATATCTCTACAAAGCCACCATCCGCCCATACGAGGAGTATTGTTGTCACATCTTGGCTGGTGCCTCATCAACTAGTCTCTCCCTCTTAGACAAGGTCTAAAAAGAGTCTCTAATCTGATAGGCCCCTCACTAAGCTCAAGCCCCTGTCCCAATCGACGCATTTGTGCATCCTTGTACTTCAATGGAATGTGCTCCGATGAACTTGCTGCTCTGATGCCCCCTCGATGTAAATACACTCGTCTAACCCGACAATCATCTAAATCCCATACATTTACTGTAAAGGTCCCCAGATGCCGGAGAACCTTCTACTCCAATAGCTTATTTTCTCGTGCTGCCGGCTTCGGAACTCCCTCTCTGCTCCCTGTTTCCCCGACTGTACCGACATACAGAAATTTAAAACTAATGTAAACAAGCATTTCGCTGCACAGCTCTCAATTTAGGATGACCCCCTAAACTTTTACTCTAAATCTCAGTAGCCCCTTACGTCTACAATGACAACTTGCCTTATTTGGGGTGAACTAAGTTTAAAAAAATAAAAATAATAAACTAAAATAAAATCCTCGGCGTTTGATAAATTTTATTCATAAGAATAATATGTACAGACATATGAATGATAGGGAATGGGACGACTAAAAACACCCTGAAAACGAAAACGAAAAAGAAAGAAACTAAATAAAACAAGCCGCGCATGCGTGGTCCCCCTCTGTATGTGACTCGATGTGGCGAGTGTAAAATGCAATAAATTTCGGGCATTTTGACCCCCCCCCTTTGACGCCCTAGGGGCGCGAACCAGAATTTTTCCGAGGTCAAGGATGCTCATTTTATATCCAGAACAATTGCCTCTACATTTTGGCCAAGTTTCAGAAAAATTGAATGGATGGATCAAACGTTATGGGAGAAAAGGGTCATTTTTTGCTATTTAAGAGGGGGTTCGAACCCCTGGGGGCGCGAACCAGATTGTTTCCAAGGTCAGCGATACTTATTTTCTATTAGGAACAATTGCCTCCACATTTTGGCCAAGTTTCAGAGAAATTGAATGGATGGATGAAAAGTTATGGGGCAAAAAATATCATTTTTTGCCATTTCGGGGCCTTTTAACCCCCTAGGGGGCTAACCAGATTTTTTTCAAAAATCGGAGAATGTCACTTTCTAACCTGACCAAAGTTACAACTTCATGCAAAATTTCAGAAAAATTCAATGGATGGTTGCGGAGAAAAATCCAGACGGACGGACAGACGGACGGACAGACGGACGGAAATGCCTCAAAACATAGGTCCCCCGTTTTATAAATCGGGAGACCAATTAGATAAAGGGTAGATTAGTAAGGCTCTCCTAACCCTTGCTAATTGTAGATCTTTCCCTTGTTTTCTTGTTTGTCAGTGCTGAAAACAAGCAGGTAGATCTCTACGTTAAGGAATGGTTTTAAGTGGGAATAGAATAAAAAGCGGGTTGGAGTTGGAGAGTGAATGGTGTCGTTCCAAGATAAAACCGATTTGCGGAGGCCACGGGTAAACTAAATGTGCGGTGTGGAAATCTTGGAGAATCTCTAATACTTGCACGATCACTGATGTTTTCATGAATTATTTGAGCACAACGATCAATGTTTTACATAGCCATTACTATATAAGTCCGAAGTATTAATAAATAGCCAAATAAATAGCCGAATACTCTGCATATTTGCTTTCTATTTAATTATATCAACTAGTCAAAAAATCATTATTTTGTGAACAGTGGTTGTTATTCGATTAGAATTCATTAGTTTATTACTTGACATTACTTCTGTTGAGTTGAACTTCTATCAGTGACGTCATTGCGGTAAACACCAAATTCAGTGATTCCCTCATTTTGTATTCTGGTGATACCAGATCAGGCTGCCCTGTGGCTCCCTGAGACGAAATTCACCTACATTGACGTTTTTTTTTTTTTTTTTTTTGTAAAACTTAATTATGTTCTACAAAACCAAAAACAAAAATAACAGCCCCTCTCCCTTTCTCCCTCCCCTTTTTAATTTTATTTTTAGAACTTGAAGCATAAATCTTTTACTATAATGACCAGATTCGGCATTAAATAACCCAAAAAGGGTTGATATGCCGTAAAACAAAACTACCAAACCAAAAACGATGATTAAACATTTGAAGATATAAAGAACTTGAAGCATAAAAACTTTTACTATAATGACCAGATTCGGCATTAAATAACCCAAAAAGGGTTGATATGCCGTAAAACAAAACTACCAAACCAAACCATTTTGTATTAAATTATTTTAAGTATTTGTATGTACATATGTAATATGTAATCATATGTAACAATCTAGTACTAATGGAGATTTGGTATCTGCCTGTCTGGAGCCGAGACTGACTATCTGTCTGGAGCCGAGACAATACTATTAAATCTATTAAATCCATTAGTTCTACTATTTTTAATGCCCAATTCAGTTTACTATACTCTTTCAAACTAATGTACTCAGAGGTCCTGAAAGTAGTGTAGTATATGTTCGTTCATAATGATACTATCCTCCCAGGCATCACATCTTCTTTTGGGGTGAGGGGTGTTGTATATGTTCGCTCATGATGATTCCGACCTCCCAGGCTAGCAAAAAATATAAGACCAGAATGAAAAAAGAATGGCTAGTAATAATAATACTTTTCTTTTGTTACAAATAAACTTTATGTTAGTTCATTTCATTTGTTTAATAGTTTCTTAAAGAAATAAAGTTGTTAAGGAGGATTTCCATTGCAGGACCCAAAAGACACGCTAAAAGAGACACTCATGATTCAACCATCTGTCATATTTGTTTTAGATCGATATATTATTATTATCATTTGTCCAATTGATGGGTAATGAAATTGACTGGATAATTAATCAAGGAGGGAGACACACTGAACAGTTCCAAGTCCTAACATGACTTAATAGTATCTCGTATTTGTGTTTGCAAAAACTTTCCCTTGTCGATGTTTGATTCCTTATATGGACTGAAGTGATTTATAGATCGATGAATTAGCAGGCCGATAACATCACCATCTCCTTGGCCGGGACTAAAAATAGATCAGTTGTTAGATCGATATATAAGAGTCAGAGAGAGAAATATATATCTATCTATTTATCTACTACTACTACTACTACTACTACTACTACTACTACTACTACTACTACTACTACTATTACTATTACTATTACTATTACTATTACTATTATTATTATTATTATCATTATTATTATTATTATTATAATAATAATAATAATAATAATAATAATAATAATAATAATAATAATAATAATAATAATAATAATACTACTACTACTACTACTACAGGGTGGGCAAAAATAAGGGTCCTATTTTTAAAAATTCATAACTTTTTTATTTATTGATTTTTTTTTTTTTTTTTTTTTAGAATAAGTAAAGGACCCCTTCCGAAGCAAGCATGAGCCGTATTAGCCCTAAGGAACGTACCCTCATTTAGAAAACATTATTTTTGCTTAGAAAACTCAAAACAGTGTAAAAAACAATACTTTAGTTTTTGTAAGTTTTAAGAAGTGTTTTTCGGCTAAAATTTGTTTTGTTTATTTCAAAAAATCTCGGAAGGGTCAGTCTACACACACATAAAGTTTGGTGAGTTTAACTTTTATTTTGTGGAAGTTATTCAAATTCAAGTTATTCAAATTTAAAGATAGGACCCTTATTTTGGCCCACCCTGTACTAAAGCTGAGTTAGTCTACGTTTGTTCAACCAAGGATTTACACATGTTATACATGTTAAAATATTCCTGGGTTTGGGGATTGATTTATGTTTTAAAAATATCTCATTTTATATAGTTTTTATCAACTCTTGTTTCCGTCGCGCGCGCACACACACATACTAATACACACGCATTCTTACTCTCTTTCTTTTTTTCTCTCTCACTCTCTCTCTCTCTCTATCTCTCTCTCTTTCGCTCTCTCTCTCTCTCTTTATTAACAGTCAAATGTCATAAACTTACTATAAAACAGAAGATTGGAATAGTCTATTATAAACAATAGGGAATATCCCCTACAAGTATTAATACTATTTAATCAAAGTCGGGGAAAAGAGAAAGATATATATATATATATATATATATATATATATATATATATAGAGAGAGAGAGAGAGAGAGAGAGAGAGAGAGAGACATAGACAGAGATAGATAGATAGATAGATAGATAGAGAGATAGAGAGAGAGAGAGAGAGAGAGAGAGAGAGAGAGAGAGAAAGACAGAGAGGGGGAGGGAGAGCAGAATAACTAATTATGAATTTTGTCATTTTATTTTTTTATTTTTGACAGATTGGGATATTTTCAGCACACTGTGGTTAATGAGAGGGCCCCTAGATTCGCCAGTACCATGCTCCATCTAACTTTAAACGTTTTTTGGGGGGAGGAAAGAGCTTTCTAGATATTTTAGAGTAAAGTTTTCCCGGAAAGTCCGGCTCAGTGAGTTTTCTAACTTCCTGCATATTTAGTAAAACACTAATGAACCAATTCGAAGAAAATCAAAAGACAAACAAACAAACTAATAAACAAACAAACAGAGAAGTGACAAAAGATAAGTCCTTTCCGGATAAAATCGGAAACCAAAAAATAAACATTTTAAGGAAACAGTTGTTTTGCTGTTGGATTTTACGGCATGTCAACCCTTAATAAGTCCGTTCGTAACGTAACCGCGTGCATGTTTTATTTAGGAATGGTTTGTAGATTCAATTTCGTCTATAAATTATCTGTAAACGATATATACTATTTGACCCATAGATGGGGTCCTGGCAGGTACGACCACTCAGAGTCAGAATGGACCTGAGAGTAATGTCACTAATGGGTGACTACACTACACAAAACATCCCTAAATTTGACCTTATGACCGGATACAGTTCCGTGTCTCTATTTACTTACCTCCCTAAGAATCGATTTTTAATGTGTAGAAAATCCAGCTTTCATAAAAAGGGCAATCTGGATTGGGATAAAATAAAAATTGCTTCAGTCAAGAAGGACTTCTTTACCGACCGAGGGCAGAACAGATGACGTTTCGTATCAGAACAGATGCTACACTCTACTCGCAGTCAACCCGGAACAGTCTCTATTTAACCAACAATTAGAACATTAGCAGTGCAACCGCTTTGTGTGAGAGTAGAACTGGGAGTCATAGTAAATAAGAAGTGGCTCCACACTGCCCCCAAAACATCAAAATCGGGCCTCAATTTGGTGAGTTTTTCGGGGGAGGGGAGCAGTGGCCCCCTAGTTGCCATCCCGGATGTATATGAAAGAGACAAAAAATGAAAGCAAACCAAACAAAACAACAACAAACAAACAAAAACAGAAATTTAATTAAGATTTTACGATTTTTTAAAAAATGCCCGACTAGATAAAAAGTATTCTGAAAGAGTGTGTACCCTTCGCCAAAAATGACGGAAAAAATTATGCTTTGCTCCTGTTCGCACTGATATTTATATTCATATGAAATAACGTCTCAATCAGTGAAGTTTAAATTACATTAGAAAACGTCTCAAACTGGAATGTTTAAAGAAATAAAAAAGAAAGAAAAAACATATCAATCGGTATAGAAAGAAGAAAAGAAAAAAGAAAGAAAACGTCTCATTATGGAAATAGATTGAAGGATTTCTTTCCGAATTCACTTTAGATGGCGTCTGATTGTCTGACTTTTGTTTCCTCGGGTTCACTAAACACATGAAATGGATTCGTCCGGTAGTTTTTATTCGTTAACGTTTGTGTGACGGAACGGATATATATATATATATATATATATATATATATATATATATATATATATATATATATATATATATATATGAGGGTAAAATGCATGATATATCATAAAAATGAAATGCTGTGGTAAACAAGATGTGTGAAAAAAGACAAACGGAAAAAAACACATTTTAAATACAGGAAAAAATCATCAAAGAAAACAAGACATTTTATCGGTTTCGTTCGAATCAACGAACGAAATGGGTAAAATCTATTTTTCTAGCATTTAAAATTTGTTTTTTTTTCGTTTGTCTTTTTTCATATATATATATATATATATATATATATATATATATATATATGTGTGTGTATATATATGCATTTGTCTTTATTATCGAGGGGAAGTGGATAATGAAGAAAAAATAGTCGGTAATACATTTTGTTAAACTACTTTTCAATTATGACAAACGTAATTAGTAAAGAAATATTTGATGAATATTAAAATAAAACTCAGACGTGAAAGTGAAGAATCATTAGTTAGCAACGATTGTCACCGCAGAACAATTTGATCTCGTGGACAATAGTTTACGATAAAGATACATAGCGAAGTGAACATCAAATAACTTTTTTCCCAAATTGATTTTTTATGATCTTGAAATTTTTAATGATTAATTAAAAGAAATTTAAAAAATAAATAGATAAAAAGACAAGGAATCGAACTCAGGTGTTGGGGTTTGATTTTAACCCCATTACAGTCACTTCAACAAACTATCCGTTTAAAATGTTACTCTCTCGTTTTCTTAAAACTACGATTGTAAGTGGAATTACTTCGAAAGGAAAATAAAAATGTGCTATGATAAACAACGGTAGGAATGAAACAAAGTGGAAACGTTGCAACAACAAACTCAAAGCAAAGACTTATAGACGTGAAGAATTATAAAATTACGTTGATTTAAAACTTTATAAAGAATTAATGCGTTTTTTTTCTTTTCTTTTTTCTAGATTATCATTTTGGGTAATTATTTATTTTCTTCGGTTAGAAGATTACTAAACAATGAGTCACTTGTTGAATTATCGGGGATATCCCGATGTAAATTTAGAAATTACGTATTTTATGACGCTCAATAACAACCAACCATCAGAGGTTTACGCAATGATGTCATTTGTGACGTATCACCAAATCGTCCAATCGGAACACGGCTGCTGTTTTCACCGCAAAGCATTGGAACGTCAGATTCAAAACATTCACCGAATCAATCGATAGACGCACAGTTGTTATTCTATTGGAAAAACGGAAAGAGGGAGAGAATAAGGAACAACAAAAGACAAACTATCGACCGTTAATAGCAGTATATAACGATCGACAACTGTAGCAGGAGACTTAGAAGATCTTAAGTAAAAGCAATCGTTCCATGTGCTTCGATACCATTTATTAACTGGTTTGATGTTAGGCTAGTTCAGCTTAAGCGTTTGATGAAGAAAAAACCTTTCTGCGTCAATTGTAAAAGCGTGAAAAGTCCTGTCGGAAAAAAAGTATCGAATGAAAATAATTTGCTGCTATGTGTATCAACACCATGTACCAACTGAAGCAATCGTATTTATTTTGAAACGTTTATAACATGCTAGAATGATACTTGACCTCGACATGTATTTTTTATTCATTCTCTTTCAATATGAATAAGTATTTTCTCTATTAACTTGTTTACGTTTTCTCAAAGAGACGATACATTTACTTATTGATAAATTATCGAAATTCAAAAGTCAGTTCGGCAATGGTGGAAATTATAAATATTAAGCGCCATTCTCACTAATTTTTCACGCAAAGAACAATGACCAGTGTAGAAAATTATAAGGTGGTTTGATTTTAAAAGTACAAGAAAAAATGTAAGCAAAAACAGAAATAATTAAGTTCAAACGGAATGTATACAAGAAATAGATTCCAAAACAATTGTTTTGAAATTAATCTCTTACATAGATTTCTTTTGGAGTTGTGTGTTTTTCGTTATTGTTGTTCATACATCATAACACAGTGACCCACAGTGCAAGGGTTTGAATCCAGAATACGCCCTGCAATACGCCAGGACCGACTAAGTAGTTCAAATAATTTAGTCAACACACCCGGGTCAGCTATTGCTCCCATCTTATGAATGTGCGTCTACTTACACGAGTGACAGTTACTCTGTTATAAGTAGATCGCATTCGCTATTCCATCTTAAAGTACTGGAAACAATATATATTAAGTCATTAAAACCCTCCCTTTGTAAACAAAAGGAGTGGCTTCTAGAAATTAATGTGATCCACTTATACCCTCCACCTATTTTTTTTCTTTCGCCCCAAACTGTCACTGGTCTTCATTTCACTATTTTATGTTTTTAATCGTAGTGCATGAATAACTTCCACATATTTACTCTGATAAGTGTAGACGAAAGCCAGCTTAGTAGATTTATGTATTGATTATTTTTTTCTCACTTTTCAATTTCATTCCACAAAAAAAATGTCAAAAACGTCTACATTCCTTGCCTTAATTTTTTTTTGTACCACTAGAAATTTATATATATATATATATATATATATATCTTAGCCATGCTAATGACGGATGTGAGCCAGAAAAACGTGTCCATTAATTACTTTTATGTACGTATAAAATTAATATATATATATATATATATATATATATATATACATATATATAGTAAGTTATTAAAATATATTTATGGCAACTAAACTACACAGAGGCTTCCGCGTTTCATCCCCGTTGGGGATCGTCAGTCATGTTAGCCTTGACGACTCCCTACGGTGGTGAAATGCAGAAGCCTCTGTGTAGCTTAATTGCCATAAATATATTTTATAATAACTTACTACCTTGCTCTACTTACGTATTGAGCACTGTCGAAGTAAATACTGAAAATTGATATATAAAATGTGGATACATGAAAATCTCTCTCTTTCTCTCTCTCTCTCTCTCTCTCTCTCTCTCTCTCTATATATATATATATATATATATATATTCTTTGTTATTGTTTTTAATAAATTAATCAATACACTTACTTAATATATATATATATATATATATATATATATATATATATATATATATATATATATATATATATATATATATATAATTCTCTGAGAATATGTTTGAATTCGAAACAACTGATTCGGCATTTTAAAAATGTAAATATGATAGAGCCGCCTCAAAATTTAAAATATTTGGAATTAAAAAGAAATCGCAATTTCAAAACGTTTACGTACGACACTTTTCGTTCGTAAAAACGATTACATTTATATCTTCGGAAGCAATAGTCGACACAGGTGTCATATCAGAGTGTTACTTCTCATAGATGGCTGCCTTAATGATGGCCGTAAGGGAACACCTCTCACGATGGTTTTACACTAACCTGAACAATTCTATGCCCGACAGTATATATATATATATATATATATATATATATATATATATATATATATATATATATATATATATATATATATATATATATATATATATATATATATATATAGAAACGAGGGTAGGGCAGTATTAGTGCAGTTCCAACGAGAGAAAAGTATATATGTAAAGGAGTAAGGCTACCAACATTTGTAGAATGTTTTTTTCAACATTTATTTATTATTTTGTTGTTTTTTTCAACATTTATTTATTATTTTGTTGTTTTACCATTTTAAAATCATAAAATGGTAAAACAACAAAATAATAAATAAATGTTGAAAAAAACAACAAAATAATAAATAAATGTTGAAAAAACATTCTACAAATGTTGGTAGCCTTACTCCTTTACATATATATTTACATATATATATATATATATATATATATATATATATATATATATATATATATGATACAAATAGCACTTTACTTTATATAGTGAGATAGAGTATTTGACTGCCTACTAGACACCATCCTTGAGTGCCTTCAGTCTCTATACAGGGGTTTATCAGGACATCTTGGCATTAGGATACTTCACCCTAGAAGTTAACTCTGACCAAATATTCAAAATAACATAGTATTCGAAGTCCAAATAAGTTCCCTTGACATTGTTATCAACTCGCTTATACGAGGAATAGTACATCTTTTTCTAGTGATGTTACCCCCAAGTGATATTTATTTACTCCTCGCGGAGTTAGGCACAAGGCCAGTTTTATCTTACTCCCACAAGTAAGATGTGACTCAAGATCGGGTCGAGCAAGTGGGGTTAAAAGCCAGCGCTCGAGAGGTGAGCACTCTGGCCATTTAAAAATTGCCTGTGCAGCCCCGTCGGCATTCCCCGGTAGGGGCGCCTCAGACAGTAAGCAATAAACTTACTCCTCCCCAAAGAGGGGAGGCGAAGCCTGGGAGGGTGGACCTCCTAGAACTGCACAGGACAGGCGTGCAGTATCCATCGGAACAGATACTACACTTTGATCTTAGTGCATGACCAAAAGAGACCACGTTACAGATAAACTATAACATAGTTTGGTGGTCAATTGGGGGAGAGGAAAACTAGTGTTTTTCACTTCTTTACTAACTTAACGTTCGAGAGGTAGAAGAGAATCTTGATTGAACACTCGGATGTCTATGTATCTCATGTAGAAGAAAGGGACACCTTGATTTCTGAGAACTAACACTGAAGTAACATGAAAAAAGAGAGATAAATAATTTATCTCGCAGATAATATATGTGAAAGGTATAACATTTACAATATTTCAAGAAGGGTAGAAGGTGGCAGTTCAATGTTACCATAAACACATGAGTTAGTGGATACATGTTTTTAAAGTACAGTTTATATTTTTAAGTCTCATTCTAAGATCCGTTCATACGCACAATCCAAGGTTTCAGCCTGAAGACTTGTTTTGTGAACCTTCAATTTCGTCAAGTTATCGGTGATAATGTGTGAACATTTTGTAAAACAGTAAAAAGAAACTATACATATAAATATATACTCATTCAAAGAACAGTAAATAAATATGGAGATTAGTTGATATGTACTGTTAAATTTGATCGGAGATTTCATAATTTCTTGTAAATAATATCTGGTGTTGACGTAATGGCTTTTTAAATTTATTTTGCAATTGACGTGGGTCAGCGTTTCGATGCATTAAACGAAAGGTGACCTCACGGATACACACGCATTCTGGACAGGTGAGAAAATCAAGATGCGTAGCGTAAATCTCTAAACGGGCGCACGCACCTTATTAACTGATGAGAGATATTTGGGTTACCTTTGCAGACGTCTGTTGCTCTGCGACGTTCAGACACAGGTAATATAAATAGACGAACACACGAACAGTTTCAAGATTCACGGGGAGTCATCTTAAAATCGTACGTATACGTTTCACCTTTCTTTCTCTCTCTCACACACACACACACACACACACTCTCTCTCTCTCTCTCTCTCTTTATCGCAAGCAAGCTACACAGTAACGTTTGTGCTTAATCCCCGAAGAAATGCGTCCAGGTAAATGCGCGGATTTACATTATACGAACTCTTTTATAATCAAGTAGTGCCCACTCCAACCTCCAACAAATCAAAGTCATTAATCTTCTTGTCATCATTCACTACCTATCAATCTTCACCAAACAATAAATACCCACCCCACATTTTTTAAGTTTGGGCACTCTTTATTTAAAAAAATTCAAAACAAAACAAAAAATCCGGTTTTACATCATATATATCACTATTTATATAAAGTTTGATATCTGTATATTTTTACATATTTGTATGTACAGGATTCACTTCTAAACTAAATAACCGATCATTATGAATTTTGGAACGCAACTGTTAGGCGTAAGGGTGGATAATGTGAGCTATATTTAGTTTAATTAAGTTTTATGCAAAAGACGTGTCAATGTTTACTTATTTTGTGACGCCTAATCTAACCAACCAATAATCAGATGTTACGCAGTGATGTCATATATGACGTATCACCAAATCGACCAATCGACTGCTGTTTTCACTGTAGAGCATTGAAACGCCAAATTCAAAACATTCACCGAACCACGGTTTCTATTCTATGAAAGAAATATATATCATTTTTGATATTTCAGATTTCCAAATTCTTTGAGAATATGACGTAATACGTTTGAGAAGTTTTGGTTACAGGCTTACACTAAATCTCATGGTTGGGGGTTCTTTTTTTTGTCTGATGACGTCATATTTTGTCCTTATTTACTTGTCAGCGCACACGAGGGCAAAGTTAGACACGAGATCCGTTTTTAATGTAAAAAGATAACAAGCTCCCCAAAAAGGAGCAATCTGGATGCGCACAAAAGTAACTGTATAGTGCCAACGGCACTCCCCTCATGAATGAAAATGCCTCGACCGACAGGAAATAAATTCAATCACCCCTCTGAAAGGTAATGCCTGGGAGGATTTCTTTCTGAGACTGAACAGATACTACACTTTGATCCTAGCTAAAAAAAAATCGGATTGTTTGTCTCCCTCTCCAATGTATTCTTGTTGTTTTAATTGATACGTGTGGAGTTGTATTTGCACGTTGCTATGGTGCAGTGTCTACTGGCACGGACTGTTCGCTCGACGTGACGTGCTCGAGTTCTACTGCATTACTTTTACTACCCCCCCCTTCGCTATAGGTGAAATAGTAGGGTATACTATACTCCCAATCCTTGGTATAGAAACTAGTCTAACACCGAAATGATACGTACGACCAAATAGATCCTTGACACGTTGCACACTGTGAACTTCAACAGGCAGTATTTACCGAAGAGGGTGGGCCTTGTTATTCACTGATTTATAAACATATTTCTGAATGGAAATCGTCTGATAATTAATTTATAATCAAGAGACTACCATTATGGAGATGTGTGTATATATCACCTCCCCTCCCCAAGTCAATTGATATAGGAACGCTATAGATACGGCGTAATCACGTGACTCTGTGGTTAACGACACGGACTGACAACCTGGCAGTGCCAAGTTCGAATCCAGTTTATTCCACAGAAACTCTTTCACTTGGTATGTTGGCAACCTTTACGTCTCTCCTGTAAGTACCCGTGTCTTTCTAGAAAGAATTCCAACTAGAAATGTATCGGGGAAACCAATGCCAACAATAGAATCATCTGATTCATACGAAATGAATGAATGGATCACGTTAACACACCGGTTCTCGTTTGACTACTGAAGTTAAGCGTTGGACTGTACCAAATGGCTGACCATTTTAGAATACCAGGCGTTGTATGTTGATGGACGGCGACACCTCCCTGCAAAAAAAAAATGTAAAAACTAACATCATAAAATGATCTCACCTAAGTTGGGGCGACAAAAAACAAAAAACAAAAAGGCTGCAAAAACTAACGTTGTTTACAATGATATTGCTTAACCTGGATACACATGCGACTGGTACCGCTTGTGAATTTGATATTCTTTAAAAACTTCCTCCCTTAGATTGGCCGGTTCAATCCGCTCGGGGTTTGTGCTGCACAAGGACAGAATGATGAAGCGCTCTAGGTACAGTCATTATAAGTGTTTCATTAAGCAATAAGAAACAAGGCGGGAAGACTATAGGCTCTTTGAGATCGGTGTTGTTTTCTTATAGAATAACTGCTTTTCCAAGACCTAACAAGCTGGTTCTTTATGGGGAAAGAGTTGACTTTGAGAATGTTAGGGTTCTCAGTGCTTACAACTTTTTATAGAGAATGCGTTATTGCGTTGTGTTCCCTCTACAACAGTTACCAATACTTGAAAATCAAAACTGCCGACTATTAAACCATATCTAGAGAGAGTGTTATGAATTCATACTTTTCACAATGCTATTAGTAAACTATGGGACTTCATAATTATATTATTATAGGACCATTAATAGTTTGCAATTATTTCTATGCTAGTAGATTTCTTCAGATAGGCAGATACGGGAATTAACATAAAACACGGGTCACTGATACATCTTTGGAAATCTATCAAATTTACATGCAAATTACTGTCTTAGAGACCAACGGAATATTCCTCTAGTCTATTGTCTCTAACACAGCATGTCTACAATAATAATTGCTACTTAAATTTACTATACAACAATGCATGGGTCTATGTATGTGTGTAGGTGTGTGAGGCTATATGGTGTCGGCTCCACAGACATATCGACAAACAAGATTGTTATTTCCGGCTCGTGGAAAATCGATGTATGCATATCTGTAGTACATTGAGGCATTGAAGCTTTTACAATATCAATAGACTTCACGTGCCATCACATACGGACACCCCCAAACACACACCATATATATATATATATATATATATATATATATATATATATATATATATATATATATACATATATATATATATATATATGGGAAATGAAAAAGGAAAAACCAAGAGATGTTTTGTTTTATATATATTCATCAACGTTTCGTCTTTATTGTAAGACTTCCTCAGGATGATAATTTTAAGAAAAATGTCATGCAAGTACATCGAAATATTGGGTTGGCATGATGGGTTGATGAGAAAAAGTAGTAGCCGTGGCTACTAAGAGCGCTGGACCAAGGTCCGAGCTGAGAGAATCCAGGCAAGGTAAACATCCACAGGATATAAATCCAAAAAATTTTAACCGGGCTTATAAAAACTCCTCATTTAATTCCTCCCAAATATGATCTAAGGTTAAGATCGGATTTTAACTCTGCCTGATGAAATCTCAGTTTATAACAACTGTTGAGCAATAACACCGACATGCCAGTGTCGCAGATTTTGTACATGTTTATGTAAATAAAACTAATCATTCATATATATATATATATATATATTATATATATATATATATATGCATACATACAAGACCATTTATCTACGTATATATCGACGCAGCTAATGACAAATATGTAAAAGAGGCTTTTTAATGTTCGTGTATTAAGACGCACTCATACGTTTAGTTACATACACATGTATCTCTCTCTTTCTTTTTCTCTCTCTCTCTCTTTCTCTCTCTCTCTTTCTCTCTCTCTCTCTCTCTCTCTCTCTCTTAAACTATGTTGTAGTATATCCTTTTATTTTCTTGGTCTTACCAGATTCTAGGACAAGAATTCACCTTGTTTGGTGGAGTATCCAGCTAAGTGCTGTTACTTAGGAGAAGGTGCATCATTTATCGTATTAGCCAGTGTATAGCCATGTCGAGGGGACCTTATTTGGGCTTCGAATACTATGTTATGTTGAATATTTAGTCAGGGTTTACTTGCATGGTGAAGTATTCTCATGTCAAGATGTCCTGATAAACCCCTGTACACAGAGATCGTAGACACTCGAGGATGATGTTAAGTAAGTAATTCAAACTCTCTAGTAGGTAATTTAAACTCTCTTAGGTAATTGTGTGTGCGCATTAGAATAGTAATATGCTAATTTTAAAGATCAACGATTTGTTGTTTGGCTCGGAAAAAAATCAACGTTTGAAACTGCAATACCAGATTTTCATTTTATCCCCTCCTCTCTCCCTCTCCTTCATCTCTCTCTCCCCCCCTCTCTCTCTCTCTCTCTCTCTCTCTATATATATATATATATATATATATATATATATATATATATATAGATATATATATATATATAATTCGTTATTACAACAAACTTGTCACTAACTCTAGAAGAAATTATAGTGCTATATATGCACTTGTTTTGTTTACATATGTTTTACCAAACTACCAGTAACCGAGAGAATTTTATTCTTTACATAAGATTATTGCTTTACGCTAAGTAAATCTGTTATTTCCTTTACCGGTGAGGTCGACATATAAATCAACGACTGAGAAAACTTTGAATATGACAAATAATATTGTTTGCCAAGTTCTATTTACTCTCTTCCTTCAAAGAATATTATAGGTACCTGACTCCACAGGATTCCCCATCACCCAAAAAGAAATTACATATATTATAATAATAATAATAATAATAATAATAATAATAATAATAATAATAATAATAATAATAATAATATCGTCGTCGTCGTCGTCATCATCATCATCATCGTGAATAATTTAACGTCCGGCATGTATTAGATTAAACACACACGCACGCACACACACACATACACACACACACACACACACACACACACACACACACACACACACATATATATATATATATATATATATATATATATATATATATATATATATATATATATATATATATATATTAGGAGAGTTTGAATTACCTACTGGACACTACCCTCGAGTATATTCGGTCTATTTGTACAAGGGTCTGTCAGGAAAACCTGACATGAGAATACTTTCCCCTACAAGTTAACCCTGACAAAATATTCAAAATAACATAGTATTCGCAGAACATATAAGATCTTCTCGGTATGGCTACCCCACACTGGCTCATGCAATAAATAGTGCACCTTCTCCAAGTGATGTTGCCTCTAGTAACAGCACTAAGTTGGATACTCCACCAGACTAGATTAATTCGTGTCCTGGAATCTGGTTAGACCAAAAGACCACAATATATATATATATATATATATATATATATATATATATATATATATATATATATATATATATCTACGTCTATTTATAAACGCTCTCACACACACACACACACATATATATATATATATATATATATATATATATATATATATATAAATATATATGTATATATATAAATACATCCTCATATACATATACATCCTCATAGAGAAAAAAAGAAAATTACGAAGTGATTCATCTTTGTTTCCCTTCTCGTGGTTCTTTATTCCTCTCTTATAATATAAATTATAGAAAGAAAAAATTCTCACTATAGATAATTGTTTATATATATATATATATATATATATATATATATATATATATATATATATATATATATATATATATATATGTACTGATGGGGCACCGCTTATTAAAGCCCGGGGGTCACTTGAGGATAAGGGTTATAAGGATTGTTAGTTGAATCATGGTCGTCGCTACGATGGGATTAAAAACAGTTGGTGAAATATGCAGAATATTATTGAAGACGACTTGATTATCCAAGAGGACGACTCAACAAGCACCAAATTGAAAAGCACCAAATTGTAGTCGGCTGGAAAGCAGCCTTGTAGTATCTTGTTTCAAGGACGGGATGTTCTAGGAAAGAAACTCTGTTCATGGAAGATCTGTTTGACCTTTTTTAAAAAGAGTAATAGATAGGAGATAGAGGGGGGAGAGAGAGAGGAAAACTCTTTGTTATTTTGCGACAATGCAGTTAGGTGCGGCCACGCTTATGAGTCGTAAGACGACAAAACACGCGTCCTTGGATCATTACATATTTTTTAAGTATATACGCTCCCATATATGAGAGCATTGCATTGGTGAATGGAAAAAATATTCCTAGCTAGCATTTAGGTCAAGTGCTTTTCCGTATAAATAGTTGAATATGTTCAAAGTATTGCATATAAACATATAAACAAATAAAATAGCATCTATAAAAAGCGATATATTCCTTCTACTTCTACTAGCGGGGGTTTGCTCAGTAGTAGAACGCCCGACTTCAGTCTCTGGGGTCCCGATTTCAAATCTCGTTAGGTTTAGACACGCTGTTGAACACCTGTCTGTAGATAATTATATTTTCGTCGTTATATGTATGAGGAATAGTGCTCAATATCGGTGATACAACTTATATAGATCTAGATTTGGAGAGGGCACAATTGACTCGCTAACATCTCTCAAATCACTATACGGTATTGAATCTTATATATATATATCTATATATGTTTGTATGTGTGTATGAGTATGCATATGATTGGTGTCCTGTTTTATAGATGTGGCTTAGATATAGATTTTACTATAATATTTACTTACCTGTATAGACGGATGTAACTATCATCTAAATATAGTGGATAGGTCAAACCGCCATTTGCAATATAAGCATATGATGAACGGCTACAAGCTCAGATTCTTCATTCGCATTTTTGACGCATTTTTTTTATTTGTGCAAGTGAAATAAATACGATTTTTTTCAAATTATTTCTGGTTTCTATATGACAGGCAAGAGAATAAATGAAATGACATCATTACGGACTGAGCTTTGGTCCGTTCCCTCATGACGCCGGTTATGCTCAGTTTAAAAATGGCAGTTCCGCTACCGAATAAAGTTAGTTATGCAAAACTGGAGAAGATAATATGTAGACACTGCAAGTAAATAGTGCCATTACACGACGGTCGTACGATGCGTTATTGTCCCAGTATAGAATTAGCTATTCCATATTCAAATACTATAAAAAATGCGTAAGCTATCAAAGGGTTAACTGGGCGATAAAATCTACGTAGAATAGGACGTGAGGGTAAAGAAATAGTGCATCAGCTTCCAAACAAGTGCCCCCTCATTAAATAGGATATGTTATGTAGTCTGACGAATTCGGCATTTAGCCAGACGAATTCCTTCTGAGATGAAACACAAAAGGTTTTTGTGTAGGTTACTTGCCATATATATGCTCCCCACACTAATAACGTATAGTAAGAGACTGAGAATACGTTTGTCTTTCTTTTGTATTACTTTTCTTCCTCTTAAAAGTCTATTGATGTTCACCGTTTGCGAAATAAACCTGTTTTCACGAATTCTCGCAAACCATTGAAGTTAAATGTAAATGATAGATAGAACTGAGAAATGTAGTCCTGTAGTCCATAGATATACACGTTATTATTCAAAATTGATATATATATATATATATATATATTTATATATATATATATATAAATATATATATTATATTTTTTTGAAAAAAGCATAACAATGTGTAGTGTTAAAATAAATAAAATGTATTTTAATCTGAGCTTTCTAGAAATAAAATTCTCCTCGTCAAAGCAGTGCTTTTTTGTTTTGCTTTTCTTTATCGTCCGATGGTAATTGACTTTTGGGTCAGAAAATCACGTTATGTCTGTAAGCGAGGCTACGCCAATTTGAATTATAAATGATATGTAGACATATTTTTTAAACCATTGTTTCGTAATAGTATTATATTTTTTTCAAAATAAAACAACAACAAAAAACACTACACATTGTTATGGTGTTTTCAAAAAAATATAATACTATTACGAAACAATGGTTTAAAAATATGTCTACATACCCTTTCAAATATATATATATATATATATATATATATATATATATATATATATATATATATAAAAAGTTATACCTATCTTTATAAATATAGGTAGTTTCATATGTTTATATATTTGTATGTACGGAATTCAATGCTAAATTAATTAACAGATCATTATAAATTTCAGAACATACTTACAAAGCGTAATGGTTCTAACGTGAGCTATATTTAGTTTAATTTAGTTTCATGCAAAAGAGGGTAAAAAAGATGTTAAACCCTTCTTGAAAATTCAGAAACTTCCGAGTTTTTATGAAATTTTTACAATAGGTTTTAAACACCAATTAATAAATATTCCACAAATTTCAGTTTCCTTAGATATTTTAAAGGTGGCATATTATGGGTACAATCTCCCATTTGAAAATTAAAATATTTTCGATTTGCAATGTATTGGATCAATAGTTTCCCCTGAAGCTTAAACCTTAATTTTTAGAAATGTTCTCGAATAAAAATCATGTAATAATTTTGGTCAAAATTAGAATAAGTATTTTAGATAAAAGGTTTAGTATCATTATATCTTGATTTTAATCATTGTAAAGTTATATAAAAGTGGTGCAAAACTGTTCAGTTCGAGGAATTCATTTTACTCATCTTGAAACGGGTATTTTTCTAGTGTAATATAAAAATTACAGACGATATATACGACTATGTGATATACGTCAGTAGAATCATGATATAATACACATATATTACAATTTGAATGTTGAAAGATAGAATCTATATATTTATCTATGTAGATTTCTATACGTATATGTGTATACATTTACAAGTATTTTTCTTAATATATATATATATATATATATATATATATATATATATATATATATATATATATATATATATATTAAAAAGCTACTTATATATATAGTATTAATAGTATTATATCATGGTATTATTTATATACAGTAATGGTATTATTTATATACAAGTAAATACATTAATATATATATATATATATATATATAAATATATATATATATATATATTATTAATATTATATCACCTTATTATATTTCATTGAGTATAAAATACATTAGTATATAGATATGTATATAATTATTAATATCAATATATATACATATTTATTATCATATTATATTATATGTAAATCATTTCTTGCACATATATTCTTTTTTTAAATACTTCTTATTTTTCATATTAATAAATTGGATATATAAAAAATTAGTTGTATGCATATATATTATATATATATATATATATTCATAGATATATGAATATATATGAATATATATATATATATATATATATATATATATATATATATATGCATATTCATGTATTTATATACCTAAGTATCACTAATTTATATAAATAATGTATCTATATATATATATATAATAAAATATTTAATATATAATAATATATATTTTAAATTAACTAAATACCTCTCTCTGATACTTTTTTTTTTCTTGTCTATATTGCTCTCTGTATCCCTCACTCTCTCCCTTTGCCACTTTTCTTGTAAACCTAATTAGCTGATAAAACCCTCGATCTCCACGTATTTACGAATTATCTCCTCCTAGTATGGCTTATACAATCTGAAATATAATGCCTCACTATTTTGTAGTATATTTTACTCTTTTGTTCGTAAATGATCGACGAAACAAACTAATTCAAATAGTCACACAATGCCAAGCAATATGTTTTTAGCAACGTATAAAATGTTTGAAATAAAATGTGTATGTTATAATACCAAATGAATGCATGAGTTTCATTTTTTAAAAGTCTTTATATAAAAAAAATAAGATATCAAATGAAAGAATCCCAATTAATTACGATGCTTTTATTTAGATACTTAAATTAGTGGGTTAGGGTTAGTGTATTTTTTTCCAACATTTACAATCGATAAACTTTTATTCGTGACCCAATATATTTGAGAATACGTTCTCATTTTTGATGTAGTTATTGTTATATACATAACCCAAATCTCCCTTATGATGATGATAATAATAATAATAATAATAATAATAATAATAATAATAATAATAATAATAATAATAATAATAATAATAATAATAATAATAATAATGATAGTGTGTCAACGATTGCCTTCATGTCCTTGTAGATGTTCTCCGTTGACAGGAATATCACGAACTGTTCATATAAATTAATAATGATCTTTCATCAAAATATTCAACACTTTATTAATACCTATTATAAATAGACGCATACGTCCACACTATATTTCCAATACTATTGAATGATTCTTATGGTCTCTCTTTCTCTCTCTGTTTTTCTCTCTTTCTCTGTCTCTAATGTACACCCCTCCACACACACACGCATATATATATATATATATATATATATATATATATATATATATATATATATATATATATATATATATATAAATGGGTATGTAATCCACAGATTTAAAGTTGGGAGATTATTCACTGTGTTTATATAGTAGTGCTCAATAATAAAAAAGAGGTATTTATTATAATAAAAACGTTTTATTTATACGAACAGAGCATGTCTATGTTTATATTAATAACACTTTTTGATTACATATATATATATATATATATATATATATATATATATATATATATATATATATATATATATACAGGGTGGGCCAAAATAAGGGTCCTATCTTTAAATTTGAATAACTTGAATTTCAATAACTTCCACAAAATAAAAGTTAAACTCACCAAACTTTATGTGTGTGTAGACTGACCCTTCCGATATTTTTTGAAATAAACAAAACAAATTTTAGCCGAAAAACACTTCTTAAAACTTACAAAAACTAAAGTATTATTTTTTACACTGTTTTGAGTTTTTTAAGCAAAAATAATGTTTTCTAAATGAGGGTACGTTCCTTAGGGCTAATACGGCTCATGCTTGCTTCGGAAGGGGTCCTTTACTTATTCTAAAAAAATAAAAATAAAAATAAATAAATAAAAAAGTTATGAATTTTTAAAAATAGGACCCTTATTTTTGCCCACCCTGTATATATATATATATATATATATATATATATATATATATATATATATATATATATATATAAATGATTATCCTGGATTTCGTATAAAATCTGGTTTGTTTATATTCCGGAAAGATTCATCAGTCCCGTTGGGAACGAACGGTTCAAAGTTTTGGAACTTTGCTCCTATTTCTGGAATATGCACCAGTCCAATTAGGAACAAAAAGTCCAACATTTGGAACTCTTCCTTCCTAACAGAAACTGTAAATGTATAGTATTAAAATAAAATAATCTATATTAGCTCTTGTAGAACCTAAGACCGAGCAGTTTAACTTTTGAACATCGTTTATAACGTTGGGAGGAAGTTGTAAACCAGAAAGGAGATTATTGATTAATTAGTTGTTATTTTTTATTAAACCATTCAAATTTAAATAGTGAAACATTAGTTCTAACGGGAAATTAATTGCAACGGGAATTTAGGTGCCAACCAAAAACATGCCATATCGCACACAGTTTTGCAAATTACTAAACTCTAAGCATATTTCAATCATTTTTTCATCCCGTAATGGCGGTTGAAGGGAGGTTTAACTTTACAAACTTGTGAAACCTTTTTTTTTTCACAGTTCTTTCGGTGAGGTCTGTTTATGATTGCTTGGAAACATCCTTAATTCCGCTCTTTTCCGCAATTAATGTGTAGGCAATTATTTTGAAACATATACGCTAGCTGTTAATAATAAAAGTGCATGCCACATTCAGCAAATCATTATAAAGACACGTAAGTGATGCAATCTTTGATATTATAGTCAGTACTTCAATAGTTGGTGATTCAGCTAGTGTTAAATATAGCTTTACGTTTGTTCATCAAATAAATTTATTTACTTCCTCTCCAGGAGGTTAGACACAAGGTCAGGTGGTGTTTTGAAAAGCCAGCGCATAGGTGAAACCCACTCCGGCTTAAAAAAAATGTTTTAGCAGTATCGTCGGCATTCTAAAGCGATTAGCAATAAACTAACCACTTATCAAAGAAAGAAGCTAACGACTGGAAGGGTGGACCTCCTCGAACTGAATAGAGTCAGACCTGAGTCCGACAGAAGTAAGACCACTATCGGACTGATTGTCGATGACGTATCCCCGACTAGTATTAACAACGTCAAATTTGGTAAAAAACTTGTAATGTGATTGGCTTAGCTAAAAAAGTAATTAGCATAAGCATTAGTAATTAGCATAAATAAGCCGGTGTTCGATAATGTGTCGCGTTTCTTTGTAAAGCTAATTGAACAACGCACTTTGAAAATCATCAGCAAGATATCATCAGTTTGGGTTAAGGAAACAAAATTGCGAACAGTCCATTATGCTTTCTTAAGTGGTCACCCATCTAATGTTGCTTACATTTACGGATAATTAGTGTTTTAATCGAAAGACGTTTTTTTTTTACGTTTCTTTCGACAACATTTTCAGCTGATAATAACTTCCGGTTTTTCTAATTTTATATTTAAAATTCGGTAGTATTTATTCATTTAATTTTTATTTCATCGCCGCTAAATGACGTGGACATCTATCATGGTGACTTGATTCGCACGTCCGTTCTATTAAACAATCAAATGATAGAGAGTCTGAACTTCACAGGTAAACATTTAGCATGTTCTTTTTTCATGACGTATGGTTAGGATACTTGAAGTTTCACAAGATAGTCCAACTCTTTTCAAATGACCTGATCATCACTGGGAACTCTTTTATCATCATAATTCTATTTGTTTATTTTATTACGCA